>CM035342.1:8646850-9189350 GCA_020226455.1 Prunus salicina
CTCCATTTCCCCCTTGCATACTATTTAGGATTTGCATTAAATTTTACAAGACAGATCACTCTTCTCATATTGCATCACTTTATGACTGGGTAAAAAGGCTTCATGTGCTGAATATACGATCACCTGAATCTTCATCTAACTAGTTGTTAAAATTTTTGGAAAGAATACGTGACGGCAAGTTTCTGTGTGTCAAGGGGAACTGGTTTTATTAGCAAAGAGTCAATTGTACTCGTGATTAAGAACAGTATGTCTGATATTTTCTTGTGATAATCGCATGAATCTGACTCTCCTGTGTGCCATGACCTCATTGCAGTCAAGCCAGACGGGCAATCAGCTCTTGTTAACATGCTCAAGCAATGGTAAGAACGGCACGTATACATTGGCAAATGCAAGCAGTTCTCAGATCCAGGGGCTGTGTTCTCAGCTTTGCAGTTGATTTTTGCGGTAGAGATGAGGGGGCTTAAAGCGGCACGAGCTGCTCGCATGTATAAAGATACAATTTACGGATTTGTTTTGTTATGATACTCTTGTTATGCATGCATTCATTTCATTCTGTAATATTTGATTCTTGATCTTTACTATGAAATTTGATTGATTGCTCTGTTTTTCTTTACAATATATAGATGTAGGAAGTACCAAGTGCATGTGAAAATATGTAGCCGTACGTGTAGACTCTCGCACCGTGTGAAACTGCAGAGTTGCCAAAATATGTATGTGTTTCATCTCAGATTTTACCAGGCATACCATTTGTCTGAAGTTTGTATCACTTTTTGACTGGGAAAAAAGGCTTGATGAGATGACATAAGTTAATTAATAATTTAGGAAAAAAATAATTAAGACGACCATGATCCAACTGCATCAATATCATCATTATTTGTGTGTCATGGTAAGTCATTGCAAATTTGCAGTCAAACAGATAAACCAGTACGTAATGTAACATGCTCTAGCAATGGTAAGAATGGCCACACGTATACCTTCCAAGACGCAAGCAGTTCTCAGACATCCAGGCTCATATATTATCAGCTTTGCAGTTATGTTATCTGAATTATTGAGAAATCACGTGGTGTTACCAATTTACTTATGTTGTAACACGTATATTTATTTATTATTGTATTTAATTTCATAACATATCAACGGTGTTATTCACTCATATTATAACATTTGGATTAATAACACCACATATCAGTGTAACTTGCTTGCTAGCTCGACTTTTGGTTGATTATATACCAACCTAAAAGTTAACACAAAAATCAACTACAACATTGAGATAAAAACACATTTTCACTAGTAAAAATCCTCCAAAAAGTATATGATTTGCTTGTTTAATTTGAGTTCATGACTTTTTCTATTAAATTAATGACAAATATTAAATTAATGACAAAAAATAAATAAAAATTTCGTTACATATTGTGTGTGACAAAAAAGAAAAGGGCGGGTGTTAGAAAACAAGCTTTCGCAGTCACAGGATAGCCATTATCAACAAACAAGCAGAGTAACAAAAACTCTCCCTCCCATTCCCCTAAACCTTTCATTTCGTTCGCCGGACGGTGATGGCGGTTCGAGCCGTCAGCAGCTGTTCAATCTTTCGCTCCGCTTCCACTTCCTCTTCGTCCCCTACTCTCGTCGCCTTCCGCTGCTCCCCATTCCACTTCAGTCGCCGCTTCTCTCAATTTAGCATTCGCTTCCCGATATTTCGATCCGATAAGTTAGTTCCTGGCCATGGCGGCCTTCAAAGCAGCTCCGTTCACAGCCTCTTCGACAGCGTCATGGAAGAGCTCGGTGCCTTGCGCCGACGGAGACGAGTTCGCGCTGCCGCCAAGTAGCTTCCCTCTCTCTCCCCCTCTCAGAATCACATTTCTTCGGAATTTTTTTTAATCATCCTTAATTACGAATTTAGAGACTTAAATTAATGTAATTTATGCGCTGTTTGGTTGCTGAGAAAGAAAAAAGGCATATATATAATGCAAGTATAATGAGATTATTTAGTAACTGTTTTGCAGGGTGGAGCTGACAAGCAGTGGAGGGATTGTAGAAGATAAGCTTGTGAACCGAACGCTGCAGCAAGGGTTGCTGCTCGAGTTCAAGAAGGATTCAGAGAGAGTATTGCTTGCTGTTGCCCAGAGACCCGATGGCAAGAAGAATTGGATGGTTTCTGATCAGGTTCTACTAGAAAAACAACTAATGCGGCTTATTAATAGGTTGCTAGGTGTTGAAAGCTCACTGTGAAACTTTTTTAAACTTAAATAATAATAAAAACTATGCACGGGATGTTATTGTTTCCTGCTAGTCTAACATTTTTATTTTTATGGTGTTTGTTCTTATGCTATGTCAGAATGGTGTTACATCATCCATTAAACCACAACAAATCACATATATTGTTCCTGGTGGTGAAAATTTCGACCACGCAGAGATTTCAAAGTTTGTTCAGAAAGCTCAGGAAAACTCGGTTGGTTCTTGCCCAAAAATAGTCGCAGATATGAATTTTCTTTTTCTATTCTGGTGGTTTGTGTTTTTTGGTAAAGAATATTTTTTTTAATCTGGTGCAGGACTCAGCACTTCTAGAATTTGCTTGGGTTGAACTCCTCGAAAAGAATAAGCATGTGACGCCAGAAGAATTAGCTGAGGTACTATACTTTTCAAGTTAAATATATATGTATGGCTATTCCTTCAATGATCCTAGCTCATTCCACAGATGATCTTTGGTAGTATGGAGCCTCTTGAATGCTACTGTGCTCATGTGATGCTTTCAGAAGATGAAGTATACTTCACTGTGCTAGAGACAAAAGGTTCTCGCTCTATATATGGACCTCGACCTGCTGTGCAGGTACAGCTATGCTTTGGTTTAACATCTTCTCTTCTTACAGTTGGCTCGCCTTGTTTGAAATTGCTTATCTTTATGGCTCCTAATGTGGAGATGTGTTTCAAGAAAGGATATTATGTTTGAAGGAAGAGTGATTCTCCTCAGATGATGTTAATTCCATTCTATATTGATAGTTTTGTATTAGATGGTGAAGAAAACTGATAACAATTGAGATTTTTGTAGTCTGTTGGTACGTTGAAGTTGATCGGCATAAGATGGTGTGGGCCGTATGTTGGCAGATACCAATAGGACTTACCACTCTAAATTAAAAAATCTTTTGTTTTACTGTTATAAATATATATATATATATATATATAAGAAAAAGAAAGAAAAGATATTCTTGACATGTATTAGAAGTTAATGCAAGTTTTGTTTAGTAAGTTGAGTAATCCATGATAGCATTCATCTTGATTGCCTTCTTGCTTTTCCAATAATTTTGACGTGAATTTTTGTTTTGTTTGAGAAACTAGGTTGAGGAACTTCTCCGTAGGAAGCTCGCAAAGGAAGCAGCTGAGAAAGAACTGCAGGAGTTTGTACAATTACTGAAATCTGCTAAGGCAATGCCTTTAGATGCTAAACCTCCCAAATCTTCTTGGATGGTTGAAGAGAAAATCAGACAGAAAATTAAGTCTCTTGAATCTTATGCTATTGATGCCTGCACAAATGATGACCAAAGGAAAATGGCTGGAATGGTAACCAAGTCTGACTTAAATGATAGTGTTTAAGCTTACTGTGATAATTGGTACTTCTAAGCTCTGAAAATGCATGGCTCATCGTAAGAGAAGATCTTGTTGATGATGTTATGCCCTATTTCTCTTTGTGTGATACATCATATTCATACATGCATATCAGCTTTGTTCCTAATTTGTTTATCCTTTTGTACATACCTTCTTGTCAGATCCTAAGGGCAACGGGGATGGTGAAAACAGCATCATCAGCTCTAAATCTCCTCATAAATATTGGGTTTTTTCCTGTACATGTGAATCTTGACCTGTTGAAGTTCAATACCCGTACTGATCACTCAGATGAAGTTATATCAGCTGCAGAAAGTCTTCTGTCAGATTCATATGATCCAGATGAGGTTAGCCTGCTCTCTGTTATGAATACAGTTATACCCATGGGGCAAAATGTGATTCAGTATTAAGATTTCGGCTTGCATCCTTAATTTTATAGGAAACCTTGTATTATTATTGTAATGAAACTTTTAATGGTTTTTATGAAAAATTACAGAGACACACATCTATAAAAATGAAAGTATAAGGTTAGCCTGCTTCCTGTATTATCGTATATACAGGGCAAAATTTAGTTAAAAAACCTTACAAAAATTCTGCAAATGTTCTTGTTTTAGATTGAAAGGAAAGATCTCACTCACTTGAAGGTCTATGCTATTGATGTGGACGAGGCTGATGAGGTATGTTTTACACATGCCTAGTGATGTTGTCTTCTGCTGTCAAAACTGTAAATTTTTGCCGCATCAAAATTTGATAGCTCTTCGTATGAAATTTTTAATTGTAACATGTTAGCTTGATGATGCTCTGAGTGCAACGAGGCTGCAAGATGGACGCATTAAAATATGGATTCATGTTGCAGATGCAACTAGGTTTGTTCAACCTGGGAGCATAGTAGACAGGTAGCTTGTGGAACACTACAAGCCTTATTGATACGTGTTTATGTTTCACTCTTTTCTGATAAATTCATGATGTATAGGGAAGCAATGAGAAGAGGAACTTCTGTTTTCTTGCCCACTGCCACTTATCCTATGTTCCCAGAGAAACTTGCCATGGAGGGAATGAGTTTGCAACAAGGAGAGAATTGCAATGCAGTTACAGTATCTGTTGTGCTGCATTCTGATGGCAGGTAAAACAATTTTTTTCTTTATATGTTTGGTCCCCCTTTTGAGATCTCCTCCGAATCGGTGCTGTTTTATAGTTTAATGGAGTTACACAGAGCTGTAACACCCTTTTTTAGGGCTTGTAGACCATTGCTTCTCTCCTAGATTTGTATATTATGAATTCAGAATTATCTTGGTTTTGAAGGTGGTGGGGTCAGATAGATTTTTGAATTAAAATGATTCCATATTATTCTACAGACTGAAATAATTAAATCATTGTGGCTTAAAACAAGATCATTCTAACTGAAGGAGGGGGCATTGTTGCCCAGTGAATCAACCTTAGAGGAGGGGGGTGAATAAGGTTAATAGCAAATTTAATTTTAAACGCGGATAAGTAAATTGACAAGCACACTAATAAAGAGATAGGGAAAGAGAAATTCAAACTCAGAGATTTATACTGGTTCAGTCCTGCTGACCTACGTCCAGTCCTCAAGCACACCACTTGAGAGTTCGATCCACTATGTTGAAAAACTCCTTGCAGGTGGAGTTGAAACCTTTACAAAGCTAGAGCACACCACTCCTTCGCTCAAGGTGAAAGACACCCTTCTCACCTCACAGGGTCAAACCAACCCTTTTTACAAGTTTGAATGGAAATCAATCTCGGAACAAAAAAATCTCTCCTATTTGAGAGGGATATACAATTGAAGCTCACACAATGGAAACTCTCCTTTCTGAGTAGATAATACAAAGAGAATTCGAACACTAGAACTCTTGTATGAAATTGAACAGGATTGGCTCAAGAGAAAAAGATATTCAGAGTATAATGAATGCTTGTAGACTTGGATGAATATCTTGAGTTGTTTTTACAAGAAATCTGCCTACGTATTTATGAGTGTAGAAATATAGTCGTTGAAAATATAGTCATTATGGTTACAGCTATAATTAGGATGATAGCTGGAAAGTAGGCATTAAAATTATAGCTGTTTGAAAATATGGTCGTTGAAAATATAGTCATTATGGTTACAGCTATAATTAGGATGATAGCTTCCATGTAGGCTAGGCTAGCAAGCTTTACATTAATTACAACATTAATTGCTAGGCATTAATTGCTAGGATGAGACTTCCATGTAGGCTAGGCTAGCAAGCTTTACATTAATTACAACATTAATTGCTAGGCATTAATTGCTAGGATGAGACTTCCAAGTAATCAAGTTTTCTTATTTGAAGTATAAGGAATAAAAGCCGCCAAAAATTATTTTGAGAAAAAAGAACATTTGGAAAAACATTTTTCATACTTAGCCAATATTTGATAAAAACAAATATTTCATGTATGATGTGAATGCATGAAGGAACCTAAGGTCGATCTAGGTAAAGAGCCTTTAGATGTTCAATTCATAAAGAGTTTACAGGAATAACCTAACTCTTCTGTATTGAAGAAATATATGCTTGAGTGTCGGCTTCTTGCTCAGTGTTCCAAACGTCTTCCCGTATGTACAGTATTTTTTATCCATTTGGGATTACCTGCTCCTTACAACTTATCACACTTGAAATACATTAGATAAATAAGGAATAATTTGTTATCATCAAAATATGCACAACAATATTAAAAACCGTAAGGCTAACAGGCATCACAACAGACTGTTGTGGGCATTTCTTTGAAGCATTTTATCTTTTGCTAACTTAAAGGTTAATTTTCTCCAAATAAGATAATTCTACAGACTATGATTCAAAGATTATATAATCATCTAGAACAAGTGGGGTGGATATTTCTTTCAAGCATTTTAGCTTTTGCTAACTCAAAGGTTAGTTTTCTCCTTTCCAACCAAATTTTACTAATGAACTCTATTTTACTCTGTGTGGTTCAAATAGTATTGCAGAATATTCGGTGGACAACTCAATCATTAGACCAACTTACATGTTGACATATGAGAGCGCATCGGAGCTTCTTCATTTAAACCTGGAAGAAGAGGCTGAACTGAAAATCCTGTCTGAGGCTGCAACTCTCCGTTCAATATGGCGTCGCCAACAGGTTGGAGTTAATTAATTAGACCAAAATTAATTCTGAAACGTTCTTGGTTGTATGATTCAAAGTTCCAGTAGCTTTCCTTGGTGCTTCATGATCCTGTTAGTCGACAATTATTTTCGTGGTTGTACTGTCCATAACCTGGACCCTATGGATATTCTACTATTCATATGGATCCTGCTATGTGCAAAATCCTTAAGATCATGAAAGATCAAAAAAATCCAAACCCTTGTCATAACAATTTCATTCATAAAACAAGCATGTATTTACTTTTTTAAATAGGAAATGTTGATCTAAGGTCTCAAAAAAAAAAAGAGGGGGGGATGGGATTTGTAGGCATCATTAATCAGTAACCCTCCAAAATTCTTCTGTGACAATAACTATATGCTCATTTTTCAGGGTGCAATTGACACAGCCACATTGGAAGCACGTATCAAAGTGGTTAATCCAGAGGATCCAGAGCCTATTATTAATCTGTATGTTGAAAACCAGGCAGACCCTGCAATGCGACTTGTCACTGAGATGATGATACTCTGTGGAGAAGTTGTGGCCACATTTGGTTCTAGCAATAACATTCCTTTACCCTACAGAGGACAGCCCCAATCCAACATCGACACATCTGCATTTGCACATCTTCCAGAAGGACCTGTTAGAAGCTCTGCTCTTGTTAAACTAATGCGTGCTGCTGAAATTGATTTCAGGAAACCTATACGCCATGGAATTTTAGGACTTCCGGGCTATGTTCAGTTTACATCTCCCATCCGTAGATATATGGATTTACTAGCTCACTATCAGGTGAGTTTCTTCCATGCAAGTATAGTTCTTAATAAACTACAATCTCAAATGTTGACCTTGTCCTTCTGCTGTCAACAAAATCGTATAATGATCTTGATCTCTTGTCTGCGGTTTGCAAGCAGACAAAGCTATGTGCTTCATGAATGAAGGGTAACGAGTTAAGGTATCACTGCTATGTGGAGTCTTTTGTTCAAAAATGAAGAACGAGATTTTTTGAAAGAAAAAAAAATAGAAAAACAGATGTGTTATCTAATCATATTTATGTCTATGTTGCCCGTGTGGAGTTTAATCTGGAGGGACAATTGGTGCTTCACCATAACTTATGAACAGCTTTATATAAATTAGGGTCTTGCTTAATTGAGCACATGGTTAATTAACTTTAATTGTTAAATCTTATGAATTCCAAAATACCAAGGTCAGAAAGTTAAGCTAAGCTGGCAGGCTAAAGTGCAATGACTTGCATGTTATATTACCACTAATACTTTGCTGAGAATTGTGTTTTAATGCGGTATTCAGCCAAATTGTTGAGCTAATGTTGCTAAGCGTTGATAAAGGTATCTGTTATGTAGGTTAAAGCATTTCTCATCGGGAAATCTCCTCCTTTCTCAGCTGGTCAGTTGGAAGGGATGGCATCTATAGTGAATATGAATGCTAGAGTAGCAAAGAAGCTCTTTAGCAGCAGTCTTCGGTATTGGATATTAGAATTTCTGAGAAGGCAGCCAAAAGAAAAAAGATATCGTGCATTGATTCTTAGATTCATTAAGGATCGGATTGCAGCCATATTGTTAGTTGAGGTAAACATGTAATTATGTCTGTTTAATTGTAAATGCTGCTAGTCATGTCATGCATTATTTGTAGCACAAAACTTTTAGGATTGTAAGACACAACTAAAACTGTAAAACTGTAGACACTGTCAACCACACTTGCTATTAATGAGATATTAAAATAAGCATCCCATATAGTCTATGCAGATCTATTGTGAACATATATGGTACATGTCAATTGATGAGCCTCTGTCTTTTGATTCTCTACCAATTCTAAGATGTGTGGTAGCTATAGTAAGTCTGTAGCTGGATCTGTATTGTCATTTTCTTTTATGTTTTCCCTTCTCTCCTGCTCTTAATCCTTCTTTTATTTGGGATGAGTATGCCATTATTAAGCTTTATGGCTTGCACTTACATCGATTATGTCAAACATGAATTTTTCAGGTGGGACTTCAATCTTCCGTGTGGGTATCTGTGGGAGCAGATGTTGGAGATGAAGTTCTAGTTCGGGTAGAAGAAGCTCATCCACGTGATGATGTGCTTTTCCTTAAAGAGATTGTCATTGAGAGATAAAGATAGATTCGTTTAACTGGATCTTGTCACTAAGAGACATTTTGTCGCTGGTATGACAATGATCTCTATGGGTAAGCAATGCTCTCTTGTTAAACCTGCTGTATAATTATGTTTCTGTATAGGTGACTGGGCTCTTACCAACATTCCCCTATTGTGTGACAGAATATTTACCACCATGTCATATTGTCTGCAACCTTTGGGAACCTTAAAGCTACCCCTAAGCTCACAGAGTCATAATTCAAATTAGATCAAATATCAGTGAGGAATTATTGTAAGCATTGTCACCTGCAGCAGTTGATGCCCGAGCTGTATTGCATGTCAAACCTTCTCCAGGAGAATTTCAAATACGAGGAATAGGAATTGCTTCAAGACCTTGGCCCCGGTTGTGGCCTTCACTCCACTTGTTTTTCTGTGGACTATTTGGCATCCAAGTTGTTCGTCTTTATTGCTCAATATGGTGCTGAAATGGTAGGTCAGACCATTTCAAGGTGGTTTGTGTATTTCCAATAGCAAATTTTGGTTAATTTTAGAAGTTAGCATTTGTATATCATGTGTTCAATCATAAACTATCTAAATCAGGTACCGAACCTCGTGACATATTAACATGGAAAATGATTAGTGAACAAGGGAATTTTCACTTTGTGGAATATGAATCAGAAGTTTTGAAGATGAGCAGGGCAGACACAATTATGTAAATTTGAATAGATGAAATGCTGAGAAATTTTGATATACTTTCGGATCCTTGTAATATTGAATGCCGAAAAAGTGGTGCACTGTATTGTTTGTGGAATGGTGGAATTGTCAATTTGCAAAGTGCCATGATTTTGCTATCTATTTTTCTTTTCATTTTTTATATCAATTTTACTTGTCGTGGAAACAATAGCTGGTTAGTTTTACAGTCAGTCACGTGATAAGACAAAAGGAAATTTACCTTCTAACTGCGTACGGCAAGGGAGACATGCTCTTAAACTTCTGTGCTGCGCAATGTTCAGTCGAACACTGTATTACTTTATATTGGGAAATTGCCAAAAATGCATTGAATTTCCCATTATTTTCACGAGACTCACTCCACAGGAGGATCCTTGTTAATAGTTTGTCTGTGGGTTTCACATGTTTTAGAGGCTGCACTTGATCGGCACTGAAGGGTGCAAGATGGTGAAAAATTAATTGAACTGGGGTTTTTTTAGTTTTGTGCTCAACATGCCCAATTCATGCGGAGATTTCGCTTGCAATAATACATTTTTCTTATTCTTGACAATGTGATATTCTAAACTACTCTAATGTACGTGGAAGGAAATTGAGCTCGAGTGCAAAATGATAAACACATTATCTTGGCCAACTGATGTAACCCAGCAATAATACTTGGCATGCAATATTAGTGCACTAACATTAACACATGATCCCAATGGCTGCCAAATATAAAACACTTCTTGTTGTAGTTGGGTTGTTCCCCGATTTTGTGAGGCTTTAGGCCATCTCCAGCAGTGGGCTAAATCCCAAATATAGCCCTAAATTAATGCAAAACCCATCTCCAGCAGTGGGCTAAATAAAATTTTGGCCAAATTTGGAGGGCTACATTTAGCCCTTTAGCCCTCCAACCGGGCTAAATGTAGCCAAGCTTTAGCCTAGGCCAAATTCATTGTGGACCCCACCACATGCTTTTCAACTACCAAATATTATATTTTAGTTCCCACTTGCCTTTTAAAAGCTAGATATATATAGAGTTTTAAATAATAAATGTATAGAGTTTTAAAAGCTAGACAAAATCTTATCATAAATATTGTTCTTAATACGTGTCATATGTGGAATATTATCTCTAAATAGTAGTTTAATTAAATTAAACAATATATAGTTGTTGAATGTATGAGTGTTGTACCATAGTTTTTGTCAAAATAATAAAATATGAATGACCCAAAAATATAGCCATGTATTGCTGGAGATGGAAAAATTTAGCCCTGCACTATTCTTTAAAAAATTAATATTTTGGGGGACTAAATTTTTAATCCTGGACTACATTTAGCCCCACTGCTGGAGATGGCCTTACCTTACCTGTTTTGACCCCTTTTGGGCATAATGAAGGCTATATTTGGGATATAGCTCATGGTTGGAGATGGCCTTAGACGAGTTGGTTGATGTGTCTTTGGTCCCCAAGCTAGGGCATGATGAGTTAGCTAGCTAGCAAGCTACTAATGCAGTTAAGAGGAGGACCCTCTCATTTCCCAAGGTGTCCATTAACTATAGGGGATGTCATGGCCTTTTCAGCAAATAATAACTGGGTCTTTCTATGTAGCTAATAGTTCGACAGAAAGTAAAACAACTGCAACACATGGCTTAAAGATCAGAGTGCGCCGATGGATGGGTGCAAGAATCGATTCAAAAGAAAATAAAGGGCTGGCAAGATGTTTGATGGGACTTGATAACAGTGGTAGGGGGGGCTAAGGGGCCAGAAATACTGGTCCACAAAATTAAAGTTCCTAAAATTAAGCACATCTTAAAAGGGCCAACATAAAATTGACATCCTTTTATTTTTAATTAATTTGTTTGTAAAATCACATCAGAAGGTGACATGCACATAATTAATCTAGTAAATCCTTGAAATTAAACTCATATTGGTGTGAATATTGCTGATTTATTTCGCCATTATAATTTCAATAATTTTCTGACTGGTACAGGCCAAGCCAGAAACACTTGTGGCACACCTTATTTGCAAATTGCAACACAATTTTATCTAAACGAACTTCATATGCATGCATTTCAAAAAGGAAATAATAAATATAAAAAGGTGCAATTGGCAGAGGTTGCGAGATTGGACGAATTAAGTGATGTAGAGAAGTGAGAGATCACATGGGGATGCAGAAATCTGCAGAATTGTGATGGATGATAGGTCAGGGAAAAGGTAGATTGCAGAGGACCCCTTGCACACTCTCCATTGGTGCCTATTGTCCCCTTCCTCGGGTCATGAACTTTACACCCACATGACATGCTCCTATCGATATTTCTTGTCACACCCCGCCCACTCTTTTGTTCTTGGTTTCATTTCACACTCTGCATATGCAATGATTTGATCAATTTCTTCAAGATTTTAATGATACAAATTTAGACCTCAGTGATAATTCTTTTGGCGACATTGTAATTGGTTCTTAACCATTAAATTAATTAGAAACTCAAGCACTTATATATGCTTTAATTGCAAGTTTCGATTGTCCAATGATAAATCATATATGAGTGTAGTCAAGCTAAACTTGAGTATGGCAAAGCTAGGAAGCAATCCTATGCTACCTTCATATACACTACTCACTCATCTTTTCACAACTTAATAATCTTCTGAAGTCTAATTAGTATTTATCTAGCATGATATCATAATTTTGATTATAAGAACTGTACGTAAATGAGAGTGTTAACTTGCCATACATTATTAACTCATTTCGTATCAATAGGTGATAGGTGTAAACTAGAATCGCCAACAGAAGTATAAAAAAAAACATATAACTAACTACCATTGAATTAATCAGTTATCAATCTCTCTCCACAAAGTAAAATTTGGCTACGCTTTGTATCTCCTTGTGAAGATTATTGTGTTGAGTAGTGCTATATAGTGCACTTACATAATTGATAAATTAATCTTAATACTCAAGCATCATCATGATATGGGCAGCATATGCATGCATGAGATGATCGTGAAGAAAACACATGACATTTCATGTAAGTAATCACATACGTCATATAGATATAGTAAACGCATGAGGAGTAGAATTCTATAGAATCTTCGAACCCTTCTGTCCACAAGTTCATGGGGTTCATGTTCATCTGAAAAAACAAAAAAGGGAAAGAGAAAATCTACCATGATATGAGCCGACACATCATGAGAAATTCCCATGTTAAATGTCTACATGTATTCTTCCATTCCATCAACTAGCTAGTTCGATAAGAAAGGCATTATTCTCGATTAAAAATGTCAAATGATGTTCCAACAACATGCAATGCAAGTGAGAAAGAGTGGTCAATAAGAAATTCTTGACCTTGAGTTATTTTTATACATGAATAAATTAATACAACTCACAATATAAAATTAGCCGTACACATTGTGTATTGTACAAGTATTTTTAAAAACTCAAAGTCAAAAATTCGACAAAGTCAACAGATGAAGCCAAATGCATGTTACTATGTTCTCTATACCGATTAGGAAAATACTAAAATGTTGTTTAATTAATGTCGTTTAATGATAAGGTGATAGCTAACATGGGAGTCGATCGACCCTTTGCTTGCTTATCAAAGGGTACGGACTAAATTAGAGGACTGTCCTTTGCTTAAAAAACAGCAGAATTAATTTGAACATGCTCACTCTGCGCCAGATCATACGTCAAAGCTCCAGTAATCTACGTGAGGACTTCTTCTTTTATATGGCCCTTGGCCAACCCATCTCCTCCTGTATTAAATATATATAATAATTGAATTCCAGCCATGGTTGGGATGAGGGGGCCCCGTATTTCTCTGCCAGTCATGGCTCTGGGTTTTTTCAGAAATAATTGTATTGGTACTACGGATCATATTGTTGGTTGCATGCATTTAGAATTCCTTACTGTGTTTTAATCATTTTTTTTTTCATGAGCTTATGTATATCATAGAGGAAGAGGTGTCAGACCTCAGATGTTTTTTTCAATACAAGTTATAGTCTAAACTACTATTGGAAGAGAGATTTCTCCTCATACACACACTATCAAGGTATTATGAGGGTTCGAACGTCTACAAATTAAGCTTTTTTTCATTAGACTAGATGCCATTAGTGAACTTCAAGATTTTTATTATAAAAAAAAGGCCTGGAATTCGAAAAAAAATATAAACAAAATAAGATTGTTCGGTGCCTACTTACTTATCAATAAACAGCCCATTAATGTTATTAAATTATTAGATCCTTCTACTAAGAACAAAGCCCATTAAACACGAAAACAAAATAAAAAGATTGATTATAAGTTAAATTAATTGTAGGAACGTATTCATTAGTTTAATCTTTTGTTTGACTTTGATATAAAGATAATTAATTTGAAAACCAAGTTTTGAAGCAAAGTAGATGCAAAGCCCCATGAATCAATATTCGATAGACATGATTGGAGTCTTAGGCAGATAAATAATGTAATCACTTATATATGCAAGTGGGTAAAATGTTGGTGTACGAAGAGAAAGCTCATGATTAGGGTTATCTTATAGTGGAGTGCAATTATTCTCAAACCCATAAAAATACAATTGCCCCAAGATCAAATAATATTTTCTAAATCTTATGTGAAAAGATATAATCATTAAATTGCAAAGTAAGCATAGTCAACCCTTTTAGGAACTACCCACCATCTACCTGATAGATGAGACCCAAAAAAGAAGAAGTTTTGAGAACTCTGAACTGTGCTTTGATTTATTCATCAATGGTCTTTTCAATATGCATGGTGATAGTTTTTAACTATAATGGTCTTTGAGCTTATACTCGAGTTTCATTTTGGTTCTTCAATTCTCCCTCGTGTTCTAATTTTGTTCATCTGTCAATAATTTGGATGCAAAATCAATGAAAAATGATACGGAATGACTAAATTGGAACACATAGAAGAGTTTACCAAAATAAAACTCGAATATAATTTTAAGGACCATTGCGATTAAAATCTCTTAAATGTAGTTCTGTCTTAAAGCAAATCTCAAATAGCCATAACCAAATGAGTTTGAACGCCGATTTGCTATGAACACATCCAATTAGTCTGTATAAATGAAGGGAAACTTAATTAATGATGGTAATAATTTTAAATGGGGTTGTACAAATTAAGCAAAGCCGATCAATGAGACGTACATTTGAATGTTTAGAACACCGTACACACAAACTTAAGGGCATATGGGGACCCAAAGTTGTACCCTAGCTGAGTACGTAATAAGCTAAATCAACACCATACACATTCACATGCCTCATTAATCCCGATCACAAATTCATCTTCAACAACGTGGAAATTGTAGAACATGTATATAAATACATATATTTATTTATTTATATAAATGGGGTACGGATCAAGACGATCTCGGTGGCACGTTCACATGTCTTGCCATGCATGGCATGGGGTTGGTGCTGTTTGGTTGAACTTGAGGCACCTTCATAACTTCATTGCCAGATTTTGTAATGACCTGGCAGATTTGCTAGATCTGGTTGGTCGGTGCATGAGTGGGACCGCCCTTTAAATTTTAACACCTTACGTGTCAAAAAGTACTAGCTGCACCCACCTGCCCCTCACCTTGCACCTTTGGTTTTAATGGAACACACAAGCAAGCACTGGTAGACTGGTAGTGCTGAGAATGAGACTGATCGAGATCAACGAGATTTGTTAATTACCACAATATTCACAATTCTATTCAATATTGATGCAAATATATGAAAGAAACATGCGTGCCCCTTTGCATGACACATTTTCCATGTGTACCTTTATGAGAATATGATGTAATTAAACTCTAAAGGTAAAGAAGGAAATAAAGAAGAAGAAAAACAAAAACACATAACATGCAGATTAAATGGAAGTCATTGGAATTTCGCATCTACTTCTGTTTTGTATTTAACATAAATTTGACGGAGTTGGCAGAAAGAATGAGTATTGTAACATGAGTCTTAATTTGAATTCATGAATGAAAATGCAACTCCGAATCCGACTATAATCGAGAGACTATTGCAACAATTAAACCTATACATAATTTAATTTGTCAAATTTAGTGTGTGGTATTATCATTTGATCATGTTATCTGTTTGGCGATTTATCTCGTGAGGCTAACATGCCTATACATATCCAATTTATTTAGCCAATGTATAAAATATAGCGATGGATAGCAAACCCCCATAATTGGGCTGAATGGAAACATTGCAATGCCAAATGCACGTGGATGTCACATGACATGTAAGACAAGTTTATAAGATACGTGGAGTACAAACAAATATATATATATATATATATATGGAATAGGAAATTAAATAGGGAAAAAGGAAGAGAAGGGCTTGGTATATTTGGGAGGGAAGAAGAAAAGGAAAAGGATGCCATTAGTAAAGGCACATGGTGTGTGGATTGAGATGGAGATGAGTCTTGAGGAAGAAAGAAGCAAAAACCCTAAACAATAATAATTCCATTCACATGCAAATTGAACCTTTTTGGTATGAGCAATTTGCCAATTGGGGTTTTCAAACACTCGCAGCTATAGACTTTTCTCTAGCCATGAACTTTGAATCATCACATTTCTCCTCCCTTTGACTCACGGCTTATCTTCATCTTTAATGGCACACAACACCACAATGACACAAGCAACTTCTTCTTCTTTAGTTTGAATTAAAGTTGCCGCATCAATTTCCACTAAGTCTTTATCACATACACAAAATATCTAACATGTTATATTATTATAATAACACCGAGCGTCACACATTTAGATTTAAAAAACTTATATTTTGATAATGTGATGATATAAAATATAATCAACCGTCATGTAAAAATATCTCTTCAACACAACATAAGTCGTACAAAAAATGCGTAACCAAAATAGATTAGGTCACATTAGCCGTCAGTTTGAGATAACATAGCTTTTTGAGTCGGTTTTCTCCAATTTGAATTTTTTATTTATTTTCAAGAGAGTATATTTATAAGAAGTAGACATTTAATTCCTTTTTATTGGGAATTAAATCCACGATGTTATAAATGGAAAAATATCAAAATCCAAAGCAATTAAAACCGTGGTTTCACAAAAGAGGAGAGCAGGCAGTTGGTCTTGGTGGATGTGCCATGTGTGTAGCCCAATCATAGCCAAACAACTCCATCTGCAGCACCCGGAAAACCCTGATCCCGTTCTGTAGTATGCAGGAGCCACCCCTTACGTGGGTCCCACTTACGGTTAAGGCCCATGGCCAAACGAGCCACACAATGGGCCCCCCCGTCCTCCTCCCCTCCGCCCCTGCTGACGTGTACGGACCGTGGGTCCCACGTTTTACGCGCTTTGGTATTTTGTCTTGTTTTTGGAGAGAGCTCACCTTTCTGTCCTGGTTTATTGAGGTGGTGGTTTTCGGGTCTTTGGATTCCCGCAATTTCATATTTTTATCGTTTTTCTATTTTACAAAATTTTCAAATTGTTTTTTCACTTGGATAAGTACAAAAAGGGGGAAAGATGCCAAATTTGCAAACAAATTGCAGGTGCTGATGGCTCAGCTTGTGATCCAAGCAAAATGAGCTTCAACTTTGTGCTTTTTTTTCTGTTTCTTCTTCATAAATTTTTGAACAAGTTCTATGGATATTTTTTAATTTTATGATACTCCAAATTCATGTTGTGTTGTACTGAGATTTCTCACTTCCAAGTTGAGGAATAGTTCATATACTAAAAAGATAAGAGAGAGATATTATATATTCTCAAGCCTTCTTTGAGCTAAAAGAACCAATTGATAGTTTCATTACCTTTTGGGTTTTTTAACTGATGGCAAGGCTTGCATTAGGAAAACCGTTTTCATGCTTGTGGTGTGATGCAGAACGTGCCACTACACAATTTAGAATAACTAAAATTTAAAAGTGAATAACTGAATAAAGAAGATTAATCAATTATGCATTCCATCTATTTAAAGTTATTATCGTGATTCTCAAGCATGCAATATGTTATAATTAAACATTCGGTAAAATTTCAAATATCGTATTGATTATTCCTGATTTCTTCACAATGTCTTCGCCTAACAACCTAAGATAATGAGGGGGCAAAAGAATATGGCATAGGAGGTGCAAATTATGGCTCAACCAAGGCTTTTATATATGCACATTCTATAATCTTCATTCCTATACTACATAGACCAAAGAATTATTGCACCGTTCTTTTTCTTTCCATTAAATTATCAAAAGTGGGCACTAGAAAATTGCTTGTAATGTGAGATATCTTCCTCTTGGCCAAATTGAAGGGGTGTGCCTTAATACAATATTAACTAAGAACTTACGTCGACCCATTGGATTAGGGATGCTTAAGGTTCACATCAACAGTGTGAAAATCAAAAGGGTTGGGTCTTAACTTCACCGTTTCTTGCTAATTAAACCTTGTTTTAGTTAATCAGGGACTAATTAAGATGCATCGTGTGGCTCTCCCTTCCTATTGGTTCTCAACTTTACCCCAACTTGACCAAACAAAATGAACATGAAGCGAGCCCATGTGTGGTGCACATGCACATCAATTCATGTTTCCCCAATGAATAGTGACCCGAAAAAAAATATTACTTGGAAAATAAGAAAAAACACAAAAAATATCAATAATATAAATAATTAAAAATAATTAAAAAAATAGATCTTGAGAAAGGGCATTAATTATATCCAGAGACCCCTGATGCGTTGCTCACAACTCCATAAGTACCCCCACCCTCTTCCCGCTTTCTAGTCGCCCCCAACCCAATCCTATACATCACTCTCTCTCTCTCTCTCTCTCTGACTCTTTCTGCTGCAATGGCTTTCGTTCACATGCTCTGCATTGCTTCACTACTGTCACTTTTCATGGCGGCCAACGCCAGAATCCCAGGCGTTTACACCGGCGGGCCATGGGAGGGCGCCCACGCCACTTTCTATGGCGGCAGCGACGCCTCTGGAACCATGGGTACGTAACTTTTCTTCCACCACACTTTGTTCTCTTTGTTTTCCAAAACCCATATCTTACTTTCTCGTTTTCTTTTCAAAATCTCAGGCTCTTAGGCTCTTAACAAACCCATTTGTCTCTGTTTTGCAGGCGGTGCTTGTGGGTACGGAAACCTCTACAGCGAGGGCTACGGCGTCAACACGGCGGCCCTGAGCACAGCTCTGTTCAACAATGGCCTCAGCTGCGGAGCCTGCTTTGAGATTAAGTGTGGAGATGACCCCAAATGGTGCCACCCAGGCAACCCCTCCATCTTCATCACTGCCACCAACTTCTGTCCTCCAAACTTCGCTCTGCCCAACGACGATGGCGGCTGGTGCAACCCTCCTCGCACCCACTTCGACCTTGCCATGCCCATGTTTCTCCAGATCGCTGAGTACAAAGCTGGTATTGTCCCCGTCTCCTTCCGCCGGTGAGTACATCAAAACCCACTCTCACTCACACAGTCAGAGTCTCTGTTTCTTCAGCTTTGTTTTTCTCTGTTTTTTGTTTTTGAATTGACCAAAATACCCTCGGTTTTGTATTCCTTTTACACTTTCTAAATTCTGTTTGGTTGCCGAGAAACCAGGCAAGAATAAAGCCTTTTGAGCCCCTCATCCGAGTAGTCAGTTAGGAACATTCTCGTTTTCTTTAGAACCAAACAACAGAAATTTTTTTATTTTCTCGCGAACCAAACAGCCCGAATTGTCAGAACCTTTCGTGTGTTAGTTGAGCCTCCGTCACGTTTTACGTCGTCTACCCAGAATTAACCAAAGGCACATCCGGTTCCTCTTCCCCGGTTGCACAAAATGACTAAAGTAGCCTCACCGTAGAAAACCCTTGTTGTTTGCTTTAGTGAAGCATGTAAATTAGCGAAGTCCTTAAGGGCATATGAGTGATTTCATGAGGATCTAGGGTTGTTACAGATATTTCACGCCGTTCGACGCGTGTATGGAAAAGGCGCTAACTTTATGGGGACTTTGCGCCACTCCCGCATCGGAAATTAACAGTCAAACATTAATCTAGTGATTTTAACTGCAGTAATTAACTGAGTCACCACAGTAACAAGTTTGACTGTTTATTTGTTACAGAGTCCCATGTAGAAAGGAAGGCGGAGTGAGATTCACAATTAACGGCTTCCGTTACTTCAACTTGGTTCTAATCACCAACGTCGCGGGCGCAGGAGATATCGTGCGGGTGAGCGTTAAAGGCGCGAACACTGAGTGGATGCCGATGAGCCGCAACTGGGGACAAAACTGGCAATCCAATGCAGACCTCGTGGGCCAGACCCTGTCCTTTAGAGTCACGGGCAGTGACAGGCGTACCTCCACCTCATGGAACGTGGCACCCGGTCATTGGCAGTTCGGACAAACTTTTTCCGGGAAGAATTTCCGGGTTTAAAAAAAAGTTCATCCACTGCCTCTATCTTTTATTTTTATTATTTTTATTTTGCTTTATAACTTTTATCATCAGCGTAATTTCCCGCCTTCGGTTTTCCCTTTATTTTCCCGGAAAAAGTTGAAGTGGTGGGAGTAAAAGTACAAGTAGATTTGGGTGTAATGGGCTTTTGGGTAGGATGAAGATGGAAAGTAAAAGTGGGTTAAAAAATGGTGGTAAGATAGGTAGAAAAGTGACTCTTTTAAGTGTGCTTTTTTTTTGATCCTTTTCTTGTTATAAGTGGGGGCTGGTAAAATTTATGTAATCCAGCAAAGATGGTATATGTGGTGCCTGATGTTGGAGCTGAAGCGGCTGCAAGAACATGCAGCCCGCAGCTCCTTCTATATCTTTTAT
Organism: Prunus salicina; assembly: GCA_020226455.1. Classification (NCBI taxonomy): domain Eukaryota; kingdom Viridiplantae; phylum Streptophyta; class Magnoliopsida; order Rosales; family Rosaceae; genus Prunus; species Prunus salicina. The sequence continues at coordinate 8,667,115 of CM035342.1, forward strand.
AATATATATCTTTTACTATATGATGTGATGTGGCTTTATAATATTTGATTTTACATTTCCTTAATTATTTGGAAATTTTCCATATATTTCATGAAGAAAGATGGTGACAATGTCGAATGGAAACATGATTTATTTTTTCCTAATATCGCTTGTATAAAAAAAATGAAATTAGGATGGGGGTGCCTCTGGAGGGAGTGTTGGACAAGACGCAATGGACCCCATATGAACATATCTACCAGATTGGGCAGAGGAAGATTTGCATCAGATTGCAACTTCCTTGCAGAGGCCCATCATCTGCTAAATATAGACATGTCAACACAGAATCACTCCCTCTGAAAGCTTGAATTTTCAAAGGGTAATGCTAGGCATATCACATTTTTCATATCACATTCATACCACATCTCTAATAGAGGTGGAGCCCACCAATACAATGGGGCCCGCCCACCAATACAATCGGGCCCACCTCTATTAGAGATGTGGTATGAATGTAGTATGAAAAATGTGGTAAGCCTAGCATTTTTCATTTTCAAAACCCTAACCCAAGATAGAAGCTATATGAACTTACCCACTTGGTCCACCCAATTAATTGGTAACATTTAATTTATTTATATATTTCACACGCAATGAGATAATGTACAGTGCCTTCATTCTTTTTGGTTGTATAAAAAACATTCATTAGATGCAAGTTTACAGAAACTAGGCCATCAATTCGACTGTATATCTCCAATAATTTTCAACTTTCTCAAGTGAACCAGGTCCTACAAGAAAATAAGAAGAGTTTTGTGTTTGATTGGGAGTTTGGCACACCGACCAGTCTGGGTAGATAGATGTGAGGGGGTAGGCATCTTCCAAAGGCAGTAAGAAGTGTCTATATTTTTACCGTCCCTCTTTAATTTGATGCCAACCTTATCCTTTGAAAATTCCTTCCTCGTAGTACTGCTTTCAGCTAAAGAAAAGCTAAAGCTGCCTCAAGCATTAAATATTTATTTATTTTTATTGGTTTAATTTAAAGTTTAAACATACCACTTTGAGCTTGAGCACAAAAACATGTTGCCAAATGTTCCTATCCGACGGTCACACAACAACACAACTCGGCAAATATCATAAATGTCCTTCAACTTCATAGTACTACCACTCCTTCCTTGAGGGCAAATCAAAATTTCTTTCTTTTTTTTCTTGCAATCAATTTCTGTGGGAGTGTCCTTGTTGATGTGAGCATGTGATCTTGTAAGTTGTATGTATGAATGGACGGTCCAGATTCCATCCAAAATAAAACCTAGAAGATGCTCAAAATTGGAGCTTTTGATTCTGCTTCCAAACTAAGCTCAAATGGAAGCCTCAAAAACCAAACCCTAGAGGGGGCGGTGCTTACTGCTTAGGTTCTATTTACATAGTGAAGAAGAAACTGCTGAAGCCCCAAAAAAGTGCTTGTGGAATTTATACCTTATCCAATCCACCACATAATATTATCACAAACTTTCGGTGAAACAAAAACAAGAAAAGTCACCCATTGGAGCCAAAAAGACAAAGGCAAAGTCTTTGCAGTCTTGGACGTGAAATGTTCAGAGATTATTCCTCAAACTACTGCTGCTGATTATAAATATCTTTTTCAAGGAATCTAATACAAATGGGATTTCTGAGGTTATGGGGACAAAACTGTGGAAGATGATTGATAGAATTTGAATATATACTTTGGGCATCATATCCAAGACTTGTTTTTTCAATTTTCAGGCCGACTTATGCCAATGCTTAGAGGCCACAAGCTCTTCATTCTGTTAACTTGTGTCCAACCATTTAAAATCTTTGGAGGAGAATTGCATAGGACCATTGACACCCATTTTTTTGTTTTGTTTTGATCACCAATCAATAGTCGGGTTTTTTTTGTTTACAATGGCGATATTCTAAATTATTCTACCGTACGAGAAGGGGGTTCAAACTCTTGTATAAAGGGCCGGACACACTGCTAATGAATAGTGGGTTTTTGAATACATGGCTTGCTATTTTCAAGGAAATCAGGGAGTTTGTTGGTGGAGAAGCCCAACATGCAACAGACACAGGATAAATAAAGCATAGAGAGCCCAACCTGCTAAAGGCACCAAAGGGCTGAGCCTGATTCTATAATTTATTTTTACAATGGACCTTTTAAAGGGTATATAGGTCCAAACTGAATATATGGGCTCAGACCCAAAACAGAAACTGAGAAAATGATGGGCTTATGCTTCAGAACAAATTACTGAAAAGCCCAAAAATAAAAAATAAACGGAAACGCCGTCTGTGGGAATCGAACCCACGACCACGTGGTTAAAAGCCACGCGCTCTACCAGCTGAGCTAAGACGGCTCGATGTTCACTTGAAGCAAGTAATGTTATTTATATATTGATTTGATAATTAACGAATAATAACCAACAACAGCTGGCTCATACACACACGTGATTCTACTGTTTGCATTTGGAGGAATAATTTGCCTACGAATTTAAGGTGAAAGCTAAAGCAACAGAGATCTCTCCAGCATAAGTCTTGTCTTGAAGGACAACTCTATACTTGGCAACTCCAAGTTCAGTCTTTCCCTTCTCTGTGCCCGACGCTATCACATCCTTCACATACATCCTGCAACACAATTTTTTTATTTTATTTTATGTTATATACATATTAAACTTACAAATCACTTTAATGCATATGTACATCTTTTATACAAGTGAGAACTCATCCATGATACGATATGGTACAAAAACTTGTAATTTTATTCAGAAAATACAAATTACTGTTACATATATATATACGAGCAAATCATGTACGTACTTTGATTCGCCAACAAATACGTCGTGGTCCATGATACGAAACAAAAGCATGTATTTGTGATCTTCGCCATCAGGATACTCTGCATCGAATCTGAATTTTTCATTCCAAACTGGCTTCGTCCCTTGTCCTGCATACGTTTCAATTACATATTAGCCCCATTACTTTCATTTGTGATCATTTGGATGTAAAACATTCGAAAGGGGTGTATATGTAGTCTTTATCCTTCACGGTCGGTCCATATAGAATTAAAGTTGTAGAGCATAAGTCCGACAAGAAAACATGACTTTCTAATATAAATGTCATGGATAATTAGATAGGCCCCTGACGCCTGATGCTGACCTTTGGCTATGGTGCTTGTATGCTTTTGATTTCCATATTGAATTACAACGTAAGGGTTCATCTTCACTGCAAATTTCAAGTACATATGAACAAAATAATTATCAAAAAAGATTTCCGGTAATTAAAACAATACTGAAATATGAAGGAGTTAAAGGATACCAATAAAATCCATGTTCTTGAGGCTTCGCGCTTCAACCAACGTGACCTCCAATGTACCAGCTACCATCTCTCTCTCTCTCTCTCTCTCTCTCTCTCTCTCTCTCTCTCTCAGATGAGCAGATATTGCAGATATTATAAAGACTTGAGGGAGAGAAGTTCAACTTCAAACACAAAGCTGGTTCAAATGGATGTGTCTTTTTAAACTTACAAGTCTTTGGTCGTCTCATGCAAATTGGTGTTAATATATATCGAATTAATTAGAAGCTACGCCATCTTCTGCGTGTACATGTTTAGGGTTTCTTTTCCAGCTGCGTTAAGTACGTCAGAAAACTTAATGGGATGGGATTATTCCTTCTGGATTTGGGATTTGGGATTTGCTGCTGTTTGTTTATGATTATTATTATTTTTAAATACTGTGGTCAACCAATCAGAAGAATTTGAAAGCAGGTAAGGTAAATGTATATACATTCTTTCATTAATTAATCGTTTTAGAATTTAGACGCAAACACAAATACCTTCTCTGCCTTTAATTAATTAATTGCCACCATCTCTGCCTAATTGTATATCCCAAGCTTTGTAATTTGAAAACTCCCACCTAACCCATGATTTGGCCAACCCAATTGGAAAATAAAATCCGTTTTTTTTCCAAACACGGTTTTGCTGCATACAAATTGCAATTGATTTAGTTTAAATTTGTTACTAAATTAAAACAAATTTTGTCAGATTGTTGATTTTAATGTTAAGATGGAGAGAGAGAGAGAGAGAAGAGCTGAAGCTCCAAGGTGGTGACGTGTAATTGGAACCAACCATGCATTGTGATATGGACTTGGATTGCAATTTGAAGAACATGCATTCCATGCACCAAGGAGTGCATGAATTGTGGTCTCACTAAATGAGAATTTTCACCAAAGACACACCCTAAAATGTGACCTTGGCAAGAGTGCCATGCTTTCTCTCTAAAAGTTGTGAGTTGATGGCCAACAGAGTTAGGCTAGGTACGAGTTCGCTGTATGAGATTGGATTAGTGCGAGTCCCCACAAGCTATCTCAGATTCTGCAGGAGGCGGCCGAATTTTTGGCTTTTGGCGGCAATAAAAGAGGAGGCTAGACACACGACTTCATTGATTTGAGTTTCCAGTTCAAACCATGTCCTTAATCCAAGAATTCGACCAAAAAGAATGTCCTTAATTCAAGAAGATCTTTTATCTTGTAAGTGCACTATTGAAATGTTCCTGACAAATAACCAAACATGAAATCCAAGCCTCATGATCTTAGAAAAGCAGAGGATTATCTACAGGACGGTCCCACAGTAACACATAGTGCTATAGAACTAGTCGCAATGTACGTGTGGACCAATTCTCATCGTTGCTTGCTACACGCATCATTTATGATACATTAAAAAGTAAAGATATATTTTGTATGTGTATGCTTGAGTGACTCACATAGTATTCTTCTTTATTCGAAGGCAGAAAAGTGTTTATAACTAAATACTTTCTGACCAAATTATACGATTAATAAAGGTGGCATGTGAATTGAGGTGAGGACATTCACCCCAGATGCCTTTATCCACCTTCCCTAATTAGAAATTCAAATGTTCAAATAAACCAATTGCAGTACGTGATTTTGTTTTTTACCTAATTGAATAGTTGCGGGCATATGAGTGAAGGTCCTACTCAAGTACATCAAAGCTTTATCTAAATGAATTTGTGACCCTTTTAAGAAACACTAGTGTGTGCCACCCAAAACAGGTTAGTAACAACCAAACATCATTGACCAAAACAAGACTAACACTACAAGCATAGATACAGCTTGTTAACGTACGGACAGCATTAACTTCACTATATATAGACCAGTAGTCTTATATGCATATAGATCCTACCATCTACCATCTACCATCTTTTATTTTCTTTAATTAACCAACTAACTCGTACTAATCAACTACCAAATCCTGTTGTACTTCTACCTAAATAAAATAATAATAATCATTCTTTTGTGTTGTGACTCAATTAAGAGTAGTGCTAGAGAAATTACATTTTTAGATTATTTTAGTGAATTTGATTATGCGGTTTATGAAGTTTATTACTGTATCAATTATGAGAATGACTAGTCGGTAATGGACACGAGATACAATAAAAACTTTCTTATAAGGACAATACTTTTATCACTTGGATACCTCCTTGTCCCCCGCATTGGAATTATCGAATTTTCCCTATACACATTATAATTCCAACTAATTATTTTTTAAATAATCATTTAAAGATTCTCTCTAGAAAAACAATCAACCAAATTTGAGATCTTTTAGTCACTCATATGAATTATCCTCCTTGTATCTGGGGTAAATCATAATGTAAACACAATAATCTAGAAAGCAGGGGCAAATTAGACATTTGGCACCAGCTAATGCGAAACGATGGGCACCATATGCATCATGAATATGGGCACCCATATCCATACCATAACCAGCAAAGGGGAAAAGCTTATAAAATCTTTCAAAAGAGAAGAAAGTTGTGTATAAAAAAAACAAACAGGTGAGAGAGAGCTACAGTGAAAGGAGCTTCTTGTAAAGCTGAGTGGCTCAGAGAGAGAGAGAGAGCTCCATAAAGCACCCATCCATTCATTCCTCTCTCTCTCTCTCTCTCTCTATTCTGCTGTTTTGCTCCATTATTTTTGTACAGTCAGAGTCTTTCAGTGTACCTCACTCTCTCACTCACACACACACATTTTGCACCAACAAAGCCTCTCTCTTTCTCTCTCTAAGAGGCTCAGAGCTGGCATGGGCCATTGTCAGGTGTCTGCTTTTCACTACCCCTCCACATTCACCACCTTTATCACTCTCTCACTACCACTACTTTAGAAACTACCCTTCTCTCTCTCCCTCTCTGTCAATCTATGCATTCATCAATCACATTCATGAATGGGCTGTAAATGACAGTCATGGAAATGGGCTCTAGCTCTATGACCGATTCAGGGAGCTCCTCCTCCTCTTCCCCACCTAACTCCTCCACCGAGTCTCTCAACGGATTGAAATTTGGCCGGAAAATCTACTTTGAGGATGCGGGTCTCGGAGCTCCATATAAATCCGGGTCTGCTGGGTCTTCTTCCTCTGGGGCTACACCGCCCAAGAAGCAAAGGGGTGTGAATTTGGCTCAGCCGGGTCAGCCACCGAGGTGTCAGGTTGAGGGCTGCCAGGTAGATCTGAGTGATGCCAAAGCTTACTATTCCAGGCACAAAGTCTGTGGCTTGCACTCTAAGACCCCCATGGTCATTGTTGCTGGTCTTGAACAGAGGTTTTGCCAACAGTGTAGCAGGTCAGCAAGCACTTGTGCCCTTTAAAAAAAAAAAGTTATTAAATTTGATGATGTTTGGGGTTTTCTTTCTTTATTATTTGCACAGAGAAACATTTGCCCATTTGCAGTTTCAACTTTTAAAGTTTATCAATTCGGTGATGAATTGCATTCTTGGTGGTGCTTGGTGGGGTTCTAGCTTTTGTTTCTAGTTTTTTTATGTTTTTTGTTGTAATTTAGCTATGCTTTCCAATTTGTCAATTCTCTATTTGTTTCAAGTTTCTATCTTTGGACTTAACTGGTTATCTACTTTAATGCTGTTTTTGTTTAGTTTACATGGAAAGTTGGTATATGCCATATGGGGTTGTCTTGGGTATCTGTTGTTTTGAATTTTAATGTTCACTTCTTTGCTGTTTCTGGTAATGAGTCTGGACATTTTCACTGTGCATGGCGGTATAGTTTCTTGTTTTTTTTTTCTTTTCTTTCTTTGGGTTGCATAATCCTTTGGTGGTTAATGCTTGTCCTCTGTGAAATTGTTCCTGTTACTGAATTGTGTTCTGGTTTGTTGGTGCAGGGCTTGTTGGTTACCTTAATAGAATGAATGGGTAGGGGGCTGGTGTGTGTGTACTGTGTTTTACTTATCTTTTGGGTACATACTGGGGGATGAGTATGGCCTAAATTTTTCTCTAATTTTATATGTTTTGTGCTTTTAGTCATTAACTTGAAACTTGAAGCTATTAAGGAACTGTTGGGTCCTTTTTGTTGTTGTGGAGCATTTCATCCGAAAGGGTTTAATGTAGTGTAATGAATTAAAAAGCTTGATGTGTGTGCTTTCCGTTATGCACTAAGGGAATGAGTTCTTTCTAGTTCAAGGATTTGATCTACTACAGTTTTATCATTATTTTAGAAAACTGATTAACCAAGACAAAGTCATTTATGATTGATTGTTATGACAATCATGCCTGAGAACTGGGTTTATCTACCTCCTTTTTAAGGGATTTAATGAACATGTATGAAGGTGTTTTCTTGAGTTTTACAACAATAAACTACCTTAGAAATCAGAATGAACATGAGACTGTTGACTTCACAAATGGAAATAAGTTAATAGCATATCCTCAATTTCTATTTTTGAGATTCTCAAAACCATTTAACTTGTGGTGTGGCATATTGAACTAAGTATTACCTGTTGGGGTCTCGAAAGCTGTCATTTGAATTTTCCGTGGATATGCACAAGTTTAATAAAACTTGATCAATGCATCATACAGTTGCCACTAATCTATCGAAACATCTGCCTCCCAAACCAGACTTCAAATATGGCTCCACAATCCCTCACTAAGTATTTCCTAGTGTTTATAGGTGATCCTACTATAATATTGGTCTTGTTTTGGAGATTTTCTATGAGGAAGTTCATCATGGTTGGATGCTTTTAGATCATATGATAAAATGTAACTTTCAATAGTTCACTAGAAGGTCATTGATTCGAGAAACTAAAATAAACCAAGGATCTAAAGTTGTCAGAAATGCTGCGGTTTGATGCTTCACTTTCAAGGTTTGTGTGCCAAATGAATAAGCTTGCAGCAATAGTGAAGAGACTTGAGATTGGGTTGAAACAAATAACAAATGCTGTTTCATTGAAATCCCGTGTCTTTTTGGATTTGATAACCTTTATGGAAACCATGTCATTCTTAACTGATTTGCTTTGCAAGTGTAAGATAAAATTTAGCATTAAATATATATTCCTGCGGTAGTAGATAATTTTAAAGATCATCTAGTCTCTTTGATGTTTTTGATACTTTGGAATAAAATCATTAAAACATGATTTCTTTTTCATTGGCAATCTATTATGTGATGGTACGTTCGCCTTTAAAATTGAATATTACATGCCTAGTTATGCTGCTATACCAAGTTTCAAAGAGTCTTATAAAACTAGGCATGGGGTGTGAGCTATACAAGTATGAGACAGAATTTCTAGATATAAATATTAAACTTTGCTTCAGGAATTCTCTGTGTTGAGTGACAGGCAAACTTGTACATTGTATTGTCTCTTGAATAGTTTGTTCTTTAAGATCTTAAGATGACCCTTTCAAACTAGCAGCGTATGCGTAAAAGGTTCACAAGCACAAATTAATGATACTTCCCTTTGCTTTATTTTGTTCATCAATAATAGTTTATTATATTTGAGTTTGGTAGTTGAAAAATGGTTTTGTTTCTTTCAGTACTTCAACTAGGATGTTCTTCGATTTATATTTATGAGTATTTTTTATTAAAAAATAGGTCTTGCTCTTTCTGCTGAGGTTTTGTCATCTAATTAGGTTTGAACTAGAACATTTCAGTGGTAGCATTCAGTGAATTTCAGGTTTCATCATTATGGCATAACCTATGTATACCCTTTTAAAAAAGAATCCAGATCCTCTGGTTAGCCAAACTAAACAAGCAATTCCCCTAATTAAATGTCTGCTTTTGCTTTTGTTATTGTACAAATTTCTTCAAGCCTTTAGTACAGGCCCTACTTTGATGGTGAATAACTTACCTCACAATTCCCAGATTTCATCAGCTTCCTGAATTTGACCAAGGAAAACGTAGTTGCCGTAGACGCCTGGCTGGACATAATGAGCGCCGCAGAAAGCCACAACCTGGATCCATATTGTCTGCCCGTTTCGGCCGACTTTCTTCATCTATCTATGGTTAGACATCAGCTCGTCATTAGTTGACTTTCTCTTTGAATATCCCTTTAAAATCTGTTTGCACTCTATAACTGTCAAATGTGTATATTTTTCAGTTTCCTCTTACCGTACTTATAAAACTGCAATAAAATGTTTTACTTGAAATGATAGAAAACAGCAGCAGAGTTGGAAGCTTTCTCATGGACTTCACTGCATACCCAAGGCATTCTGGGAGGGATGCATGGGCAACCACGAGAACGTCTGAGCGGGTACCTGGAAATCAAAATTCCAATGACACGGGGAAGTTTCTTCAACATCCATGGCAGAGCAACTCTGAGATTACTCCATCAGGCCTTTACCTGCAAGGTTCAGCAGGCGGGACTAGTTATCCTGGTCCTGGAATTCCTCCGGGAGAATGCGTCACAGGAGTCACTGACTCAAGCTGTGCTCTCTCTCTTCTGTCAAGTCAACCATGGGGCTCTAGAAACCGAGTATCGGGTGTTGGGATGAACACCGTGATAAACACTCAAGGGCCACCTGTGGGTCAACCGATCACTCATGCTGGGACCTCCAACCACTTTCCGACCACTTCGTGGGGTTTCAAGGGAAATGCCGGTAGCAGCTCACACGAGATGCTTCCTGATCTTGGTCTCGGTCAAATGTCGCAGCCCCCTCTTAGTACTCAGTACTCTGGTGTGCTTGAGTTGTCTCAACAGAGCAGCAGGAGGCAGCAACAAATGGAACTTGGACACACCAGGGGCTATGACACCAGCAGTCAGCATATTCACTGGTCACTTTAAAATAGGTCCCTTGGTTCTCCAGTTCTTATGAATGCCTTGTTATGTGTCTTAAAACTTTGGAACCTCTTGAAGGTTTTACTATGTTTTGTTGGGTAGAAAACCTAAACTGGCTATGCTTTGTGTGTGTATGTTTTGTTAAGACTAAGAATATCAGAATCTAAGGTTAGCATTCAAGCCTTGAAGTGCCTACCTAGCAATGAAGCTACTATTTTGGATTTTGGAATCTGATTCTGATTATTGATGGTTAGTGAATATCTTTGAAGCACTTTGGATAAATTTAACACGTTTGAGGGGAAAGGAAAAAAATTAAGAAAGCTTTGTTGATAACATAATCTTGGACATATTTGCTGTAAGAATCTCGAAGTTTTGTTGATACATCCGTTCCTTTATCTGGGTATATTCTCTATTTTAATTATAGAGAATGAGGGATAGGGACACGAAAAAGAAGTGAATCAGAAAGGGGATAAGGCTTTAAACCCAGAATGACTTGTATGATTATGAAGGGATCATCTATAGTCCGTTTAGGTGAGTTGAGTACCGAAAATTGTCATTGTTCAAGAAGTAGGAAGTCTACGTATAGTATGAGTCAGATGAGAAATCGAAAAGGGAAGAAGAAGAACACAAAAAAGAAGACGAGGATGGATGAAGAAAATGGAACAAGACCGCCAATATATCATTTATAAAAAAAAATTAATTAATTTGTTTAATCTCAATCATTTTTGTGGATCTGCCCTCATTATTTAATTATTTAACTAAATAAATAAAGACAGTAAAAATGAATATTATGATGAAAATGGAGGGGTGTGATGAGCAAATAACTGGGTGTGCCATTAAATGTTAAATTCTAATTTATCTTTTCTTACAACTGATCCTGAATTAAATTCAATAAAATGTCTATTTTACCGCCGTATTTTATAACTAAAGGCACAAATTGGCGCCTCGGCAATGACGTCGTTTTTTCGTTCTAAGAAACTCCGGAGAAGTGGCACGTGCGAGACGGTTTTGTGCTGACGTGAGAGTTCATTCATTTATTCAATGACGGTCCAAAGCTTGCTAAGACATTGTTATCAGTCACTCACTCTCATTGTCTCTCTAGCTCTCTGCAACTACCACAACACGCATTCCAAACCCTCTCTGCTTCACAATATATATATATATATATATCTCTCTCTCCGACGCTTCCTCCAAATGTTCGTCGTCTTTAGCTTCTTTTGATATTTTGCCCTTTACAAATGTGGTGTTGATTGCGCTTCGGTCAGTTCACTTAGCCTTTCTTGAACACTTTCTCTTCCGTTTGGTTAATGAGAAAATTTAGGTAAATTGAAAGAATGTGCATTTTTTACTTCAATTTATGTACTAATGATTTTTCTTTCCTGTTGATGCCAAAAATGGATGACCACAATTGGAGACCAACTTAGAAGTGGCTTGCCTTCGATAGATGTGTTCCTCCGAAAAGCTATGAGGGATCTGCAAAAGGAGAGTGCATGGGTGAAGAACTTGACACCGATGTGGTACTAGCCGAAACTTTAGTTATGAGATTACTCCATCCGGCCTTTACCTGCAGGGTTCAGCGAGCGGGACTAATTCTCCTGGTCCTGGAATTCCTCTGGGAGAATGCATCACAGGAGTCACTGACTCAAGCTGTGCTCTCTCTCTTCTGTCAAATCAACCATGGGGCTCCAGAAACCGAGTATCGGGTGTTGGGATGAACACCTTGATAAACACTCAAGGGCCACCTGTGGGTCAACCGATCACTCATGCTGGGACCTCCAACGACTTTCCGACCACTTTGTGGGGTTTCAAGGGACATGAAGCCGGTAGCATCTCACACGAGATGCTTCCTGATCTTGGTCCCGGTCAAATGTCGCAGCCTCCCCTTAGTACTCAGTACTCTGGTGTGCTTGAGTTGTCTCAACGGAGCAGCATGAGGCAGCAACACATGGAATTTGGACACACCAGGGGCTACGACACCGGCAGTCAGCAGATTTACTGGTCACTTTAAAAGCGGTCCCTTGTTCTCCAGTTCTTATGAATGCCTTATTAATGTGTATTAAAACTTTGTGTGTGTATGTTTAAGGTTTGCCTTCAAGGCTTGAAACTGCTTACCTAGCAATAAACCTACTATTTTGGATTTTGGAATCTTATTATGATATTGATGGTTTGTGAATTTCTTTGAAGCACTTTGGATAAATTTACCACGTTTGATGGGAAAGTAAAAAAGGAAAAAAAAGAGTTTTATTATTTAATTATGTAACTAAATAAATAAAAACAGTGGAAATAAATATTATGAGGAAAATGGAAGGGTGTCATGAGCAAATAACTGGGTGTGGCATTAAATGTTAAATCCTAATTTATCTTTTCTTACAATAGATCCCAAGTTAAATTCAAGAAAATGTCTATATTAAATTACCACCATAATTCCGTCAAAAAAAATTACCACCATATTTATAACTAACAGCACAAATTAGCGCTAGGACAAACAGAAGTAAACGACAATCAGCTATTCAACGGACCGGAGATTGACCGGCTTCCTTCGCTCCGACAAGGACCACGGCATCTGCAACGACGTCGTTTCTGTAATTTAATATCTCCAAACGAAAATGTGCCCAGTGGCACGTGCGAAGCGGTTTTGATTTGTGTTGACGTGGGGTCCAGCTATTCAACCAAGGTCAACTGGTTAAGACATTGCTACAGTGTCTCTCTTTCTCTCACACTCTCTAGCTCTCTGCAACTTACACAGCACGCAACCCTCTCTCTCTGCTTCACAATCTCTCTCTCTCTCTCTCTCTCTCTCTACGACGCTTCCTCCAAGGTTCTTCTTTAGCTTCTTTTGATTTTCCGCTTTAGAAATGTGTTATTGATTGCGTTTCCTGTTCCGTTTTGTTTCCGAGAAAATGGAGGAAAATAGGAAAAATGTGCATTTCTAACGATTGATTGTGTATGGCAAAACAGGAAATTGATTTTGTTTAGCTTCGTTTCATTTCTAACGATTTTTCTTTTCGTTGATTTCCGCAGTCTGAATTTGATTTTCGTGAGCATGGCAAAACAGAGCGTATGGATGTGCTTCACATTAACTTTCATCTCGGCTATTCTGGCTTTCCAAGCGGTGGCATTCACTGCTCCAAGTGATGGTAACTCTTGCATTCAAGTAGAAAAAAATAGAAAGAATCCGAAACTATGCATTTCTTGGATTCAAGTTTCTGTCTGTGTTGCGTGAAATCTTTTTGATTCTATGGAGTTTGTTGATTTTATAAATCTCCATCATATTTGTTCTTTAACTCTATGCACTGCAGTCACGGCTCTTGAAGATTTTTACGAGGCTCTTAACAGCCCTCCGCAGCTGAAGGGATGGAGATTGGATGGTGGGGATCCTTGTGGTGAATCATGGGTTGGAGTGTCATGTTCTGGGTCATCTGTAATACACCTGTAATGCTCCTAGTACAATAATTCTTTTGTTGTTGGCAATATTAACTATACTTGGATTATGTACTAAACTTAATTCCGCTCTCACCTTATGCAGTAAACTTCAGGGGCTGAACCTCTCGGGGTATCTTAGTGCACAGCTCTATAATATGTTCAACCTGAAGACACTGTAAGTTTTTTTATAATTATAAATTAAATTACTTCATAGACGGTTTGTGCAAACCTTTTCATCTGGTTTCTTCTTATAGGGATGTTAGTTCCAATAACATTGCGGGTGAAATTCCATATGCCTTACCCCCAAATGCCACTCATATGTGAGCACGATTCCTCGTTCAGACAACTGGTTTTATTTTACATGTTCTACAATTTTGATATTTATGTTCATTGCTTAATGACGTGTGCAGCAATCTGTCATGCAACTCTTTGACCTTTATTCCTCATTCTTTACCTACCATGAAAAGTCTCCGACATTTGTGAGTTGCATACTGCTTATTTTTACTGGTTCTGGTTCATGATTATTCAACATAAGTTGTAACTTTTCCTTTCTTGCAGGAATCTAAGCCACAATTTGTTATCTGGACCTGTTGGCAATGTATTTACAGGCCTGCAGAATTTAAGAGAACTGTATGCTTCCTTTCACAGTCCTTTTAATTTTTTCTATGTGCTTACCAAACCTCTAGCAAAGAAAGAAAAATCTTCTGAGAAAATAACTTACAATTTAATTTCCAAATGACCCTTCTAGGCAACCTTCTTATAAGCAACCAATCGAAACAAAGAACATCAAAATGCTCCCACTGGTCCTGGGCATCCAAACTGTCTAGCTAAATTATGCTAGTAACAAGTACGTCTATGTAAATATTACTTGACAATTGCTTGGACAATAGCTCTGCTGTTTTAGGACTTGCTCCAATAATAATATATGTCTTTATTCAATCTTTTCTTTGAACACTTTACTGTAACTCCGAACCAGTCAACCTCTTGTTGCCTTAAACTAAGTCCAATATCCTCAACTTTTGTTGTGAAAATCTCATACCTCATAGTATACTATGAACTCAGTCTGCAATATCGTTACTATAGTATGAACTCACTGATTTCTACAGGGATTTTTCATACAAAATGATATGCCTTTCTTACTTGTGAGTTTTGATTTCTGCAGGGATTTGTCATACAATAACTTTACTGGAGATCCCAATTCATTCAAATCCTTGGCAAACCTCACTGGATTGTGAGTTTGTGTTTTGCTTTAGTTAGTTTTTTTCTTGCTTGTCATAATAATGTGTCAGCGATTTCACATGTCCAATGGGTGCATCTGCCTGCAGGTTCTTGCAGAATAACAAATTTAGTAGATCAGTTGTTTATCTAGTTGAGCTTCCACTAACTAATCTGTAGGTCACTCTATCTGCCCTTTGCCAGCATTAGTTTTCCTTCTGTTTTTTTTAAAAAAAAATCTGATTTTCTTCTTGATTCTTAACAGGAACATCGAAAACAATGATCATCAGATCAATTTTTCCAATGTCTTCCAAGAAGAACACAAGAGTAAGATAAAAAAAAAGATATATCTTGCTCTTGTGTTCACTGTGTTTATTGGGGTTGGCCTAGTATTGGCTAGCAATAAGGGGAAAAGGAAACTGACTGACGAAGAAGAATTAGGACCTCGGACTCAGAGGCTTACAGATGCATCAAAAGACTTGGATGAGAGGTTTGAAAAAGGTGGATTTATGAAGCAGGTGGAGTGGCAGGTGGTAGAGGGCAAAGATATGAATGAGCTGAATAAAAAAGTGAATAAGTTGGAGAGAAGGAAGAAACGCCCCTCACCGCCGATGAAGAAAGGAGTGCAACTTATTTGTCAACAACCCGATGAAGATTTCAAAGATCCCGATCCTGATATCTAGTATGCACTAATATCACAACACTGCTTTCATACTTTTCCAAGATGGATTTATTCCTCAAGTAGCCCCTGAATATCTTACTCATGTACAGTCTCTTCTTTGTGATGGTCAGATTTAGTCCAAAAAAAAATTCTATCGGTTTGATGGGAGAGTAGATGTTAACTTCATATTAAAAAAAGATTATAGAATATCTCTGCCACAAGATTTAGGCCTCACACGCGGCCCAAAAGTCCCCTTACACACATGCGTCAGCTGGGGCCTATCTCGTCCTTTGTTTGCATGTGGCCTGCACATCAGCCCAAAAGCTCCTAATTTTTCCCACAATCAAACCCAACAATTTTAACTCAATCATAACTGTAGTTGTTTTCTCCATCTCCCTTATCTTTTACATTTATTTCTTTGTACAAAAAAAAAAAAAAACAAAAAAACAAAAAAAAAAAAAACAAAAAAAAAAAAAAAAAAAAAACAAAAGGGGTTTGAGTCTTCAGAGCTGGAGATGGCTTAGAGACCCAAAAATTATACTTGATCTTTAAATGTGTCTCTAAAGTGGTGGATAGAGACCCAATATAAAGACCACCACCATTGAGGATATGCTCTAATTAAAGCTTAAAGGGAGCATGGACTAAGGATTGCATTACACTATAGTGATGTACCTCAACAATTATATCTCATCCACACTAATATATTTACAACAACTAATGCATGAAATCTATCAGATTTCACAAAAATGTACCAATACCAATTACATACGTACATGTACATGAAATGCACAAAAAAAAAAAAAAAAAAAAAAAAAACAGCCTAGCTAGATTTGATCGATATCAATTCATATATCATATGATATGGGACAAATTTTTTTGATAAATACCATGAGGTGTCCCCACACCCGAGGTATAGGACAACTTTGATCACCTAGCTACGTACATATTATTGATTAGGTTTAATGGAGTAGCTAGGTGAAATATCTAGACTGGAACTAGGCTCTCCACATAATGTACTCCTCCATAAAAAAAGTCGGTTTGGCCATGATTGAGAAGCTTTTTTGTGTCGCTTCCATGGTCATACCCAAACAAGTTTTCAGCCGGCTCAATTGGATCATCTTCATATTCTAATCGTTTGGAGAGAATAAATTGATCCTTCCAAACTCCTACGATCCGTACTCCTGCAGCAAATACGTCGGTTGTGATTCTAAATTGTTGAACCCAAACTGGCTTCTTAGATTCTTGATCATGAGTGAGCACCCAAAGCACTCGCTCCAAATCGCCATTTTCTGAATTATGCGTACATCTTAGAATTGCAACTGAACTATTATTCCATGCTTCCAAATCAAATTCTCTACCAAGACGACGCCATTCTATTGGTAGTGGTATCAAATAAAAAGCCTCTTCATGTAAATTGAATGACACAAGATAGTACTCCGCCGACGTTTGCTCTACCAACCAATACATCACTCCATTCACGGTAACCGAAACAGATGTTAGACAAACTTTAAATGATGGAAACTCTAATTTGTCTTCGACATCTTTCCATGAATTTGTACTTTGGAGGAACACTTGGGCTTGAAAAATAACTACTTTTCCACTATCATCGTCTTCTTCGTCGTCATCATTACCGCCATAAGCTGCCGGGAAAACTCTCACCACTTTGTATTCACTAATCTCTGGTAAGAAATCAAAACCTAAAAGAGGATAGTTACACTTACAAGAATCCCACCGTTTACGTACTCGACGAAGCCCTTGGATGCCTTTGCTCCTCCTTCTCCTCCTCCTCAAAGGATTAATTGGTGGGAGATACCTAAATTGTTCTGTTGCCGGGTTCCATACTACTACTGATTCAGTACGCCCAGGAGGAGCAGGAGCAGCATCCTTCACCTCCACCTCCGCAGTACTAGTATTATACTTCTCATTTTTTATCTCATTCTGAATGAACAGAACACAACAAACTAAACCATTACTAGATCCCACAAAGGCAAAATATTTCCAGCGGCTAAAGATTTGCGGATTTTCAGGGGGACGGAAAGAGAAAGGCACAGGAAGTGTTGTTTCTTCCTCACGAAGCAATGAAAGCTTGATACTTCTTTCATTAGCGCTTATCTTTTCTCTCGAGACAAGGAGAAGACCGGGATTCTGAGCAGAGCGAGAGCGATGAAGAAGGACATGTCTAGCAATGAAATAAGAAGATTTGGTGAGACCATACCACTCTTTTGAGACGCATCTAAACCTGAGTAGAGACTTGGCAGGCAGCTTTGAGAGAATTTCTAGCAGGACGTCTTCTTGTAATACCTTCCTAATTTTCTTTTTTGGCTCTGAAGTATATAACTTTATTCGATATCGTTTTCGACCACGAACTAGCAGCTTCACCACACCACTTGATTCATCATCCATTCTGACTCTTGTTAATTAGCAAGGTTATCAAAATCGTAGGGAGAGCCAAGGGGATAATTTTTTTTATAGGAATTGTAGCAGTAATTTATGTGCATACATGCCTTTCTCCAACAATATATAAAGGGCAAAGTCCTATTTCAACTAGGATATGTATAAAAACCCACTGGCTACCAGGCTTTTTTTATTTTTTATTTTTTATTATATTTTTAAAAACTTATTTACCCTATAGGAATAGGAATAGGAAATGGACATTTCCATATGCAACGTGGAATCCCTGCAAGCGTTGGGAACCTTTAATTTATTGTTTATTTTTAGAGCGGCCGCCTTTCTTTTTTGAACAAACCCCTAGAGAAGTGGTATGTGTGTGACTACCGGAATCCATCGATATAAAAAATAATAATTAAAAAAAAAAAAAAAAAATCTAGAGCACGACTCTTTCTACCTCCATGTTCTATATTAGTACCCCACCCACTTTAGATTCTCACTCCGTATAAACTTTTTTAAATAATAATTTTCTCTTTCCACCATCCATTTATCCTAAAATAATATTAATCTTACTACATTTTTATACATCCTTATACCACTTGATCCTTCACATAATGTAGCATGTGATGTGTTCATGCCACGTCATTAAATGAAGTAACAATTCTAACTTTTTATTATTTTCTTTATATAAGCTTTGGTGTAAAATCAATAAGAAATTTACTATTGTGTGGTAAATGATAATCCAATTTCACATAATCTAGATAAGATTAATGACTAAAATATAATATCTAATTTTACAATAATGTAATTAAAAAACTTTACAATTACACATGTAATGCTCCTAGTGCAATAATTCTTTTGTTGTTGGTCATACTCATATTAACTATACTTGGATTATGTACTAAACTTAATTCCCCTCTCACCTTATGCAGTAAACTTCAGGGGCTGAACCACTTAGGGTATCTTAGTTCCCAGCTCTATAATATGTTCAACTTGAAGATACTGTAAGTTTTTTCTTAATTTTTTTAAGACTAAATTGTAGCAATGGTCCCTGGACTAAGACCAAATTTTACTTTTCGTCCCTTATATTGCTAAATTGTTACTGTGGTACTTTAATTATGCCTCCAATTTTAGAAATCGTCATTTCTGTCATATAAGTCAACTTTTCCATTAAAAATAAGGGCATATTTGTCTTTTTATGTGCTGGATTGAACATAGACGCCACTTGAGATTTTTTTTTCTCTTTCCTTTTTTGCTTTTTTTTTTAGGCTTTTTAAATTTTTAATTATTTTTTTGTTTGGTTTTATTGGAGGATTTTGGTGTCTGATGTGTGTGTTGGGGGGGGGGGGGGGGGGGGAGGGGGACAAATCTGGGTGTAGGGTCTGATGTGTGTTATTCGCTGGGAGGGGGAAAAACAAATCTGGGCGCGGGGGAGGAGAGATTCGCTAATATTGTCCCTAGTCCCGTTGATTTTGTTGGGTCAATTAAATCTTGTGAGGAAAATGGGTCCAATCTCCATTTTTTTTCTTAGAGAGAGCAGATGGATCCTATCCCCTATATCGAACACTAAATCCTATCCCCATAGGGAATGATGCTTTGATTACTCAAATCTGAAAAAATAATATATGAATCGGGTGTTTTTTTTTTGGGGGGAAGGGGGGAAGGAATCAGGAGGAAGAAGAAATGGGAGGGGGAAGAAATTTCCCCAAAACTCTAGAACTACCATCGTATTGCAGACTTTGATCCCCCGCAGAAGACAAACAAGTTCGCTATAGCCTGCGCCCCCAGCTAATTAACATTGAAATCGGGGTGGGAAGAAGAAATGGGAGGGGGAAGAAATTTCCCATGGGAAGAATTTTGGGGGGGGGGGGGGGGGGGTTGGGGGAATTTTTGTGTGAAAATACATTTTTGCCCATGCCAAGTAAGACTTGTCCATGCCAGGTCATCAAACGAAAATGAAGATTTCTGAAAGTGGAGGCATAATTAAAGTACCACCATAATAAATGTGCATGAAATGCAAACAACAGCCTATAGCTAGAATTAATTGATATTGATCCACATATGTGTGTATGTATGTATGTATATATCTCCTCGTATTGATCACATAGAACTACATACAAATTAACTAATTAGGTCTAGACTGGAAGTAGGCTCTCCACATAATCCAGTCCTGTAAAAAACCAGATTCGGTCGTGGGGAAAAAGCTTTTTCTTTGTGTCGCTTCTAGGGTCATACGCAAACAAGCTATTTCGTGATCGTTTGGAGACAATATATTGATCCTTCCAAGCTCCTACGCACCGTAATTCCGAAAATACTTTCGATCTGGTTCTAAATTGTTGAACCCAAGCTGGCTTCTTAGATTCTTGATCTTGAACCAACACCCAAAGCACTCGCTCCCAATCGCCATTTTCTGAATAACTAGTCAAAATGGCAGCTGAACCATTCCATGGATGTAAAAAATATTGATCATTAAGACGATGCCATTCTATTGGTAGTGGTATCAAATGAAAAACCTCATCACGTAAATTGAATGACACAAGATAGAACTCGCTCGACGTTTGCTCTACCAACCAATAGGTCACTCCATTCAAGGTAATCGTATCACATGCTTCACAAGTACTTTTAAATGATGGAAACTCTAATTTGTCTTTGACATCTCTCCATGAATTTGTACTTTGGAGCAACACTTGGGCTTGGAAAATGGCAACTTTTCCATCAGCATCATCATCGGAATCGGGATCATTACCGGGATGAGGTGCCGGGAAAACTCTCACCACTTTGTATTGACTAATCTCTGGTAAGAAATCAAAACCTAAAACATAATTCCTATGACAATCCCGTTGTATGCCTATGCCTATGCCCTCCTCCTTCTCAAAAGGATTAATAGGTGGTTGCGGGAGATACCTAAATTCTTCTGTTGCCGGGTTCCATACTACTAATATATCAGTATGCGCAGGAGCAGGAGCAGCATCCTTTTCTTCTACATCTCCCTCCTCCTCCTCCTCCACCTCTGCAGTTGTACTATTTTCTTTTTCATTCTCATTATCAATGGGCAGATGACAACAAACTAAACCATTACTAGATCCCACACAGCCAAAAAGTTTCCAGCGGCTTAAGGTGATCTGTTCCGGGATGGGGAGGAAAGAAATAGGCAAAATTTTTGATTCTTCATCATCAGGATGCAATGACATCATTAGAAGTCTGTCAGGTTTTTCATTGGTGAGATATTTCGAGACAAGGAGAAGACCATGATTCTGAGCGGAGCGAGAGCGACGATGAAGGTCATGTCTAGCAATGAAATAAGAAGTTTTGGTGAGAGCATACCACTCTTTTGAGACGCGTCTAAACCTGAGTACAGACTTGGCAGGCAGTTTTGAGAGAATTTCTAACAGGACGCCTTCATGTAATACCTTCCTAATTTTCTTCTTTTCTGGCTCTGAAGTATATGACTTTATTCGATATCGTTTTCGACCACGAACTAGCAGCTTCACCACCGTACCACTCGATTCGTCATCCATTCTGACTCAGAACACGCAGCAGATTTGTAACAGATCGATCGATAGAAACCGTCGTAGGGGGAACCAAGGGGATATATAAAGGCAAAGTCCTATTTCAACAAGAACATGAATAAAAACCCTACTGGCTACTGGGACCAGTAATTTTGTTTAGAATTATTTACCCTATAGGAATATGAATATGGATTAGAAAAGGACATGGAATCCCTAATCTACTAGTATACTAGCTTCCTGATTAGATTAATAATAGATTTCCACATCAGCAAGCGTTGGAAACCTTTTAATTTAATTTATTAATATTGTTTATTTTTTAGGGTGGCCGAGTTTTAACAAACCCAGAGAAGTGGTCGTCACTTTCTATCTCTTCCTCCAATTTCTTCATTTCCCACAAACAATTGATGCAACACGAGCCCATTTTGTATTATTATTGGGATTAACCCTCTGAAACTATGTCAACCTTCTTTTTTTCTTCTTCGTTTCTTGTTTTTTTTTGTTGTTGTTGTTGTTGGACCAGTAATTTTGTTTAGAATTATTTACCCTATAGGAATGGGAATATGAATGTGGATTAGAAAAGGAAATGGAATCCCTAGTCTACTAGTATACTGGCTTCATTATTAGATTAATAATAGATTTCCACATCAGCAAGCATTGGAAACCTTTTAATTTAATTTATTAATATTGTTTTTTTTTTAGAGGGTGGCCGAGTTTCAACAAACCCAGAGAAGTGGTCGTCACTTTCGATCTCTTCCTCCAATTTCTTCCTTTCCCACAAACAGTTGATGCAACATGAGCCCATTTTGTATTATTATTGGGATTAACCCTCTGAAACTATGTCAACCTTCTTTTTTTCTCCTTCGTTTCTTGTTTTTTTTGTTTTGTTGTTGGAGCAATATTCTTCTTTTCGTTTTCCCTAATATTAATGCTCACGCAATAAATCGTTCAGTGCATACACTTCAGTGCAAGGGCAGAACCAGAATTATTATTATTATTATTATATTATGGTTTTATTTTAATGATTATTATTATATATTTACACTCAAATATATATATATATATATATATATATCTATGTGTTTGGGTTAGGGGTACATTGGATGTTGATACGGGTTTTAAAAGGTTGTCTTGGAAAATGAATAATAAGGGGAATGAATTTTGGGTTGTTGAATGGTATATTAGAGCATCCACAATGGGCTCCCTAAACCACCTCCTTAGACAAATTTTAGGGAGTGATCGTAAAAATACAACTCCAACCACACTCCCTATCCACCTCATAAAATAGGGAGTCCTCTAGGAGCTCCTAAATCTGAGGAGAGAGAAAGGACTCCTAGTGGCTCCCTATAATTTAATGCTGCTTTATTTAATGAGTATTTTAAACATTTATTTAATACTAACTATTTTTTATTTTATTTTTTAATAGAGATGGACCAATCAAAAAAGAGTTATAGCATTTATGACTCTCCAAATTAGGGAGTATGGTTGGAGTTGAAATTTTTTAGAGAGCTCCTAAAATAGCTTTCTTATATTCTTAGCCAAATTTTAGTTAAGAAATAGAGAGCACCATTGTGGATGCTCTTATATGTATGTGGAATTGATTTGAGAACATATATTGAAAATTATGGGTAATCTAAGTCAAACTAGTGAATTCTTAGGATGGGATACGGAATTTCGGGAATGCTTATTATTATTACTATTATTATTAGTGCTATTAATATTATTTATAAAGGATTATGGTGTTTTGGATTTTATTATCTTGTCTTATGGGATTTTCAGAGATTGTATATTCCTAAGTATATGAATGGTGTTTTGAACATTAATAAAATCGAAAGGGCTTATTTAGATTTGGTGTTTTTCTTAATTATGGTTTTATTTAGGTTTTCAACAAGGAAGTATGGGTGTTATTTTATTATTATATATATATTTAGGTTAGAGGGAAGCAAGTTGTTTTGGGAAATTGGAATTTTGCATTAGGATATGTACTTTCCTTGAATTATTACGAATGTTGCCCGCGCGTACGATGAGATGCCGGTGTGTGGGAGGATGCTCGGGCTAGTCTCGATTTTTAGAATGTGATATGGGATTTACGAGGGTTACTATCGCTATTGTTATTATTATTAATGTTATTATTATTATTAGAGTATACAGATTTGGATTTCAGTATGTGTTGATACCTGTTAAGTTTGAACTCGGTATTAATGTTATTGTTTTAACTATGATATCATTGAGATGTGTTAAATTTGCATAATGTGAAATTGAGAATTTAATTTCAGATAGGATTATGACGAAGTGAGTGGACTATGTTTTGAAATAGCATTATTGTCAACGATAAAATTACCATGCATTTTAAAATGGATTATTCTGACTATGAAGTTTATATGTCGTTTAATCATGCAAAATTGCGGTTATTTTGATATTTGAGGTTTATAATTATTTTGGACTTAAAACTTTGGAACCTTTTGAAGGTTTTATTATGTTTTGTTGGGTAGAAAACCTAAACTGGCTATGCTTTGTGTGTGTATGTTATGTTAAGACGAAGAAGATCAGAATCTAAGGTTAGCATTCAAGGCTTGAAGTGCCTACCTAGCAATGAAGCTACTATTTTGGATTTTCGAATCTTATTATGATTATTGATGGTTGGTGAATTTCTTTGAAGCACTTTGGATAAATTTAACACGTTTGATGGTAAAGGAGAAGGGACAAAGGAAAAGAATGTTTTATTATTTTATTTAATTATTTAACTAAATAAATAAAGAGAGTGGAAATAAATATTATGAAGAAAATGGAAGGGTGTGATGAGCAAATAACTGGGTGTGTCATTAAATGTTAAATCCTAATTTATCTTTTCTTACAGTAGATTCTAAGTTAAATTCAAGAAAATGTCTATTTTCAATTACCACTAACAGCACGACTTAGCGCTAGGACAAATAGAAGTAAACGACAATCAGCTATTCAACGAACCGGAGAGCGACCGGGTTCCTTCGCTCCGTCAAGTACCACGGTCTCGGCAACGACGTCGTTTCAGTAATTTAATATTTCCCAAGGAAAATGTGCCCAGTGGCACGTGCGGAGCGGTTACGATTGGTGCTGACGTGGGGTCCAGCTATTCAACGAAGGTCAAGCTGGTTAAAGAATGAGACATTGCTACAGTCTCTCTCTCTGGCTCTCTGCAACTTACACAGCACGCAACCCTCTCTCTCCCTGACAATCTCTCTCTCCCGCTCTGTCTCTACGACGCTTCCTCCAAGGTTCGTCTGTAGCTTCTTTAGATTTTCCATTTTAGAAATGTGTTATTGATTGTGTTGAAGAAACAAAAGGGCATTTCGGTCGAGCGTTTCTTGAACACTTCGTGTTCCGTTTGGTTTCCGAGAAAATGGAGGAAAATGGGAAGAAAGTGCTTTTTTACCTCAATTTATATACTAACAATTTTTCTTTCCCGTTGATTTCAGCAGTCCCAAGTAGATTTTCGTGAGTATGGCAAAACAGAGTGTATGGATGTGCTTCGCATTAATTTTCATCTCGGCTATTCTGGCTTCCCAAGCGGTGGCGTTCACTGATGGGCGTGATGGTAACTCGTACAATCATTAATTTTTGGTCTTTGATGCATTTTATGTTCTCTGATGAATTTCTTGTAGTAAAAAAAAATGGAATTTCTTTCAGTCTTTGTATAACCACTTCTATACAGAGTCATCGTATGAGAGATGCCACCCACCGAATTTTAATGCTCCTTTCATGTGTGCATGTTTCTATTTTGCTGTGAATTTATCTTATTAAACTGAAACATGTATTTTTTTTTTTATCGGTGTGAGATCTCTTATCATCTTGCTGAAAGATTATGTATCTTTCTTCACTAGATACTTCTTATCATCTTGCTGATAGATAGATCATGTGGCTGCAATATACACGAATGTCTTTTATGAATCTTATTGGCCTCTATTTTTCTGACAGATATTTTTGTTGTGTATGCCGATAGTTTTCTTTGTTTAATTGAAACTGACATGGAAATTATTACGTACATGTATATATGTTGACTATATACATATCATTAGTAAATTCATGTGTGAAATCTTGCACTCTCTTTCTTTTTAAAATCCTGGAGTTATACTTCAAAATCATGATATTGCATAATTTATTTCTAAATTTTCTGTGTGATTAAATATAGCAATTAGACCAAAATTTTCCTACAATCTTGAGACGATTAAGGTTTAATTGCTATACTTATGTGTTATTATTTTCTGAGTTTTAATATGAGAACTTGATCCTATTGGGAATTTGTTGTTACCTTCTCATGTTTTTATTGAGAAACTAGCATGAATTGGATAAGAGATGCCACCCACCGAATTTTCATGCTCCTTTAATTCTACATAGCAGTTGTGCAGTTAACTGTTTATGACACAAGGCTTATTAGCGTGGGGGTGGCTGAGATGTGGGATAGAGTGAAGTCTTGGGCGGCTCCTGTTTCTAAGGATTTGGCCGTCTCTTCTAGATGCGAGATTTGTTAGCGGTTGTGAAGTTGATGTGTTGCTCTTTTATCTTTTCCTGGGTGGCCTTCTTGTTTGTTTTTGTCCTACTTTCCTTTGTTTTGTTTTGGTCTTGAGGTTGCAGCTTTCTTTTGTTTTTCTCTTGTGGATTCCTTATCCACTTGCTTGTTTCTCTGTTTATCTCTTTTGAATTGATAAAGTTTCTATTCAGAAAAAAGAAGAAGAAGAAGTTATCTTTCTTCCCTGGATACTTCTTATCATCTTGCTGATACATAGATCATAGGGCTGTAATATTCATGAATGTCTTTTATGAATCTTCTTGGCCTCTATTTTTGCTGTGTATGCTGATCATTTTCTTTGTTTCATTGAATTGAAACTGACATGGAAATTATTCCATACATGTAATATGTTGACTATATACATATCATTAGTAAATTCATGTGTGAAATCTTGCACTCTCTTTCTTTTTAAAATCCTGGTGGAGTTGGTTGAAATTTTTCTTTAATTAATTAGACCTTTCATGTGTTGGATTCAAGTTTCTGTCCGTGCTGCGTGAAATCTTTTTTATTCTGTAGAGTTTATTGATTTTATAAATTCTCCATCATATTTTCTCTTTCTCTCTATGCACTGCAGTCACGGCTCTTGAAGATTTTTACGAGGCTCTTAATGGCCCTCCGCAGCTGAAGGGATGGAGATTGGATGGTGGGGATCCTTGTGGTGAATCATGGGTTGGACTGTCATGTTCCGGGTCATCTGTAATACACCTGTAATGCTCCTAGTACAATAATTCTTTTGTTGTGGGCCATATTAACTATACTTGGATTATGTACTGAGCTCAATTCCCCCCTAACCTTATGCAGTAAACTTCAGGGGCTGAACCTCTCCGGGTATCTTAGTGCCCAGCTCTATAATATGTTCAACCTGAAGACACTGTAAGTTTTTGTTAAAAAGAAATTAAATTACTTCACATATGGTTTGTGTAAACCTTTTCATCTGGTTTCTTCTTATAGGGATGTTAGTTCCAATAGCATAGTGGGTGAAATTCCATATGTCTTACCCCAAAATGCCACTCATATGTAAGTACGATTCCTCGTTCATACAACTGGTTTTATTTTACATGTTCTACAATTTTGATATTTTCTCCATTCTTTACCTACCATGAAAAGTCTCCGACATTTGTGAGTTGCATACTGATTAATTACTGGTTTTGGTTCATGATTATTCAGCATAATTAAGCTGTAATTTTTCCTTTCTTGCAGGAATCTAAGCCACAATTTGTTATCTGGACCTGTTGGCAATGCGTTCACCGGCCTGCAGAATTTAAGAGAACTGTATGCTTCCTTTCAAATAGTTCTGTAAATTTTTTCTATGTGCTTACCAAACCTCTAGCAAAGGAAGAAAAATATGTTGAGAAAATAAATTGCAATGACCCCTATGATTACCTTAGCAAAGCAGATGTAATGACTAACTCAATCCTCTTGGAAAGCCCACATTCATGAACATGCTTACGCAAATTATCAACTTGTAACCATAGCAACAAATCTCCAAAATGACATGCATTTCTTACTTGTGAGTTTTGATTTCTGCAGGGATTTGTCATACAATAACTTGACGGGAAGCCTCACAAGTTCATTTGGATCCTTGACAAACCTCACTGGATTGTGAGTTTGTGCTTTTTTCAGTCAGTTTTTTCTGCTTGGTGTAGTGTATTGTGCCGTTATGTTTCTCTGATTTCACATGTCTATTGGGTGCATCTGCAGGTTCCTGCAGAATAACAACTTTACTGGATCAGTTGATTATCTAGCTGCGCTACTTCCACTGACAGATTTGTAGGTTTCTATTCCACCCACCTGCACGTTGCAACATCTTGTTCATCTTTTTTAATCTCTTCTTTGATATGTTTTTTTTTTAACAGGAAGATCCAAGACAATGACAACTATTTTGATCTGGTTTTCCCGGGCGTTGTCTCCTTGTCCACTGTTTTACAGAAGGAAGAAAAGAGAAAGTTCGTGTATCTCCTATTTGTGTTTCTAGCCGTTGGGGTCGGTATAGTGTTAGCTAGCAACATCCCGAGAAATGGGAAGCTTCCAGATTCAGACAAAGAACTAGCTGAGAAGTTTAAATTTGGTGGATTCTCGCAGGAGGTGGAGGGCCAGACAGTGGAGGGAAGAACTAAAAGAGAGTTGGCGAGGAACGTGAATAAGGTGGAGAGGAGGAAGAAACCCCCCTCACCACCGAAGAAACAAATCCTACTTATTTGTCAACAACCTGACGAAGACTTCGGGGATCACGATGCCGAGGTCTAGCATGCAATAACACCGTTTCAGGTCGGGATAAAGCGGGGATTGACTTGGCATTGGTTTCATAGAACAGATGTATGGTACAGTGGTATACTGGTTTCAAACTTCGCTTATGCTTTATTGGTTTATTCTATGGTTTTTGTGAGTTTCTGGGCGTCTTTTATTTTCCACGTCTCAATCGTCTAATAGTCCTTGTTAGTTCTCTTTTCTTGTTATGATTGAATTGAAGGTTTGGCTGTATGCATTTGTCCTTGAGAAAAAGTAAAAAGTAAAAACCAGCGCACCCGGCCACCCGATAAGATTCCTGGCTCCGTCCAAATCCAATTACATTAATTTTTGATTTTTTATATTTAAATTCCACACTTCTCTTAGTTCACCCTAATACTTAAATGGGAGTTTCACTAAAACACCCAAAATGGGGGTTGAAATTATAAAAAAATCCAAGCACTATTTAAACATATAAACACACCCAAAACCCATTTATAAACACACCCAAAAAGTTGACTTTGGGTGTATTTCTATGTTTAAATAGTGCTTGGATTTTTTTATAAATACATGTCTAGGATTGAGTTTATTTATAAATTTGTATACTTTAAATCATTAAGTTGTAAGTTTTATTATTGCGTAAAAAGACAAAAAAGGTCATCCAACTTAATACTTAACCCTAATACATCTATACACACAACCTACACACCCCACAACTCTTTCATTCAATTATAAATAATATGTATGGGCTACGTCAATCATCATTAACCCTTGAAATAATTTTCCAATTAGATTCAGAAAACAAATTACTTTGAGTATAAAAGATTAATATATGCATGAATAAGAATGCTGCCACAACGAGCCAATGCACTGCAAAACTCAAGGAAGAATAGGAAGCAACAACAAATTATATCAATATGAAACTTGAAGGAATTCTTTTAAGGACAATTATTCAAATGTCAAACAAGCCACGTGAAGTTTTTCAGTGTAAACATGAATGGGCTAAGGTTGCGGACTTAAGAGTTAAATTGTATGTTTATGCACTTGAAAACAGACAATGAATAAGACTCTAAGTATCATCAAAAAATTAATTTACTACTTACTATTTCTCATGCTCAGAACATATTTTCTCCTCTATAGGTAGCTTGTGGGGTTTAAATAGAAAATCTCTTTTATTTCTTATTTTTTTAGCTTGGGGTGTATTTAAGGTAAGTTTGGGAAGATAGTGGAGTTTACTTAGAAATTGTGAAAATTTAAATTAAAAGTTGGGGTGAACTTAGAACATGGGGTGAACTAAGAGAAGTGTTTGGTTTAAATAGAAAATCTCTAATTTTTTGACAAAACAAAATAATTATCAACAAACGACCAAACGACAATCACTAAGAACCATTTCAATCAAACCTAAATTCCACAACATAAGGTTGATGCCTTGCAAGAAAGCTTTATACAAAAGATATATTTAGTGATATACCCATTTTTAGTACTAATATTATAAATAAATCATACATAATTGAATTTCTATAAACAAACCCAAACCCCCCCCCCCCCCTCTCCTCAAAAAATGACAGCTGGCTTTATTGAATTTAATATTGATTATTAAATTACTTTGATGTCCTATTGAGTGTTTTGGGTATTTTTATGAGATTTTGAGATTAAGCTTGTTTTAAGAAATTGATAGCAGTTTTATAATTTATAAGAAGTTAAAAGGTTTTTTTGTTATATTGTAAATGAGATTTGGGTGTGTTTCTAAAGTCCATTTCATATGATGTATTTTTATAATTTGGGCCTCTATATTGAGTATAATTAGGGCTGGATTCGGTCCGAGTTGATTCGATTTTGGGCTCAATCCGAACCCGAACCAAAGGCTTCGGCTTAGCTATTTTTGAAATCGTACACTGAGCCATCACCAATGAAACCGACCATTCCGGTTAAGCGGAGTTTGTGGTTTGGTTTGGTTTGGTTCGGTTTCGGGTTTAGGCCTAAGAGAGAGAGAGCAAGAAGAAAGTTGGGAAAAAAAAATCATATAGTGAGAGATTGAGACATGGGAGAAAGGAAGAAGAAAAGAGGAAAAAATTGCAGAGAGACTGAGGAAGGAGGAAGAAAAGACAGAGGGAGAGAAGAAGGAAAAAGAAATAAAAAAGAGAAAGGGAGAGATAGATGGATAGTGACGGAAAGAGTAAGAAAAATATGGAAAAATAATAAAAAATGAAGGGGTTGGGAAAGGTGAGATATGGGGAGAAGAAAAAGAATAAAAAAATACAAAAGAACATTGGTTTCGGCAGTGCATGATGCATGCATCATGTCATGTCCACTTGCATGCTCTCATTTTTTTATATAATATTTATTATTCTGAGTAACTAATTATATATCATATTTATGGAAAGATTACACATAAAGGTTGTTTGCTCCAGTGGAAAGCAAGAATGATTCTTGCATGGAGGTGTGGGGTTCGAACCCCTTTGTTGCAAAATATTTTTGTAATATTTGGCTTGTCAACAGTAACGGTTCTGTTTGGGAAGCTCCATCAATCAACTTATTGCTGAAGTCCCAGAGTATTTTGGCCAACTTTATCTCTAGCATATATGCTGGGTTTCATCTCGTTACAGTCCACATAGTATTTTCCAGTCACACCTTTCAATTTTGGGTGCAGGGCTACATACAATGTTGTGGCTGCTCCCTGATAAAACATTCCTGACATGTTTACTAATTCGGAATTGGATTAAGGGGAATTAGATTGAGGAGAATGGGATTCCGGATTCCTAATAAAGTTGTTTACTAAACCATATGGATTGAGGGGAGTTAGATTCTGAATTCCTATTGAAGTTGTTTACTAAATCATATGGAATTGGGGTAGGAGTGATATTATTTACTAAAATGTCCACATTTTTGAGTTAAAGTAGATGACATATTTGGAATTTTGAAAATTGTGTGAGGATATAATGGGTAAAAAAGATGAATTCCTAATGGGTGAATTCTCCAAGAATTAGAATACCACCTCCCATTCCGGAATTGAATTCATCCAAAATCATTCCTAATTTTATGTGGGCCCCGCTTACTTTTTCAATTCCTTGATGCAAGTAAACACAGGAATCCTCAAAAGTGGAATTCAATTCCGGATTAGTAAACATGCCATCAATTCAAACAATGCATGCAAAAATATATTAAACAATGAATTATAATTGAGATTAGCTCAATTGGTTGAGCTTTTTGGCCTCAAGCTAGTCTCGAGGTTCGGAATGTCAGACACTTATGAATGTTTTTGTGTGACCCTAAACCCCCTGTACCCCCAATTGCTTTTACTAAAAAAATAATAATTGAGATTATTTGATGGAGATTAACTAATTAATCACCCGAGGGACATTCTTCCAAAACCAAAAGGTGAACAACTTCAAGGGGTGTGAATTTGGCCAGCAGGGTCAGCCACCGAGGTGTCAGGTTGAGGGCTGCCAGGTAGATCTGAGTGATGCCAAAGCTTACTATTCCAGGCACAAAGTCTGTGGCTTGCACTCAAAGATCCCCATGGTCATTGTTGCTGGTCTTGAACAGAGGTTTTGCCAACAGTGTAGCAGGTCAGCAAGCACTTGTGCCCTTCGAAAAAAAAAAGTTACTAAATTTGATGATGGTTGGGGTTTTCTTTCTTTATTATTTGCACAGAGAAACATTTGTCCATTTGCAGTTTCAACTTTTAAAGTTTATCAATTCGGTGATGAATTGCATTCTTGGTGGTGCTTGGTGGGGTTCTAGCTTTTGTTTCTTTTTGTTGATGATTTTTGTTGTAATTTAGCTATGACTAGCAAATGATGCCCACGCGATGCTGCGGGATTTAAAATTACGTAAAATGTATATAAAGTGATGAAAATAGGCATGGAACATTGGTCTATTTATACATACATGAAAATGTAAATAGTGTTATTACAGTTAGTTTTTCAAGTTTTAGATTAGTTACAAAAGATAAACAAATAACATGTTTTATATGCTGTTTGATATTAAAATATTAGGCATATTTTAATAGATCAAACATCTATAAAAACATCAAAATATGAGAAGCTTTGAGCTTTGCATTGTTCAAAATAGCCAGTACAATTGTTTATCTATATGTTATCGCTTTGTGGAAGGGGGTTTTTCCTTTTTGATGTCTGTTCAAAGGAGATCAAGTTGTTGCTGGCTTTGCTGCAAAGCAGACTTATGTTGCTTTTCCTGAGCAGAGGTTTTATCTCTATTCACATAAAGTTAGAAGATGCTATGTGTTAATGTTGATGAATGAAAAAATTTAGAATGAGGGCAATAACTAATATGATAGAATTAAGTTAAAAAATCAAACATGACAAACAATAATGGAGATATATCAAGCATTGTATTAACTTGAGGGACAAAAGTATAAGTTCAATCTATCAAATCAACTAAAAATAAACTGAGGACAATTGTGACAATTTATTAAAGATCTATAAGAGATTTAAGCGAAAATACTTCAGCTTTAATAGAATCAAATTAAGAGGTCTTGACTTTGTCGTCATCAATTTGGTAAACGATAGGTGTTAGCATACAAACATAAACGGCACAAACATAAATTTAAATAATCTATAAACACCTAATGATCTATAAATGGAAATAAGATAACCTAATGACCTAATGAGCAAATTTGTTATAGAATTAAGATAATATAATGGATAAACAAACTATAGAAGCAGTAACAATCTATAAACCACCATATTGGAAAAAAGTACACATAATAGAAATGTTATCAAATTGATGTCATAATTGAAAGAAAAGAAAAAATAACTACATGAGACACCAAATGAACAGAAGGGAAAGCTTTTTCAAATTTAAGGTTAAACCACGTATCATTATAGTAAATATTTGAATAGAAAAGTTCAAAATTGGGGAAAAAAAGTCAATGGAGTAATAGACAAATGTACATCCAGGTTAAAAGACAAATGCACAATCTGGATTACATAATTGCCTTCTTTTCTAAAAGTGCTTATGACAATATTTGGTGTGGAAGTGCTTTAGGCCATAGAAGTGTTTTTTGGATAACTTGTTTATAAAAAAAAAAAAAAGTGATTTTGTTAGAGACGGTTATGAGCGTAAGTGCTTGCTAGAGAAATCAAAAGATGATGTTGTAAACTCAGCATGCATAAACACAGATAACCAAACTGTCAAATTTTACATGAAAAATTGGAAAACAAAATAACGGAAAAGTATAGATATGTTCTGAATTTGAGTTAAATAAAGGAAATTTGGGTGAAATAATGCATACTCCTTTTTTGGGGCAATGATTCCCACATTGGCTGATGCAATCTTGGTTTTGAGAGAGATAAGTGGGGCATCATCAGAATCTGATACATCTTTGTCTAGACCTTTTGCAGCATGAATCGTTTCAGTTTTCTCATCAGTTGTATCATCACTTGAATACATGCAAAATAAAGGGAAACAAAAGGAATAAGTATATATATTAATTGATATGTAAATATTAATATAAAGAAGTGAATTGTCATAAATTCTTACATTTTGAATTTTTTTCTGTGTTTGGATGAGAGAAGTGAAAAGCTTTTTTCTGACAGCAATTCTTGCCTTTTTCTTTGAGGCAGACATGGATTCGTTTGGAGATGAGGTGAATGAAGCAGTAAGTGGTGTGGAAGTTTCTTTTGAGAGTGGTGGTGGAGTAGATGGAAAGATTTGGCCGGGTGTGTCTTTCTTTTCATATTGAACTAACGCTTGATCAAATGGGCTGGAGCTTGATTTGAGCAGTGGCTCAATGTCGTCAAACACGGCTTGAATCAAGAGATCACTTCTGTTCAAATCATTTTTAATGGCTCCAAAGCGCAGCTGAAAAAGTCTGTATTGGCCTCTGACTTGAAGAATTGCATCTGGGAATTCTTCTTGATTTGTAAAACCTTTCTCAACTACCACCTGATAGCAAGAAATTCCAAATAATTGTTCTGCAACACAAAAAAAATGTGTATAAAGTTGTGGAAGAAAAGAAATATACAAACATGAAAATGCAGAAATGATGAGCAAACAAACATTACAAAAATAAAGAAATCAATACCCAAAAAAATGTAAGAGTATAAGGAAGAGAGGAGGCAATCATGAATTATACCTTTAAAGCGAAGAATGGTTAAACAATTTGGGCGAACGACCGCCTCTCGTATTTGGATTTCGTACCCAAGCTCTCCTGAAACAATCAAAATTTCATGGAAGCCTGAAATTAAATCAGGGGGAAAAACAGAAGGAAAGAGAGAAGAAAACACGTAGTGGTAGAGCTAAGTCGAATTTTGTGAACGAATTTTGAGGCAACACAAAAAGGAAAAAAATGTCAATAAATCAAAATGAAGAAACATTAACCTGAAAGTTATCTTCGCTTCTTTGCTTCAGTGATTGCTTGTCAGAGAGGTGAGAGACCATTGAATCTGTTGAGATAAAATTCCAAAGTTTCAATAAGACATGTAGATTTGAATAACTTTTTAATTTTCATAAGTCATACCTGAAGCAATTGGATGACTGCCTAACTGTGATTCATACTGGAAAAAAAGAAAAGAAAAAAAAAGTAATTAGAATGAAGTACAACAACCACATAATTACATAGCCTCAAAATACAACCAACCAACCACCTTGAAGCAAATACTTAAATTTCAGGATTCTAACAGTGTAACTACAAAAGAATTCTAACATTACACATCATGTAGCATGAAACTTAAATTGAAATCAAAACAACCAAAAACTAATATGAAATGCACAGTGAGGTTTGGTAATGCCTGTAGTAAAAGCTTAGCCAGAACGAAAAAGCAAAAGAAATGGATAATAAAATCACCCAAAGAGAGAGAGAGAGAGAGAGAATATTTTCTGTAAAAATGGTGTTCTAGAACAAAATCAGAGCGTTACCTAAGAATATCCAGAAATTAAAGTGAAACCATATGCCGATGCCAAAAAAACAAATGCAATTTCGGTAAGCGAAAACAGAGATGGAGAGAGAAGGAAATTTGTTAATTTGTTTTAATTTGCTAACAATATCCAGAAGAGAGAGAGAGAGAGAGAGAGATTAATCCCCAAAAAATAATTAAAAAAAAATCAGAAAATCAAAATAGACGAAAACCATTTGGTGAACCAAAAACAAAACCAAAATGAGAGAGAGAGATTCATACCATTGACATCAAACCCATCAAATATAAATGCTTTTTTCATTGGTGCTCTGGAAACAACATATATAATCAAAGAAATTCCATTAGGATCCAAAAATTAGAGATAGTAAACAGATCAAACCTAAATGCTTTCAACATTGAACCAAAAAGAGGAAGCATGGTCTAATGTATGAGAAATCCGAATATCACAACAAAACACAGATTCAAAGAACAACATTGAGCAAGCATATTGATGAGTATTTCATCGACACTTAAGCTACATATTTTTGGGGAAAATCACAGCTAATCAGTAACAACAACATTGAGATTCAGAGTGATTAACTGACATTTAGAAACCCTAATCCACTACTAAAATTAGCTAAACACAAAACAACAACAGACCACGAAATCAACAGAGGGGTAATAGTCCGTATGTTACCTAAATGCTTTCTTTATGAAACTGTTGAAATCTGAAACTGTAAATCTCCTTCTACTCACTACAATGAGGTTGGCTTAACCAACAAAGTAGAAAAATGAATGCTACCCAGAGATGAAAAATATGTTCAATTATTAGGGGAAAAAAATGGATAAAAGGAAAAGTTAAAACAAATGCATTGACGATTAATGAGGAAGAAAGGTATGGCAAATGAATTGAGTTGTTTAACTATGGATGTGCATTCAATTGAAAGCAATAACATTTTAAAAGTAAATTGTTGGCCAAAAGTAAACAAATTTGTTAACGATTAGATTGTAAAAGTATAAAAATTTGTTATGAAAAATGGTAGGGGTTAGATTGCATAATCAACAAAAAGAATTGTTTAATAAGAGCTGCATTAATAGCCAAACATCAATGTCCAAGCAAATAAATGAATTCATGTATGTCTTGTTACTATTTAACTTGAAATAGTATAAGGGAGTGATTTCCTCACCATTGTATCTACCAAGATACATTGTAAACCAGAAAATTGATCATCTGATTTGAAGACTTTTGGTCTCCATGTTCTATACACACGAACTCTAATTGTAACACCGAACTGAAACAGCTGGAGATCACGGATAGAAGCAATGTTCATTGTGTTTTGAATCTGAAAAAAGAAAAGGCTTTTATCACTATAAAGATGTGTACAAAATTATCTAGCAGTCATCAACATCGTCATGTTGGTCTCTCTTTCTTTTTATGTTATATATTCATTCATGCTCATATATTGGCAGTAAAACACATCAAATAGCTATTGAGACAGTTTTTAATATCTATAACATGAAATCACCAAATGAATATATTCTACACAAAATTAGTATAAAAAGACATGGACATAAAAACAAAAAATTTAAAAATTCAAAAAAACTAATATTAACAACAATAGATCATTACACAATTTAGAGTGATCTATCAACAGCTGATGAATTGGTTGTTTTTTGTTGGGGACAAAAGCAAGTGTTTCTAAAATAGAGAACAAAAACATAAAAGTTTTTGAAGCTTAGATCCTGTGTTCATTTTTTGTTTCTTTTCAACATAGATACGAACCTCTTGTTTAACAGAACCAAAAACAACCACCAAATGGCTCTATCTAAAGCAGCAAAACACCACTTACAAAACATCAAAAGTAGACATGGTTAAGAAAGAAGAGGAGAAAAAGCAAGAAAAAATCGAAAAAATTGAAGGTTTTGATTTTCTAGTTCCAAAACTGTTCAAATATGTTTTCATGTGCAGCGTTTTTATATGAGATGCTTCAACTTTGTTAGTCCACTACTAAAACAAAAGAAAAATCCTAGAAAACAAAAACAAACAGAGACAAAACAAAACAGAATAACATCTCTCAAATATAAATCCTTTTCGACATTGGCAATATCGCAATGCAGCCATAATGAAGTAATTAATCAATTTAATTAACAATGATAGCACAATTGTAGATCAATGGGCAGCAAATTCCCCCAGCAAGAAATTTGAAGAATCCATTTCCTTAATTTATATTCATTGTATTTCACTGGATACTAACACTAAATAAGATATTTCAAATCCCATTTGAAACTATATTCTTTGCTGCAGAATGCATTATCCAATATCAAGATTTTTCAACTTTTTGGCATTAAAATGAGGCAAATCAAGACTTTTGAATATAATACAAAATCCATCATCCATTGTTCTGTTAGTTTTCTTGGTATTAGATTGCCTATTGGCCAAGTTGTTCGATCAGGTAAAAGCTTTTCATGCGTGCCACAATGGTAAGGAATTAATCCTCTTAGACTTGGCTTTTTCTTTTAGAAGAACACTGACAACCACATATTTCCAAAGGCTAGTTGCAGAGAATTCATCAATTTTAATCAAAAGAGAAACCAAAGGCTAGTTCCAAAGGCCTTTTCTTTTAGAAGATCAAAAGAGAAACCAAATAATAAATATAACCAACAATTGAAATATTCATCAATTTTAATCTCTTTTTTTTTTAAAATTTAAAAACCTACCTAAGCAATCAAAAGTCACCTTAAACAATCAAAATCACAAAATAACTATATTTACATAGTCGTTGTCATCAAAGATTTGAAAATTCTTTGCTAAACTCAAAGAATTTCAGTTCTCTGCTAAACCCTAAAAATTTCAAATAGCAGCATATCCTGCTTACCAAAACAGAGCTATCCTAAACCCTGTAACAAAAGAACCAGCATATCCAAATACCGATTTCAGGGTTTACCAACTAATTTTTAATAACCAAACAGAAAATCTTATCAAAAGCAATCATATAGTATTTTAATTACTAAATTGTTTAACCTGATTTAATCAAAATAATAACACAATCAAATCAATTTCAGCATCTGGATAAAATTTGCAAATCAATAACACAGACCCACAATGAGGAAAAATTAGGGATTTGGACTTTTAGGGCAGCAAATTAAAACAGGTTTTATAGTCTAATCAAATAAGATCCAAGATATTAGTAACAACAAAAATGAAAAAGAAGAGCAACAAAAATCGAATGGAAAGATGAAACAAAATTTACTTACAGATCAGTGAGAGAAAGAGACTGAAACGGAGAGAAAGCTGGAGTTCGATCTGAAGAAGAAGACCAACGCAGTGGCGGAGAGTCGGTGCTTGTGATGATGACGGCGGCGGCGGCAGAGAGAAAGAGAAAGAGACGGGGAGAGAGTTGGAGAAGACGACTATGATCTCTGAGGCCTCTCGCACTTCTCTTTGGTGAGGCACACGGCTTTGGTTTATCTGAAGAGAAGCGAACAGGGCAACAGGGCAAAAGGGCTATGTCGTTTGTCACCAGGGCAAATAGGTCATTGTACTGTTCATTAGTCAACATAATTTAGAGAGCAACCACTTAAGTAGGGGCACAAACATCATTCCACTATTGCGAATGAATAGTCTAGGAACAATGATTTTATTCAGCTTTAGTATATATATATAATTTCCAATTTGTCAATTTTCTATTTGTTTCAAGTTTCTATCTTTGGACTTTGATTTAGCCCTTTGGTCTTAACTGGTTATCTACTTTAATGCTGTTTTTGTTTAGTTTACATGGAAAGTTGGTATATGCCATATGGGGGTTGTCTTGGGTATCTGTTGTTTTGAATTTTAATGTTCACTTCTTTGCTGTTTCTGGTAATGAGGGCCAGTTTGGCATTGCTGTGCTGAAAAAATAATCGCTGTTAGATTTGCTGTGAGAGAAAGCAGTTTGGCGTTTGGTAAAATTTTTGTTAAAAGTATTGTTGGTATTGATTTTACGCATAATCATAAAATGATTGCCTTATAATCATTAAACCCAGCGCCTCTTCGAAACTGATTCCTGCATAATCAGAAAATGAAAGCACCTCATTAACTGCTTTCCCTTATAGCTTTCTCTCACAGCAATTTTTAACAATAAGTGATTTTCTTACAGTTTACCAAACGGGTTGGGCTTCTCAAAATTTTTAAAAAATCACTTATCACCCCAAATAAGCAATGTCAAACTGGCACTGAGTCTGGACATTTTCGCTGTGCATGGCGGTATAGTTTCTTGTTATTTTTTCTTTCTTTGGGTTGCATAATCCTTTGGTGGTTAATGCTCGTCCTCTGTGAAATTGTTCCTGTTACTGAATTGTGTTCTGGTTTGTTGGTGCAGGGCTTGTTGGTTACCTTAATAGAATGAATGGGTAGGGGGCTTGTGTGTGTGTACTGTGTTTTACTTATCTTTTGGGTACATACTGGGGGCTGAGTATGGCCTAAATTTTTCTCTAATTTTAGATGTTTTGTGCTTTTAGTCATTAACTTGAAACTTGAAGCTATTAAGGAACTGTTGGGTCCTTTTTGTTTCCGTGGATATGCACAAGTTTAATAAAACTTGATCAATGCATCATACAGTTGCCACTAATCTATCTAAACATCTGCCTCCCAAATCAGACTTCAAATATGGCTCCACAATCCCTCACTAAGTATTTCCTAGTGTTTATAGGTGATCCTACTATAATATTGGTCTTGTTTTGGAGATTTTCTATGAGGAAGTTCATCATGGTTGGATGCTTTTAGACCATATGATAAAATGTAACTTTCAATAGTTCACCAGAAGGTCATTGATTCGAGAAACTAGAATAAACCAAGGATCTAAAGTTGTCAGAAATGCTGTAGTTTGATGCTTCACTTTCAAGGCTCGTGTGCCAAATGAAAAAGCTTGCAGCAATAGTGATGAGACTTGAGACTTGGGTTGAAACAAATAACAAAATGCTGTTTCATTGAAATCCCATGTCTTTTTGGATTTGATAACCTTTATGGAAACCATGTCATTCTTAACTGATTTGCTTTGCAAGTGTAAGATAAAATTTAGGATTATATATATATACCTGTGGTAGTAGATGATTTTAAAGAACATCTGGTCTCTTTGATGTTTTTTATACTTTGGAATAAAATCATTAAAACATGATTTCTTTTTCATTGGCAGTCTATTATGTGATGGTACGTTCGCCTTTAAAATTGAACATTACATGCCTAGTTATGCTGCTATACCAAGTTTCAAACAGTCTTATAAAACGAGGCATGAGGTGTGAGCTATACAAGTATGAGACAGAATTTCTAGATATAAATAGTAAACTTTGCTTCAGGAAGTCTCTCTGTTGAGTGACAGCAAACTTGTACATTGTATCGTCTCTTGAATAGTTTGTTCTTTAAGATCTTAAGATGCCCCTTTTAAGCTAGCAGCGTATGCGTAAAAGGTTCACAATCACAAGTTAATGATACTTCCCTTTGCTTTATTTTGTTCATCAATAATAGTTTATTATATTTGAGTTTGGTAGTTGAAAAATGGTTTTGTTTCTTTCAGTACTTCAACTAGGATGTTCTTCGATTTATATTTATGAGTTTTTTTAAAAAAAATTAAAAAATAGGCCTTGCTCTTTCTGCTAAGGTTTTGTCTTCTAATTAGGTTTGAACTAGAACATTTCAGTGGTAGCATTCAGTGAATTTCAGGTCTCATCAGTTATGGCATAACCTATGTATACCCTTGTAGGAGGTGTAACAACACGTTGTGGGAGACAATTGAAAATGTTGGATTTCATTTAGTAAGGAATGGAATGATTGAGACATATAGCATTTGGAACCTTTACGGGGAACAATTAGACCATGCTTCGTCTTCAAATGCCACAAGAGTAGACAATGTTGAACCTATTGTGGATCCTAATGATCAAGTCATGGATATTATACAGGATGCTTTTCCATTTGCATCGACCAACATCAATCAGGAAGGGGAAGATGACGTGCCTACACTAATAGACAGTGCGGAGTTTGAACAATATGAAAAACTGATAAAAAATGCTAACCAAGAGTTATACCCGGGGTGCGTGAGTTTTTCCGTTCTCACGGCCATTGTGGAGCTAATGCACGGGAAAATAAAGTATCGTATGTCGAACCTGTGTTTCGATTACTTTTTGGGGGCTTTTCAAGAGAATGCTTCCGACGGACAATTGTTTGCTGGAAGACCATAAACATGCGCAGAATGTGTTGAATGGTCTTGGATTGGATTATGAAAAAATGCACGCTTGCAAAAACAATTGCATGTAATTCTACAAAGAGAATGAAACGTTGGATACATGCCCTATATGCAATGAGCCGAGGTTCAAAATGACATCTCAGAATAGAACGACTAAGATCCCACAAAAAGTTATGCGTTATCGACCCCTGAAACCTAGGTTGCAGCGATTGTATATGTCGACGCATACTACTACAAATATGAGATGGCATAAGGAAAAACGAGTAGACGATGATGTGATGCGGCATCCTGCAGATGGGGAGGCATGGAAAGAGTTCAATCGAATGATCAGTGCATAATTACATATCTTTTTGTACCCTTCAAACTTATGATTTGGTTATGTTTTTGAGTTAAACTTGTGCTTTTAAACTTAGGACTTATTCTTGCATGTTTATTAAGGATGCATACTTAGTTTGCATGCAGGGATTTGATGCTAGAATATGAGAGAATTTCACCTAATCGTTATGAACTTATATTCACAAGTAGTAAAAGTCACTAGTCATGATTGTGTTAAGTAAATTCCTGGCAGGAGTATCATGCTTTTCATAGTTACAATTGCTTTGTCAAAGCTTATGATTTTCATAGAACTTAATGATCTTTGATATGTATCTCTATCATGTTGTTCATATAGGGAACTTGATAAGAATAATTTGATTGAGTCGCTGAGTCCAATTCAATGAACTTAGGAAAATCTGAGAGTTAATTAGTGCAGTTCACAATTAATTTGGGGCTTTGTCATTCGTACTTTATTAAAAGAGTAACTGGAGATCGATTTGTATGCATATGTTCCATGTGTGGAGAAGAATCCTCTAGCTATCCCTTAATCCATATTTCATTCACATCTTAGTTATTTGCTGCTGTCAATTTTACTTTGGTCTAAATCATCCAACTCCCCCCCAATCATTGTTCCCTTAACTTAGTTCTAGTTTAATAAATTTAATTTGTGTTGATTAGCATCCCTCCTAATCCCCGGAATAGAACGATCCCTACTTACTCGTACTACGATTGCATGATTTATAGGGTTTAATTTGTGCGTTAGTTATTTCTCACGCCATCGAACGTTCCCCGAGTTTGCTGCTGATCCCCGAAATGTTAGATTGGGACTTGCCACTGACGGATTCAATCCGTATGGGGTTCTAAACCAACACCATAGCACCTGGACGATTTTCGTATTCCCATATAATTTGCCGCCTTGGAAATGCATGAAAAAAGAATACATGATGATGACTGTTTTGATAACTGAGGATCCTGGCAGGTCAATTGATGTTTACTTAAGGCCGCTCGTTGATGAGCTGAAGGATTTATGGACAAACGGTGTTCGCATGTACGATAAATCAACTGGGAAGATGTTCACTTTGCGTGCAGCAGTTATGTGGACTGTGAATGATTTTCCAGTATATGCAATGGTTTTTGGGTGGAGCACAAAGGGTTATATGGCATGTTCTGTATGCAAGGAAGATGTAACTTCTGGGTGGCACGCTGGAAAAGTTTGTTACCTTGGTCATCGGAGATGGTTGTTATGGGACCACGAGTGGCGGGAAAAAGATAAAGAGTTCGACAGGAACACAGAGCATCACCTCAGACCTAGAGAATGGTCCGGTGATGAGATCTTGGAACAGCTGAACCGTTTGGATTTTGCTCCGTTTGGGAAAACAGTTAGTCGGACCAGACCTGCTACACATATGAATTGGACGCACAAGCCTATGTTTTTTGAGCTCCCATATTGGTTGAAACTCAAATTGATGCACAATCTAGATGTGATGCATGTTGAGAAAAATGTATTCGACACATTGGTGGGCACGATTCCAAATATCGAGGGTAAGACAAAGGACACGATCAAAGCTCGTCTTGATTTGGAAAGAATGGGCATATGAAGGGGTTTATGGATGAATAGGGACAATGATAAAGCTAGAAGGGATCTTGCATTCTTTTCTATGAAACCGAATGACAAAAAAAAGTTTCTAAAGTTTGTATCGTCTGTAAAGTTTCCCGATGGGTATGCTTCTAATATCACACGTTACGTGAATGTTGACGGGGGTAAATTTATTGGACTTAAGAGCCATGACTGCCATGTGTTTATGCAACGCCTACTTCCTGTGGGTATTCGACACCTATTGCTAGAAGATGTAGTGAAGCCAATCATGTTGTTGTCCAGTTTTTTTTCCCAACTGACGGCAAAAACATTGCGAAAAACAGACATGTTTCAGTTGCGCCATGACATTGTCCAAGTGTTATGCAAGTTTGAGATGATATTTCCTCCATCTTTCTTCACAAATATGATGCACGTGATGGTTCACTTTCCAAAAGAGACATTGCTTGCTGGTCCTGTCAATTATCGCTGGATGTATCCAATAGAAAGGTATATATAATCCTTACCGTTTGTGTATGCATCATTATCACAGGCTTGATAATTTGTATCATATCGTTTTATTTTGGCAGGCTTCTCGGAGAGTTGAA
Source organism: Prunus salicina (assembly GCA_020226455.1). NCBI lineage: Eukaryota > Viridiplantae > Streptophyta > Magnoliopsida > Rosales > Rosaceae > Prunus > Prunus salicina. The sequence continues at coordinate 8,710,685 of CM035342.1, forward strand.
AAAAAGTGTACGCAACAGGGCAAAACCCGAAGGATCAATTATAGAGGCTTGGGTTCAATATGAGGCGCTTACTTTCTGTGGAATGTATTTAAAAGATGTGGAGACGGCTTTCAATTGTCCTCAGCGCAATAATGACGGAGGTATGAGAAATGAAAAACTTTCTATTTTTGCCCAAAGCGCACGACCCTTTGAAGATCCTGGACGAGGAGAGGTCGTTTTCTAGAAATGACATGGAGGTAGCGCATTGGTTCATACTGAACAATTGTGATGAGATAATGGCATACTTAGATGAGCATGAAGAGATGATGAAGCAAGAACATCCATCACATTTGGTTGCCCAGAAACACCGTGAATTTTTTCCACAATGGTTTTTGGATTCTGTAAGTTATAAGTGTTTTTTATTTGAAAAATATAAGTTTTAGTATTTAATTTTGTCAGACTAACATGTGAATGGGCTTGTATACTATTAGGTGAATAAGTTGAAATCATCGAATTCCCCCACTTACAGTGATGAGTTATATAACTTGGCATTCGGCCCGATTTGCGCTGAATTGTTATCGGGTTGTAATGTTAACGGCGTCAAATTTTTGGGGGTTGCATGAGATGACAAGTTGTGTACGTAAAACATCGGTGTCCATGTCCCAGGTGGAGGCGAAAGTACGGACATTGATTTCTATGGCAAACTCACAACTGTCATGCAACTGCTTTACAAAAATCGATACCAAGTGATCATGTTTAAGTGTTGATGGTTTGATACCAACCCAAATAGGCCGAGAAGTGTTAAAATCGACCATGGCTTACTATTTGTGAACATCAACAGAACTTGGTATGATGACGACCCTTACATTTTGGCAAACATGGCAACACAAATTATGTATCTAGATAACCCTAAAGCCGGGAGCGGTTGGAAAGTTGTCCAGAAGATGGATCATAGGAATGTGTATGCTATACCAGAACTAGACCCAATTGACAACAACGTCGACAATGTGGTTGACCAATGTTTAGAATCTTCAATGGAAAATGATGCGGAAACACTTCGAGATACAAATGTTATACAAGAACCGTTTCAAATACAAGGAGTGTCTTCAATCGAAATACCAATTCAGTCAATTACAACTGACCTCGATGATCTTCCGCGATACGATGTTGCAGTGGGCCCGAGCAACGACGATGATGTAGTTATAGAGGAGGAGGAGGAGGAGGATTGGGAGACCGAAAATGATGATAGCGACGATAACGAAAGTTATTATAGTTCAAATGATGAATAATGAATTTTTTTGTAATTTTATTATGTTAGTGTGCATATTTTGTGTAATACAAATGTTTGAATACATGTAGTTGTTATATCCAAACATTATATATGTTTAGAAATGAAACATTATTAAAATAAATTGAGTTATAAAACATTGGTAAATCAATATATCCAAACCCTTTTAAATAAATTGAGATATACAAGAAAATGAAAAATGAAAAAAATATTTGTTATAAAACATTGGTAAATAAATATATCCAAACCCTTTTGATACAAAGTTTGAAAATTATTTACACAAAACATTTTTAAAAAATGAAAATGATACACAATTTGACCAAAATATGTAAATGGCGTCAAATCCTAGCGCGACGAATCACGCCTCGTCGCGCGTAGTTTGTGCGATGCAGAAGCTACTCGTCGCGTAAGCTTACAATTTTGCGTGACTAACAACCTTCTCGTCGCGCATAGTTTGCGCGATGCAGAAGCTACTGTAGTATATATTATTTTACTACTGTAATATACACACATATATATTTGAAATTGACGATCGAATTAGTTCATTGTATTCATATAGGGTCAAGGAATGTAGCTGTAAAAAAATAATCAAAATCGGAGTTTAAATAACCGTTAAATCATGACTTTTCATTTATAACCGTCGAAAAGTTTTGTCCCGTTACTTGATCTCTCAATGTTTTTTTTTTCTTCTGATTTTTGGGGTATATGATCTCGAACTATAAACAAACAAGTTTGACAGCTGGATTACTAGAACTAGTTTCGTAGAATGCGTATACCATTAAAACACAATATTCACCAACAATGAAGAGTTTATTTATACTTTTGTTAAATACAACATAAGATTATGTGGTATCCCCTAATGTAAATATCTTAAATTGACGATCGAATTAGGTCATTGTATTCATATAGGGTCAAGGAGTGTAGCTATAAAAAATCATCAAAATCGGAGTTCAAATAACCATTAAATCATGACTTTTCATTTATAACTGTCGAAAAGTTTTGTCCTGTTCATTGATCTCTGAATGTTTTTTTTTTTTTTTTTTCCGATTTTTGGGGTATATGATCTCGAAGTATAAACAAACAAGTTTGACGGCTGGATCATTGAAACTAGTTTACGGTGTAGCGTTTAGGGTATAGGTTTTAGGTTTTAGGGTTTAGGACTAGGGTTTACGAGACGAAATAATCTTTTCTCCGTCGCGCAAAGTGCACAGAAAAAGGCTTGCCCGACGAATTTAGTGATCCTTCGTCACGCAATATCATCCAGACCTTTCACCCCCCCCCCAGGAACACTTAGGAGAAATTTTTGGCAATTATAATCTTGCGCGACGATATTCCTCTTCGTTGCGCAAAAGTGCCTTCAATAAACCCTAGACCCAAAAATTTCTGGCGGAATAACAACCTTGCGCGACGGTTTTGTCCACTCGTCGCGCACCTTGAGCGACGAATTACCTTGCGCGACGTTATGATTTTGCTTCCGTCGCGCAGGGTTGATTAAAAAGGACTTTGCACGATGCAATGTACTCTTCGTCGTGCAAAATCCATTTAATTTTCAAAAAAATCGCGACAGCCTCCTTTCTTCCTCACTTCCTCTCTCTGCCCTAGACTGCATCTCTCTACGCCTGAAAAAGGACCGGGCCGCCACCACCTTCAAAGCCCAGACATTCCCCTGCCGTCACCATCGAAAGTGCCGTCGGAAATTGCTTCGGTTGACAGATTCTTCGCCGACCTCGTTCTCTCTCCTCCGGCCACCAATTCCGATGCTTGAGGTATGGTTTCTGGACTATTTTTTGTGCTCTAGCTGATGGTTGGTTAGGATTTGGATAATTGTTTGAATAGGTTTGGAATTTAAACCCTAGGTTTTGGCCGGTTTTTGAAATTAAATTCCGGCCACTTCTGACCATTTTTCGGGGTAGGTCCGAGAATAAAAGTGCCTCCAATTGATGTTGTGAACCTAGGGTAGGAACCTTGGCCCTTAGTTTTTAGAATTTTCTGGTGATTGTTATCGCTTTGGACACACGCGCTGCCGGCGCGTGTGGTGGCGCGTGGGAGACTATGGCAATGGGCCATTGGGTCTCATACATGGTCTAAAAAATCGACATTATCGCCGAAATATCGGCGATAATTTCGTTTTTTTGGGAAGCCGATAATCTGAGAACAAACCAAGCATTTTTCGTCCAAATATCGAAATTGTCGCCGAAAATATCGCCGACATATCAATCCCGATATTATCGAGCAACATCAACACAAAACGGTTATAATATCTCGATATTATCGAGATTATCGACGCCATGGAAGATTTGGAGTTTAGTGGTAGGGATTGGTTTTTGCCCTTGCCAGCCATGGAAGTGACCCCATGGAGAAGAAGAAGAAGAAGCTTCGGTGGTGGCAGCTGGAGCAAGAAGAGAGAGAGAGAGGAAAAAGAATAAAAAAAGAGAGAGGTAAAAAAGGAAGAAGGAAAAAGAATAAAGAAAGAGGAAGACGGGAGGAGAGAGAGAGAGAGAGAGAGAAAGAATAAAAAAGAGAGGCAGTGATTAAAAAGAGAGAGGGGAAAATATTATAAAAAAAGAGAGAGGGGAAATATAATAAATATCTTTTCCGTTTTTTCTTTTTTTCTTTGTTTCCTTTCAATCCCTTCCAAATATTTCAATAATATTATCAATAATTCCATCATTTTGTCTATTTCAAATATCGTATATTAACAAAAAGTTCTAAATATGATGAATAAAATATACTAAAAAATATTGCTTATATAAAATAAAAATATAACAACAAGGGCTTATAATTTATCCCAAAAAAAAAAATAGCCACTTATGTGACTTATCTCTAGTTTTTAGTTCATACAATCTATTGTTCAAGCCTAAAAATCTACAAAAACCAACCAAAATCCACAAAAACTCACCAAATTTTCTTAATACATTTATACTTAACCTTAATTATTTATTCGATAATTTCAACATTTATCATGTAGTATTTATAACATCTCGATAAATCTAGGTATGGGCATTTGTGGCGGTAATTAATTATTTATTTGATAATTTCAAACATTTATCATGTAGTATTTATAACATCTTTAAAAATGTCTGCAATCTAGGATAAATTTCTATATTAAAAAACACTAAGGGGATTCGAACCCCTCCCATTTTACTCCTTCAACATCTTAACCACCATATCACTTATGTCTTTGTGAAAATATGTTAAACTATTTATATATATATATACATGGTTTTGTTTTGAATTCTTTTTGCAAGAAACAAATTTTCACATTACCATTCTTTTTCAAGTTTCTACTTTTGATGCAATGTATAAAGTGTAAAATATTGTAGTAATTCATTATATATAAATGATTATGGTGTGTTTAATCTTCTTTCATTAATTACTACATATTTTCTACACTCATAGTGTTTGCCAGCTCGCTATATAATCAACTTAAATAAGTTAAATCCATCATGTAATGTATTTCCTTCCCATTTTTTGTGATAAACTAATAGATAATTGACTAAAAAAAATCCTGCAAAGTTTCAATAAAAATTTCCAAGTTTTTCTTGCAATTTCCGTGGTTTTTATTCAATTTTTATCGATATCGATAATATCCCGATATTTCCATCGAAATTTCCGTGTTTTTGAACTACCGATATTTCCGATATCATCGATATTTTAGACCTTGGTCCCATAGTAATCCAATGTTTGTTACGAGCGCGTAGGTGTGCTCGGATTTTAATTTGGTTACCGTTTGAGTCTCGAATGGATTTCGCCTACTGTGTGATTTCTAGGTTTGATATGTTCGGACCGTTGGATCGAACTCAAACTCACGTAGTTGTACCTTGTATTTCTAGAATCGTATAGGATTTGACGGATCGTGGATCGAAGTCCCAGATACTCTGAAATCACAAACCCTAGTTCAAATTCTTAATGACATTGTATGTGCTTAAGTATATTTTTGTAAATTCTGCAAAGTTGTATGTGTATTAATGAAATTGTGTAGATGTCATACCTGATTAGACGTCGTAGGTCGGTGACGACTACACCGAGTTCGGAGCCCCCGGCTCAGTCGACATCTGTTGCCACTGCTCCAGCACTCCTGGACCACATGCCAGTTGGTCCTAGGGGGTCCCAGGCGCCTGCATCATCACCTTCATCAGTGGCGCAGCCTGTTAGCGCTAGGTGGCGGCAGTGGCCCGCCAGCACCACAAACACCACATCGACCGACGGTACTAGTGTTGCGTGGTCACAGCCATGTATAGATATCCTTCAACTGTAGTTATTTTTTAAATTTTTTGTATTGTGAATTTTATAGTTCAATTTGTTATTCCCGTTACATTAGTGTCATATATCTTCGCAACCAAGAAGAACACCCGAGGGTCGTGTCGGCAGCTGAAGACGGCGAAGGTCACCCGGGTGACCAACAGTCATATCAGCATCGAATACGACAAGCGCCATCGGGCTGCACTGACGGCGGAGTTGCATAGCTCCTTGGCCCACGACATTGGCCACGTCGTTCGGACCCATTGCCCGATGTAATGGAAGTCTTGGAAGGTCATGCCTGACGAGATCAAGATGGAGGTTCGCAGTCAGTTGTCGGTATGTATCCTACCTTGTAATTATTTTTCTTTCAAACTTTATATATATATCTATTGCTTAATGTATGTAATTAATTTATTGCAGACGAACTATAACTTAGAGGACCTCGGCAAGGAGTCGTTGGCGTACGTCAACAGACTCTTCGCTGAGAGGTACAAGCAGTTGACGAGCGACTTACACCACCAGTTTGAGGCGTTTGATGATCCGCAAGTCGCTCTTCAGTAAGGTTGCCTGAAGAAGCTTGAGGGGCGAGAGGATAGTTGGGCGTGGCTCTGCGCTCATTTTCAGGGGCTCGATTATGTGGTATTTTTTTTAATAATATTTGTTTAATTATTACATATTTCTTATTAATGTTTATTTCATTTTTTATATTTCATTATTATTTAATTTTTTATATTTCAACTAATACGTTTTATTTTTTGTATAACAGAATAAAGCCCAAGTGAATAAGGGCAATAGGAAGAAGAAGACTCTTCTCCACCATTCCGGCTCCAGGCCCTTCTCATATAGGATGGATGCACGGCGGCGGGTAATAATAAAATAAGTTATATTTAATTTTTAATATGTCATTATTATTCATTTATTTTGTTCATACTAATATTTTTCTTATCTTGTTCAGTTTAGGGGGGGTCGAAATTCCCACAGATCGACGTCTTTGGTGACGTTTATGTTCGACATGGGAATGAGTTGGCTGAGTCCCTTCATGTTAGTATTATTTAATTTTAATTCTTATGTTACGCATTCATTTTATATGCATGTTTTAATTTATATTTTATGTTATAATAAACAGACGATGATGTTGGAGATGAGCCAATTGGTTCTTCAGGAGTCCGCCTCCCAACTTCCTCCCGAGACTCCGATTGAGTCTGTGGATCCTCCACAGGATGCTGGATTTCAGATCTTGATGGATACGTTGGATCAGACTCTCGGGAGGAGGCCGGGAACATATTGTAGAGGGATGGGGAATGCCCGACAGAGGGAACCTCGACCCCGGTCATTCTCGCAGGCAAATAGTTAGGTGACTGTTTGATGTCGTTGATTATGTAGTCCCTGCAGTCCCTCGCGCGGTCGGGCATTCCAGCCCCGAATTTTGGTGCGCCGACCTCCGAGCCCACCCACCCCAAGCATCCCCACCAGACCACGGCCCTTATAGACCCCCAGACCACAGCCCCTGTAAACCCCCAGACCTCCGAGCCGCATGTGGCAAACGACCATGTAGATTTTGAAACATTATTTTATTAGTTTTTTATTTTCATAATTATTTTAAAAATATTTCTCTTGTAGTATACTTTTATTTTATTTTATATAATAAATGTATTCTTTATGATTCATATTTTTATTGCAATTGCATTTTATTACCACACAAAAAAAAAAACCAAAATTATTTTTTTACAAAATTTAAAAAAATAAACGTAATATTTAAATTATATAATATATATTAATTTTGCGCGACGAAACGTATCTCGTCGCACAAATTCACTTTTTAAAAAAAACCGTTAAAAAATAAATTTTAAATACACTTAATTTAATCTTGCGCGACGAAGATTTTCATCGTGCGAAAACTGTATGTGCGACGACGGAGTTTTGTCACGCAAGCGGTAATGGTGCGATGAAGGACTTTTCGTTGCGCAAAGATCTGGGACGCGAATCTCGCGCCACGAAAGTATCTGTCGCGCGGCCTTGTCGCGACGAATACCATTTCGTCCCGCAAAGTTTTGTGCTTCGAAGAGTTTTGTCGTCCCGAAACCTTTTCTATAACGAAGGTGCTATACGTCGCACAGTTTTGCACGACGATGGAACAACATTGGTCGCGCAAAGTCTTTCTTCATGATCTTTGCATGACGGAATGCGCGCGACGAAAATTCTCTCGCGCAGATTTATGTGTGACTAAATGTAACTTTGCACGACGAAAGTGCCTTCGTCGCGCAAAGCGTAAAATGTAGTAGTGATAGAACTACGTACAAATTAACTGTCACGCCCCAACCCTCGGATTTACAAAATCTTGGGTTAAGTCGTGATTCACACCTTAATTATAGAATTTAATAAAAACTATAACTAAAATGTGAAGAAAACATTTAAATAAATAAAATAAATATTTCACATAAAATATTCAGCAGAAATGCGGAAACGATAATATCTGAAACCGTAAAAATTTTACATTATTTTACAAGTTAGAACTACTCAAGAGTTCACTAAAAGAGTAGCTCATTATTCATCCACAAACTATAATACACTCTATAGACATGCCAAAATCATCACAAGCTCTAGATTTCAGGTTCGGTACCTGCAAAATCTATTAGGGGGTGAGCAAAACCACAGCTCAGTAGGGACATAAACCTTTTCACAATAAATTGATATAATTAAATTAAGTGACAAATAATCAAGCAACCAAATTTCACATTATTAATAATAATAATGCATAGATGCTCTTCAATTCTAATCCCGTTAATTCATATAACTGGACAAGCAGACCTGCACGTCCCATACCATGCTTATACCACTTGGTCCCGAATGCCCATTTATATGAATTAACACCCATTTCAATCATCCCATAATTCCCCTTTTGCTAGTCATCTTGTCTAACTCCCTTTCGCCAGTCCCGAATCACCCAATAAAAACCATGTGCACTGTGGGATCCCTGAGACCTGGTACCTGCCAAGAGTTAGACTCAACTACACAAAAGACCATTCCCATTACCCTCTTTTTCCACCATTATTTTCTCAACCCAAGAACTCCAAATAATTTCCATGACATTATATAGTTCACATATTTCATAAAAACAATGTAATCATTTAAATATCACCAATGTACATATAATCATGCCCACATTGTTCAAGCAATTCAGATTACGTAAACACCCAATACAAGGAACGTAAATCAAATAGTACCATGCATAATATAATGCTCACAAAATTTAATTAAATCAATCTCTGAAAAAGGCCCCCTAAGAAACCCCTACCTTAATTCCAAAGCTAATCTCCAAGTTAAGAAAAACACAAGCTCCGACCTCTAACTCCTCCAAGAATATTATTACCACACTCTCTCTCTTTCTTTTTCTCTCTACCAAAATGGTCTTCACGTTTCTTAAGCAAGCTACGCATGCCCTTTTCAAGATGTGTAAACATTTGTACATGCAATTCTATATTTATACTAGAAATAAGGCGGTAACTATTAGTCTATCATTGGTTGATATGTTTGGAGGTTGGAGATAAGTGCTAACATTTGGTTTTGAGATGATACTTTGATAAAGTAAAGCCAGCTAACACTTGGATGGCAATGCAACATTCTTATATGTTTACACGTCCCCTAAGCAACTAAGAAATGGTGCCACCTCCAGCTTAAGCTATCCACCTCATGCTTCCTATATATTTAATATAATAAACTATAACAAGCTATGCATGCATCAATACTAATTGAATACGGCATCATATAAACATATTAATAAGATATATGTATATATATAATAGAATAATAATGCATGAAACTAAGGACAAAAATCGTACTACCATTAAATAAAATTAATATTAAAAGCATCATCAAAATTATTGAATTTATATTTAAATAAAACATAAACTTTCATAAAATAATCATAATTATAATTTAATACTTAAAAATAAAGTATTAATTTTTTTAAGAAATAAGGATTCTCACAATCTACCCCCCTTAAAGAAATTTCGTCCTCGAAATTTAGAACCTACTGGAATCAGAGAATAATTCTGGATACTTCTTATGTATTTCAGTTTCTAATTCCCACGTAGCTTCTTCTGTATTTCCATGTAACCAAAGAACTTTGATCAGTGGTATTGTTTTTGTACGTAAAACTTGTTCCTTGTGATCCAAAATTTGTATTGGTCTTTCTTCAAATGACAGTTCTTCATCTAAATTGAGCTCTCCCCAATCTAGAACATGGGTTGGATCAGGCTCATACTTCCGAAGCATAGAAACATGGAAAACATTATGTATATTCGAAAGTTGAGGCGGTAATGCTAGCTTATAAGCTACTTCACCAATCCTTTCTAAGATTTCAAAGGGTCCAATAAACCTTGGTGCTAATTTTCCAGTCTTTCCAAACCTTTTTACTCCTCTTCGCGGTGAGACTTTAAGAAACACATAATCCCCCACATAAAAGCTTAATGGTTTCCTTCTTTGGTCAGCGTAATTCTTTTGTCGACTTTGAGCAGTTAAGAGACGTTGCTTGATAACTTTAATCTTTGCAGTTGTCTCTTGTACCAAATCAGGTCCTAACAACACAGTTTCTCCTACTTCAGTCCAACATATAGGTGACCGACAAGGTCTTCCATATAAAGCTTCATACGGTGCCATTTGAATACTAGATTGATAACTGTTGTTGTAGGCGAATTCTGCCAACACCAAATGATCTTCCCAACTTCCTCCAAAATCTAGAATACATGCTCTCAACATGTCCTCTAAAATTTGAATGGTTCTTTCTGATTGTCCATCAGTTTGGGGATGAAAAGCAGTACTAAAATTTAATTGCGTACCCAATGCTTTCTGTAAACTTCCCCAAAATTTGGAAGTAAATTTGGAATCTCTATCTGAAACAATCGAAACAGGAATCCCATGTAATCTTACTATCTCTCGAACGTAAAGCTTTCCAAGATTTTCAGTGGACTCTGTTGTTTTGACTGGTAAAAAATGTGCAGATTTGGTCAAACGATCCACTATAACCCATATTGCATCTCGTCCTTTTGGAGACCTAGGTAAACCTGTAACAAAATCCATGGTTATATGATCCCATTTCCACTCTGCTACTGGTAAAGGCTGTAATGAACCTGACGGTTTCTGATGTTCAGCTTTCACCTGCTGACATGTGAGACACTTTGCTACAAATTTTTCTATATCTCTTTTCATACCATTCCACCAAAAGTTACGTTTCAGGTCATGATACATCTTTGTTCCTCCAGGATGAATTGTATAGAATGAATGATGTCCTTTTTTCAAAACTTCTTTTCTCAAATCAGAAATTTCAGGTACATACAATCTATCCAAATATCTTAGTCCACCGTCTGCGTGGACATTCCATCCATCTGGTGTCTCTCCAGTTGTAATCTTAGTTCGAATGTCTTTAGACATAGAATCAGATTCTTGTGCCTCAATTATTTTTCCAATCAAAGTGGGGTGAGTTACTAAATTACATAGATATGCATGATCTTGGTGCATACTTACATACAAGTCAAAATCATAGAGAGATTCTACCATCTTCCACCTTTGATCATATAAACTGGCTATGACTTTTTGGGGATTTCGACTTAAAGCATCTGCTACCACATTAGCTTTTCCAGGATGATAATGTAAATCAAAGTCATAGTCTTCTAGATATTCCATCCAACGCCTTTGTCTTAAATTCAACTCCTTCTGAGTGAATAAGTACTTCAAACTCTTATGATCTGAGTAGAGTTCAAAATGTTCTCCATATAGATAATGTCTCCACACTTTCAATGCATGAACAATAGCTGCCAGTTCTAGATCGTGTGTCGGGTAATTTTTCTCATGTGATTTCAATTGACGAGAAGCATAAGCAACAACTCTGTCAGATTGCATCAAAACACATCCTAAACCATGCAATGATGCATCAGTATACACTATATAACTTATACCTCTTTCTGGTATAATTAATACAGGAGCTGATGTTAATCGAGTTTTTAACTCTTGAAATGCTTCCTCACATTTATCATCCCAATTAAACTTAACTCCCTTTTGTGTCAATTTGGTCATTGGATTAGCTATCTGAGAAAAATCCTTGATAAATTTCCTATAGTAGCCAGCCAAACCAAGAAAACTTCGAATCTCGTGAACATTTTTCGGCTGTCTCCAATTCAACACTGCTTCTACTTTTGCAGGATCCACAGCAATGCCTTCATTTGAAATAACATGTCCTAAAAATTTCACTTCTGTTAACCAAAATTCACACTTACTTAGCTTGGCAAATAACTTGTGTTCTCTCAATGTCTGTAGAACAATTGACAAGTGTTGTTCATGCTCTTCTTGAGATGATGAATAAATGAGAATATCATCAATGAACACAATCACAAATTGATCCAGATAAGGTCGAAAAACTCGATTCATTAAATCCATGAAAACTGCCGGAGCATTTGTCAACCCAAAAGGCATTACAAGGAATTCATAATGTCCATATCGCGTTCGAAATGCAGTTTTCGATACATCTTCTGCTTTTACTCGCAATTGGTGATAACCAGAGCGAAGATCAATCTTTGAGAAGTATCGGGAACCTTGCAGTTGATCAAACATGTCATCAATCCTAGGTAAAGGGTACTTATTCTTTATGGTGATTCTATTCAGTTGACGATAGTCAATACACATCCTCAGACTTTGATCACTTTTCTTTACAAAAAGTGCAGGAAAACCCCATGGTGAAGTACTAGGACGAATGAAACCTTTTCTTTCAAGTTCTTGAAGTTGTATTTTGAGTTCTTTCAACTCTGCTGGTGCCATTCGATGTGGAGGTATAGAGATAGGTGATGTGCCAGGATAGATATCTATAGAAAACTCTACTTCACGTTCTGGGGGTAATCCAGATAAATCTTCTGGGAAAATATCACTGAAATTCTTCACTATAGGAATAAGCTCAAGTTTCGGATCACCCAGATCCTTATTGGCCATGTGAGCAATCAATCTCAAATAATTGCAATTTCTATTATCCAAGATTGATTCAGGCTTGCAACTATTCCTATTTCCATAAAAACTGAATGTTTCCCCCTCACTGACAGTCATAGTCACCATCTTTCTACCGCAATCAAGAATGGCTTTAAATTGGGTAAGTAAGTCCATCCCCAATATTACATCATACACCATGAATTCCAATATCATCAGGTCAACAACAAGTTTATGATCTGATATCTCTATTGGGCAGGATTTACACAACTTATTAACTTTAACACTTTTACCCAATGGAGATCCAATCATCAATGAGGATTTCATAAATTCATATTCTATTCCAAGAATAGATGCAAATGATACGGATATGAATGAATTTGTAGCACCGGGGTCAAACAATATTCTAGCCCACGAGTTAAAAACTAGAAATGTACCTTCCACCACAGTAGGTTCATTCAGCTCTGTCACTTGTCCAACAGCATATACTCGTCCTTGAGTGAATTGTTCTGACCTCCTTGCTGTTCCTGGTGCCCGAGGTCTTTGTTGTGTAGGTTGTCCCCTTGGACGTTGTGTCTGTTGATTAACAGGACCTCTAAACTGATTCAGTGAATCTTGATATGGGGCTTGGTACGGAGCACGGTACTGTGTTTGTGGAGCTTGAAATTGTTGTTGTGGTGCACGAAACTGTGGTTGTAGTTGTGGAGTAACAGGTATCTGATATGATTGTAGCTGGGGACAATCCCTCCGGTAATGTCCAATCTGCCGACAATAATAACAAAATCCTGAGTTTTGAGTTGCCTCAAATGATCTTGGATTTTGATACCGAGAACGAGAGGGAAAAAATCTTTGGCGTTTGTTATTTTGTCCCCCGTTAGGATTCTTAGTTTCAAAAACTCTCTTAGAACTAGGTATCCTTTGTTCGGCCATTAAGGCACGATCAACAACTTCAGCATACCTTTTCAATTTAAAAAGTTCTACTTTCTCCTTGACTTCTAGTCTCAACCCTTCTTCAAATTTCTTTGCTTTTGCAGACTCATCAGGAATCATGTAAGGAGCAAAACGCATAAGTTCTTCAAACTTAGCTTGATATTGTCCCACAGTCATATCACCTTGATACAGATTAGTGAACTCACGTACCTTCATGGTTTTCATAGTTTCAGGAAAATATTTCTCCAGAAACATTGTCTCAAAGGCAACCCAAGTTGCAATCTCAACATCAGGCATAGCCAAGACAGATTCCCACCAATGATAAGCTTGTCCTTCCAAATAGGTAGAAGCAATGGTCACTTTCAGGTTTCCAGGAACTCTTTGTTCATTCATCCTTCTCCTCATTTGTCTTAACCATTCTTCTGCTGCCATAGGGTTTGGATCACCCTTGAACACAGGTGGTCGTGTCTTACGAAATTCTCCTTGAATCCTCATTATTTGATCATCTTGAGTTTCTTGATGGGGTTCGTGGTTCTGTTGATTTGTCTCACGAATAGCAGATGCCATATCTTGAATGGCTAACATTATTCTCATACTATCACTCACATTATTCTCATTTTGTCCTTCTACTCCAGCCATCTTAATAATTAAACCTTAACACCAAATAATTCTATAAGATTAAAATATATATATATATATATAATATTAAAATAAGCATATTTGTCATATGCACAATGTAAGACACATAATGACAGATACCAATAAAAAGTGTTGATGCTAACAAAATTTAGTATGAATTAAAATAGACTAGTGAATCGAAGAGTCAAGTAAACTAAAAATGACTGTTAGTAATCAAGTATAAAATGAATTGATTGTATTAATAATAACAAGCATCTTATCACATTCACAATACAAAGTATGAGAATGTTGCATGCTATACTTTAAGAAAACTCCAAACTAAGCTGAAATTTACACAAGATTTTAATAGAATCTAGCAAAACTAAAAACTGCCGCTAGTCTTTGTAAGTTAAATGTGAACCTATAAGATACAGTAAAAAGAATTGCTAGTGTGTAAGCTGATGAGTTGCACATAATTGAGTTTAGGTTAAATCACTCAATATATCAAGGTCAGAAATACTGGCATGATACAAAAAATAATTGTTTGAAGTAATACAGATCATGAAAAATGAAATTGACAATTAATTCAGCCATAGCAACTTGCTATTAATCATGCCAATAAAATCAGAATATATATATTTAACATTTATAAAAAGAAACATTACAGAAAACCAAACATGCTTATTAAATATTTATAAGTTGTTACAAACCTATATTACAAGGAACTTTCCATTTAAAACCTTCATAAAGCTGCTTACCAAAAACTATACATACCAAAATCAGCTTGTTAGACTTACACTATCTTATTAGTCAAACTTCTGAGATAATCTATTCATCATCAGAACTAATATCTATAACTTCAACTGGAGGGATAATGGGTTCGGGATATTCATTTTCATCATCAGAACTTATATTGATGATAGTTGGACTAGGATTTTGTTGTTCAATGATAACTACTGAGGCAGATGACGCAACAGATTCAGTAGATAAAGCATCAAGGTCCAAAAGGTCCAAATAGGCTTCATCTCCTGGGTCTGGCACAGGGGGTAAGTTTAAGTCCTGTGGTTCTGGAACATAAGGTAAGTCTATTCCTGGTGGTGGCCACATATCAGCAGCTATAATTGCAGCATCTTCTAACACCTGGTTGTAAGAATGTGCTTCAATATTTAACTGATATTGACTCCTTATGTTATTGGCCTGCAATCGATGTCTAACAACAAGTCTTTGCATTTCTGGTGTATAAAACATCCTTCTATACCCTGTCTCTACAACTTCATTAACGACGTCCACATAGGCTTGGTTACGTAGACGGCTATGGTATACTTCTTCGTCTATTGGGATAAGGCCTTCGGGTCCCATTTGGAACCCTCCCCATGTATCATTACTCTGATCGGGTTGCATCCTAAACAATAATTTTAACAAGTCAGTGAAGAACAAAACAATTACTGAAATCGTAAAACTATGCTCTGATACCAACTTGTCACGCCCCAACCCTCGGATTTACAAAATCTTGGGTTAAGTCGTGATTCACACCTTAATTATAGAATTTAATAAAAACTATAACTAAAATGTGAAGAAAACATTTAAATAAATAAAATAAATATTTCACATAAAATATTCAGCAGAAATGCGGAAACGATAATATCTGAAACCGTAAAAATTTTACATTATTTTACAAGTTAGAACTACTCAAGAGTTCACTAAAAGAGTAGCTCATTATTCATCCACAAACTATAATACACTCTATAGACATGCCAAAATCATCACAAGCTCTAGATTTCAGGTTCGGTACCTGCAAAATCTATTAGGGGGTGAGCAAAACCACAGCTCAGTAGGGACATAAACCTTTTCACAATAAATTGATATAATTAAATTAAGTGACAAATAATCAAGCAACCAAATTTCACATTATTAATAATAATAATGCATAGATGCTCTTCAATTCTAATCCCGTTAATTCATATAACTGGACAAGCAGACCTGCACGTCCCATACCATGCTTATACCACTTGGTCCCGAATGCCCATTTATATGAACTAACACCCATTTCAATCATCCCATAATTCCCCTTTTGCTAGTCATCTTGTCTAACTCCCTTTCGCCAGTCCCGAATCACCCAATAAAAACCATGTGCACTGTGGGATCCCTGAGACCTGGTACCTGCCAAGAGTTAGACTCAACTACACAAAAGACCATTCCCATTACCCTCTTTTTCCACCATTATTTTCTCAACCCAAGAACTCCAAATAATTTCCATGACATTATATAGTTCACATATTTCATAAAAACAATGTAATCATTTAAATATCACCAATGTACATATAATCATGCCCACATTGTTCAAGCAATTCAGATTACGTAAACACCCAATACAAGGAACGTAAATCAAATAGTACCATGCATAATATAATGCTCACAAAATTTAATTAAATCAATCTCTGAAAAAGGCCCCCTAAGAAACCCCTACCTTAATTCCAAAGCTAATCTCCAAGTTAAGAAAAACACAAGCTCCGACCTCTAACTCCTCCAAGAATATTATTACCACACTCTCTCTCTTCTTTTTTCTCTCTACCAAAATGGTCTTCACGTTTCTTAAGCAAGCTACGCATGCCCTTTTCAAGATGTGTAAACATTTGTACATGCAATTCTATATTTATACTAGAAATAAGGCGGTAACTATTAGTCTATCATTGGTTGATATGTTTGGAGGTTGGAGATAAGTGCTAACATTTGGTTTTGAGATGATACTTTGATAAAGTAAAGCCAGCTAACACTTGGATGGCAATGCAACATTCTTATATGTTTACACGTCCCCTAAGCAACTAAGAAATGGTGCCACCTCCAGCTTAAGCTATCCACCTCATGCTTCCTATATATTTAATATAATAAACTATAACAAGCTATGCATGCATCAATACTAATTGAATACGGCATCATATAAACATATTAATAAGATATATGTATATATATATAATAGAATAATAATGCATGAAACTAAGGACAAAAATCGTACTACCATTAAATAAAATTAATATTAAAAGCATCATCAAAATTATTGAATTTATATTTAAATAAAACATAAACTTTCATAAAATAATCATAATTATAATTTAATACTTAAAAATAAAGTATTGATTTTTTTAAGAAATAAGGATTCTCACATTAACTAATTAGATCTAGACTGGAAGTAGGCTCTCCACATAATCCAGTCCTGTAAAAAACCATGCATTTAATATATCAGTATGCGCAGGAGCAGGAGCAGCATCCTTTTCTTCTACATCTCCCTCCTCCTCCTCCTCCTCCACCTCTGCAGTTGTACTATTCTCTTTTTCATTCTCATTCTCAATGGGCAGATGACAACAAACTAAACCATTACTAGATCCCACATAGCCAAAAAGTTTCGGTCGAGCGTTTCTTGAACACTTCGTGTTCCGTTTTGTTTCCAAGAAAATGGAGGAAAATGGGAAGAAAGTGCTTTTTTACCTCAATTTATATATACTAAAATTTTTTCTTAGCTTTCAGCTCCATCTAGATTGGAAAGCCATAGTTTTGTAATGTATAGTTTTTTTAGCCTTTCTATTTTGTGTGGTGGCCTTCTTAGCCACCTCTTGTTCCGCTGGTGTCTTGTTCTTTTTTGAAATAAATATATAGGATAGAGACCCAAAAATTCCCGAGGATGCCCTAATTAAAGCTTAAAGGGAGCATGGACTAAGGATTGCATTACACTAGAGTGGATGTACCACAACAAATCTCTCTCATGCACATTAATATATTTACAACAACTAATGCATTAAATCTAACAGATGTCACAAAAATGTACCAATACCAATTTAGAGTAAATATATACACAGTGGCGGAGCCAATGCATGCCCATGGAGAGCATGTGCCCCTCCTCAAATATTGCAGTATGGATATTTAATTATAGTAATATTATACAAATATTATGAAATTCCTTTTAAATTCTTAAATTTTCCTTTTTTTTCCTTTATTTCCCCTTTTATTCTCAAGTCTAAATTTCTTTTGAGTTGCATATATTTTATTATTATGAATGAATGTTAGGTTATTTATACACAAAGTAACAACAATGAAAGTAAAAAGAGTTTGAATTTTTCATTGTGCCCCCTCTCACTTAAATTTCTGACTCCGCCACTATATACATATATATATATATATATATATTTATGAAATAGCAATTTAGAGTAAATTACTACATACTTACATACATGTACATAAAATGCAAACAACAGCCTATAGCTAGAATTAATTGATATAGATCCACATATGTATGTATATATCTCCTCGTACGTATGTCCACTTAAGTATACGTGTGAGACAACATTGATCACATAGAACTACATACAAATTAACTAATTAGGTCTAGACTGGAAGTAGGCTCTCCACATAATCCACTCCTTTACAAAACCAGATTCGGTCGTGGGGAAAAAGCCTTTTCTTTGTGTCGCTTCTAGGGTCATACGCAAACAAGCTATTTCGTGATCGTTTGGAGAAAATATATTGATCCTTCCAAGCTCCTACGCACCGTAATTCCGAAAATACTTTCGATCTGGTTCTAAATTGTTGAACCCAAGCTGGCTTCTTAGATTCTTGATCTTGAACCAACACCCAAAGCACTCGCTCCCAATCGCCATTTTCTGAATAACTAGTCAAAATGGCAGCTGAACCATTCCATGGATGTAAACAATATTGAACAGTAAGACGACGCCATTCTATTGGTAGTGGTATCAAATGAAAAACCTCATCACGTAAATTGAATGACACAAGATAGAACTCGCTCGACGTTTGCTCTACCAACCAATAGGTCACTCCATTCAAGGTAATCGCATCACATGTTAGACAAGTACTTTTAAATGATGGAAACTCTAATTTGTCTTTGACATCTCTCCATGAATTTGCACTTTGGAGCAACACTTGGGCTTGGAAAATGGCAACTTTTCCATCAGCATCATCATCGGAATCGGGATCATTACCGGGATGAGGTGCCGGGAAAACTCTCACCACTTTGTATTGACTAATCTCTGGTAAGAAATCAAAACCTATAACATAATTCCTGTGACGATCCCGTTGTATGCCTATGCCTATGCCTATGCCTATGCCCTCCTCCTTCTCAAAAGGATTAATAGGTGGTTGCGGGAGATACCTAAATTCTTCTGTTGCCGGGTTCCATACTACTAATATATCAGTATGCGCAGGAGCAGGAGCAGCATCCTTTTCTTCTACATCTCCCTCCTCCTCCTCCTCCACCTCTGCAGTTGTACTATTCTCTTTTTCATTCTCATTCTCAATGGGCAGATGACAACAAACTAAACCATTACTAGATCCCACACAGCCAAGAACTTTCCAGCGGCTTAAGGTTATCTGTTCCGGGATGGGGAGGAAAGAAATAGGCAAAAAATTTGATTCTTCATCATCAGGATGCAATGACATCATTAGAAGTCTGTCAGGTTTTTCATTGGTGAGATAATTCGAGACAAGGAGAAGACCATGATTCTGAGCGGAGCGAGAGCGACGATGAAGGTCATGTCTAGCAATGAAATAAGAAGTTTTGGTGAGAGCATACCACTCTTTTGAGACGCGTCTAAACCTGAGTACAGACTTGGCAGGCAGTTTTGAGAGAATTTCTACCAGGACGCCTTCATGTAATACCTTCCTAATTTTCTTCTTTTCTGGCTCTGAAGTATATGACTTTATTCGATATCGTTTTCGACCACGAACTAGCAGCTTCACCACCGTACCACTCGATTCGTCATCCATTCTGACTCAGAACACGCAGCAGATTTGTAACAGATCGATCGATAGAAACCGTAGGGGGAACCAAGGGGATATATAAAGGCAAAGTCCTATTCCAACAAGAACAATTTTGTTGGAATTCCTATTCCAAGGGGAACAAACCCTACTGGCTACTGGGACCAGTAATTTTGTTTAGAATTATTTATCCTATAGGAATATGAATATGGATTAGAAAAGGACATGGAATTCCTAGTCTACTAGTATACTAGCTTCCTGATTAGATTAATAAAAGATTTCCACATCAGCAAGCGTTGGAAACCTTTTAATTTAATTTATTAATATTGTTTATTTTTTAGGGTGGCCGAGTTTTAACAAACCCAGAGAAGCGGTCGTCACTTTCGATTCTTCCTCCAATTTTTTCCTTTCCCACAAACAATTGATGCAACACGAGCCCATTTTGTATTATTATTGGGATTAACCCTCTGAAACTATGTCAACCTTCTTTTTTTCTTCTTCGTTTCTTGTTTGTTTGTTTGTTTATTTTTGTTGTTGTTGTTGTTGTTGTTGGAGCAATTCTTCTTTTCATTTTCCCCAAAGTTAATGTTCACGCAGTAAATCCTTCAGTGCATGCACTTCAGTGCAAGTGTGGAACAAAGAATTTTTTAACGAATGGATTAATTAAAGTTAGCTTAAAATCTAATGATTAATTTTTTTTTTTGTACTTATCGTTTCTATAATCGTTTTATGAATAAAAGTATACATTAAATCGTATAAATCACACTAGTTCCTATCTTCATTGACTAATTTTTAATAAACTTTACCATAAAACAAAAACATATTAAATGCGACCAAAAAACACTTCAATAGCATAATTAAAAGTGTACCTCTTCAAGTTGTGTCATGCAATCATTGAAAGAATTGAGATTTTTTGTTATTACATTTGAATCCGTAAATATATATATTTTAGAAACTCGTTCTTCATTTTGTTGCTAAGAGTTGTTTTAACGAGTTGGAGAGATAAGGGTAAGGACTTTACCCTTCAGTCGAAGTCGAAGTCAAAGTGTTTGTTGGGATAGAGGAAACAAAAAGTCGTGGTCTCTGTAGGGGGAGAGGGTTATCAAATTGATATGTTATTTTTATTGTTGCCCTACACTAAATTGATAAAGAATTGGACTTTTTTGAATTTTAATAGGCTAATAAATACTGTGCTATATTTAAAACAACTCAATTATAGGCTTCATTTTTTCCCCCCAAAAATTTCACTGTTCTACAGCCCACCTAAGCCATTGGAGTAGTTCTGCCAGTGCTTCGGTGATGAATCTTCTAGAAAACTTTCCATGTCCGAAGAAGGATTGGATCTCTTTCACTGATGATAGAGGTGGCAAGCTACGTATCACACATCAACTTTGGGCTTGTCAACCTCAATGTCCGTACTTGAAATCACATACCCAAAAAAAATTCCTTCTTGTACTATAAAATGGCACTTCTCCCGATTAAGGATTAAGTTGCATTCCTGGCATCTTTTCAAAAATAGAGACAAACTGTTAAGGCATGAATCAAATGAAGTCAACTACAAATACCTTGATGAACTTTTCTACCATATCAAGGAAAGTACTCATCATGCATCGTTTGAATATGGCCGATGCATTGCATAATCCGAGCGAATGTGTCATAAGGACATGTGAATTTTGTCTTGTAATAGTCTTCTTGAGCTATAACAATTTGATTGTATCCTGAATATTCAACTAAGAAACAATAGTAATTGTGACATGCAAGACATTCAAGCATTTGATCAATAAATGGCAATGGAAAATGATCCTTACCGGTAGCAGTATTTAACTTCATGTAATCAATGCAAACATGTCATCTCGTTTGAACACAAGAAGGAAAAAGTTCATTTCCCTCATTTTTCACAACAGTGACGCCCGACTTTTTCGAAACTACTTGGATCGGACTTACCCACTTACTATAGAAAATAGGATAAATGATACCCACATCCAATAGTTTAAGAACTTCCTTGCGCACCACCTCGATCATGATTGAATTTAACCTGAGTTGAGCACCTATGGTGGGTTTGGAATCATCTTCCAATATGTGCATGCGTTCTGTTGGGCTTATCTCCTTGATGTCTGCAATACTCCTCATCTTGCTCACTGAAGTTGCAAGCAATAATCACGGACATTGTCTTTGATTCACCTAAGTAAACATACTTAAGGTGTGATGGTAATGGTTTGAGTTCTAATTCTGGTGCTCTGACAAGAGAAGAAATAAGCTTTTCAGTATTGACAGGTAAAGGCTCAAAGGTAGGAGGATACTTACATGACACGGTTGGTAATGCGTTGAGGAATTGCACAACCTCATGCATCTCATCTTCATCAATGTCGGAGGCTTGAGAATTTTGTGTCAAAACCCTCTCTAATGAATCCGTACCATGAGCTTTATTGAAATTAGTTTGTACAATTTGATGTAATGTATCAATACAAAAACATTCATGCTCTTCATTAGGAGTTTCAAAGCATCAAACCTTGAAGTCTATGGTTCCCCTTGAACTTTCATGGTCAAGGTTGCTGTTTGAACATCAATTTTGGTACCTGCGGTGGCCATGAAAGGATGACCAAGAATCAATGGAAGATCCATAGCTGGAATAGAAGCTCTTCTATTTCTAGATTAAGAAATCAGCGGGTAAGATAAGATCATTCATTTGCACAAGCACATCTTCTAGGATTCCTCTTGGGTACCTTATGGAATGATCTGCCAATTGCATGCTCATATAAGTTGTTTTAAGATCACCTAATTTCTAGACATGACAACATTGTACACGACGCGAATTTGAAAGAAAAATTTAGTATCCAGGTCTGAGTTAATGGGTTGTGTTGATAATTGGTTGACTCTTAGCCATCCGTTAAGCTAACAGGTCATATCAGTGTTATTCACGAATCACCTCAACACCCCCACCCCCCCACCCTCCCCTCTTCTCTACATTGTGGCCTGTTGGAGCAGAAATTCTTACAATAAGAATGTCTTCCACAGGTTCTTGGCTTTACTCCGCACACAAGATAAACAAATTTCCAAGCGACACTTCCCCCAAATCAGATGAAGAAGGGATGGGTACCTTCAAAAGATACTCCGACGCTCAAGTCAATTTCTGTGTGTATTTGAGTGCACCAGTTAATCTGAAATCACATACCATTCTCTGGTTGTGGAACTTTGCATTTATACCTGATGACAGGCTTGGGCTGCAAGCCTCACCTTGCACGTCTTATGTCCATTTTCGCCACTTCTGGTTCACGTGAGTTGCGCATTATCGACTCTCAACGGTGTTCACGTTGTCCCTTGATTCGTGCTGATTGGGTAGTGCGGGTGTTTAAACATACCCACGAACCCATGTCGGGCCAGTTGTACGTGAGTCCGCATGGGGTAATGCGCTTGTGAACCCACGTCGAGTGGTGCGTATCCGAACCCACGTTGGGCCGTGCGCATCCGGAATCGCATTGGGTTTACGCGCATGCGAACCCGTATCGGGCCAATGTCAATACGAACTCACGTTGGGCTTATGCATATATGAACCCCTATTGGATCGACCCCAATCTGAGCTCGTGTTGGGCTTTTGCGCAAGAGAACATGCATTTGGCCAATGCCTATATAAACGTATGTTGGGTTGTGCCTAAATCTGATCCCGTGATGTGGCAGATCGGTAGCAAATTATTTGCTCCCACATTGCCCCCTTTTTTCCTCTTCCCGCTCGTGCTTAGCATGTGGGTTGAGGAAAAAACTCAACTTAGCTCGCACTCTCTTTGGAATACTACCCTTGCCTTTTTGGATCGTTGGACAAAACCTTGCACCTGGATGTTATGGCTCACAGGCGCAGGCTTAAACTTCGCTTTCGCCTCTGCGCTGACATCCCCAAAAATGGTTGCTCTCCTAGGAGAAGAAGCCCTAAAGAAGTAGAAATCTGCTCTAGCGAAGGCTCTTCATTCAGTTCGCCAGTGAGGTCATCCGACTACTCCGAAGTTCCGAACTCGCTGCTCGATCGTGAATGTAAGTCTAGGACTCGGTCAAGATCTGGCAATAGATGCGGACTTCATTCTAGCCCTTCTTCGGTCCATTGTGGGTGCTCGCCGAATTGTGTTAGAGGAAAAAGAGAGGGTCCCAGACCTTTTTGCTTGAACAGAGGTGATGTTGGCCCTTCAAACTCGGTGAAGGACGACCCCGTGCCATCGCGGTTAGGACATCATCACCTGCACTCTTAAAAGGGATCTGGTAGATGCGGACCGTGCTGTGGCTCTCGCTCACTCTGAAGGGATTCGTGACGGTTTCCAACAAAGGATCAGCTACTTTCGTGACAAGGCCAAAGCAGCTTATTCGTTCGTTGATTGGGATAACTTCCCAAGAGGGACAAACTGAGTTTAGGGAGTGGTAATAAGTCGGGTTTCAATTCTCAATCCTTACTAGGGTTCTAGTGAGGTGAGTCCAACTAGTTAGTTGACTAATCTTCTATTTCGTAGTATTCGTTTTTATTTTGGGTCAGCCCATGGCTTTTATGATTTCTTGTACTTTCGAGTTTTTGAATAAAGTTTGAAGGGTTCTACTTCCCCTTTGGTTTCCCATAATGTGTGCAAGTTCAAGTGTACTTAAATTCCCTTGGGGTGATCTCAAAATCGGTATGGGCCCAACTGACTATCCCTAGAGGATTGACAACCTCGGGGTAGTGTTGGGATTAGCACGAATCCTATTGGGAACCTCTGGGTGATGTTGGGATCAGCATGGATCCCATTGATTGCTCCCAGAGGATTGGTGACCTCTGGGTGATGTTGAGATCGGCATGGATCCAACTGACTGGCCCCAAAGGATTGGTAACCTCGGGGTAGTATTGCGATCGGCAAGGATCTCATTGATTGCTCCTAGAGGATTGGTAACCTCTGGATGATGTTGAGATCGGCATGGATCCAATTGACTGCCCCCAGAGGATTGGTAACCTCGGGGTAGTGTTGCGATCGGCATGGATCTTATTGATTGCTCCCAGAGGATTGGTAACCTTTGGATGATGTTGAGATCGGCATGGATCCAATTGACTGCCCCCAGAGGATTGGTAACCTCGGGGTAGTGTTGCGATCGGCATGGATCTTATTGATTGCTACCAGAGGATTGGTAACCTCTGGATGATGTTGAGATCGGCATGGATCCAATTGACTGCCCCCAGAGGATAGGTAACCTCGGGGTAGTGTTGCGATCGACATGTATCTTGTTGATTGCTTCCAGAGGATTGGTAACCTCTGGATGATGTTGAGATCGACATGGATCCAATTGACTGCCCCCAGAGGATTGGTAACCTCGGGGTAGTGTTGCGACCGACATGGATCTTGATGATAAGTTTGAACACAGCTAAGTTTGCAACAAATTTAAGCCAAGTGCATGAATCGATATTTAAATGGAAAGTGCGGATTTTATTTAATAAATATAAATGGAATGATGGACAAGTTGATTAACTTAAACATAATATTTCTTTAGGTGAGTTGCATTCCAAGGGCGTGGCATATACTGACCAGTCTCAACCCGTCTGAGCTTGTAGGCGCCTTTTCCGTATGCTTCTGTGACCTCAAACGGTCCTTCCCATGAGCGACCAAACTTGCCTGCATTTAGATCCTTGGTGTTTTCCATTACTTTCCTGAGGATCCACTCACCAACTTTGAACCTTCTTGGGTTGATCCGCTTGTTAAAGTAATTAGCAACCTGATTCTGATAGTTTGCTAGTCTTAATGCTGCAACCTCTCGATGTTCCTCAACCAAATCAAGGTTATGAGCAATCTGTTGGTCGTTATCCTCACCATCCACCACCATCGTTCGGATTGTGGGCAGTCCGATCTCAGTTGGGATAACGGCTTCGCTTCCGTAGGCTAAGGAAAAAGGACTTTCCCTTGTTGGCTTTCGTCTTGTGGTCCGGTACGCCCATAACACATTTGGGAGTTCTTCAAACCATTTGCCCTGTGCAGATTCGGCCATTGATTGATTTTGCGAGAGTTCCCACAGACAGCGCCAACTGTTGGAGCAGAAATTCTTACAATAAGAATGTCTTCCACAGGTTCTTGGCTTTACTCCGCACACGAGATAAACAAATTTCCAAGCGACACTTCCCCCAAATCAGATGAAGAAGGGATGGGTACCTTCAAAAGATACTCCGACGCTCAAGTCAATTTCTGTGTGTATTTGAGTGCACCAGTTAATCTGAAATCACATACCATTCTCTGGTTGTGGAACTTCGCATTTATACCTGATGACAGGCTTGGGCTGCAAGCCTCACCTTGCACGTCTTATGTCCATTTTCGCCACTTCTGGTTCGCGTGAGTTGCGCATTATCGACTCTCAACGGTGTTCACGTTGTCCCTTGATTCGTGCGGATTGGGTAGTGCGGGTGTTTAAACATACCCACGAACCCATGTCGGGCCAGTTGTACGTGAGTCCGCATGGGGTAATACGCTTGTGAACCCACGTCGAGTGGTGCGTATCCGAACCCACGTTGGGCCGTGCGCATCCGGAATCGCATTGGGTTTACGCGCATGCGAACCCGTATCGGGCCAATGTCAATACGAACTCACGTTGGGCTTATGCATATATGAACCCCTATTGGATCGACCCCAATCTGAGCTCGTATTGGGCTTTTGCGCAAGAGAACCTGCATTGGGCCAATGCCTATATAAACGTATGTTGGGTTGTGCCTAAATCTGATCCCGTGATGTGGCGGATCGGTAGCAAATTATTTGCTCCCACATGGCCCAAAGCTTGGGAGCTACTGTTGGTGTCGGGTTGGTAAAGGCCTTCCAGAAGCACAACTACAAGTCATTAGGTGGCTAGCGGCGCCAACTCGGTGGCTCTTGGCTACAGCAAGGGCACAACTTTGGGGCTCACGAACGACGACACGATTGAGATGATGAAGAAATTTGGGGAGTATGAGAGATGAGAGTGTGATGACGGCGGTGATGAGGGTCTGGAGGACAACGCACTGTGCTAGTTGATTTTTTTTAATTGTTTAATTTTTCAGTTTAATTTTTTATATTATTTTAAAATTTAATTCTTAATTCTTAACGGGTGAAACGGTTGTGTCATGTGATTCGTGAATTGCAACGGATCGTGTTCGTGTTTGATTTATTTCACCTGTTTTCCTAAAGTGTCGTGTCGTATCAACCCGTTAAGAAAAACGGTTTGACACAAACACAACACGAATAAACGAATAAGGCATTAGATTAAAAGAAGCACCTAAATCAAGTAAAGTATTTTCAAATCTTTGATCACCAATGACACAAGCAGGGCCTGCTTCAGCTGTCATGTCATGGTCAAGGTTCATGTTTAAAGCCCATTTATTAAATTATATTTTTTTTAGAAAAAAAAGTAATACATAATATTATTATATTTATATCTTAAATTCAAGAATATCTCTTTTCTCTAATAATTTATATATATATTAAAATGGTTTCTTTATATATAAAATAATGATTTTTTTTTCAAGTTTCAATTTTTTAAAACTCAAACAATATTCTAGCCATTAATATACTTTAAATAAAATTATTGGCCTCTTTTTTCAACAAATAATAAATCTTGTTAGTATATACGTAATTATAAAAAATATATAAATGAAGTTGGAAAAACTAAATTACAAAAAAAAAAAAAAAAAAAGCAATACATAAGTCAAATTTGGCATGGTCCCATATTGGCCTGTTTAAAGGCTCGTCACAAGCACGACCCGATCCCATATGGGCTAAGGCTGAGATTGATGATTTTCATAAATGGACGGGCCCGTCAGGACTCGTTTATTAAATTGGCAGACTCTAAATAGGTCGGCTTGGCCCGACACGACCCATTTGACACTTACACTGCTGAAATTTTGGGTATGGATCAGACTGAAAATTCAAGATTTGAGGTACAAAGCTCAACCAAAACCCTAGCATTCCAACCGAATTACAGAGAAGATTGATAGAGAGAGAGAGAAAGAGAGAGATATTATAGAGCAAAATTAGAGAGAGAGATTGAGAATTACAGAGAAGATTTGAAAATTTATTGCCAAAATTTCTCACTCCCAATCTCTCTTACCATTCTCAAGCTACCTTTTCCTGAATATTAGGAATTTACTCAGGCTCCCATTTTCTTTTTCTTTTGTGTTAATTCTAGGGCCATGACCGTACATGACATCAAAATGCCCTGTCTATAGACAAGTCGATAACTCAAAAACTAAGCAGCTATTTTTTGTCTAAATCTACCCAGTTGATGGTCTTTTCCCTCTAAATTTAACCTAGCTGGCAGATTTGGGCTTTTTATCTATCAAATTCATCCAAAAGGCTAATAAAAAAAGGGATTTCACAAAAATATAATTAAATAAATGACAGATAGCTAATTTTGGGTTCTTTTAAATCCAAATTAGATGAATTAGGATATCTTCATACTAGAAGCAGGTATATAAATAAATAAATAAATAAAAGTAAAATAAATATTATGAGCAAAATGGAGGTCAATCACATTATAATTATTTTTTGCAGGTTGTTGCTAGTTCCCGCCACTGTTCTCACTCGCGGTAAAATTTTGATAAATAATAAGGTCATCGTTTATCCTATAATTATACGCATGTCATCACCGATTTCACATGTCCATTGGGTGTATTTGCGTGAGTTTATGTTTTGTTTTAGTCATTTATTTCCTGCTTGGCATAGTTATAAAGTCATCTTATTCTTATTTCTTGCTTGGTATAGCTATAAAGTCATCTTATCCTTATTTTGAGAGTGCAACCACCACATTTGCTAGAAAGATATATCTTGCTCTTGTGTTCATCATGCTTACTAATGTTGGCCTATAGGATAGAAACCTCAATAAAACTAAGGAAGAAGAATTAACACCAATATCTCAGAGGCTGCAGCAAATGAACTGCATCAGAGGTTTGAAGAAGGTGGACTTACTTGTCAGCAACCCAATAAAGATTTCAGAGACCCCGATCCCGAGATCTAGTATGCAGTGGTATCACAACACTGCTTCCATACTTGTCCCACTTGGCTTTATTGGTTTATCTTTGCCTATATCTTATTCAAATTACACTTTATTGCTCTCAAGGATGTTACTTGACCATCTTTTAATAGTCTCTCTTGTTTTAATTACAAGTTTTGGTCCTCCTCTTCTTTGTCATGGTTAGACGTCAAATTCATATTTAAAAAGAGTTCAATTTGAGTTTGGTACCCTGTGATTTCAATCGAAACGCATGTTTGCTGCTGTGATCTCAATTTTAACAATTAAGTACATTGTATAAGCACAATAAAACCAACAAATAACTGAAAACACAGTGACAGCCGAGTCGATTTTGGCTAGGACTGAAGTCTCTGGTTATTAGCTTGGGTTCGAGTCCCAGTAAAGCATAACTAGGAGGTACATTTGCGGGAAAGAGGAATGGTTGTTACAATTTTGATCCATTCAAATTTGAGAAGATAATTACCTTCTATATCCTCAACCATCTATCCGCAATTAAAAAAAAAAAAGTGAAGAAAAAAATAAAAAAAACCCGATATCTAGACTATGCCTTCATGGAGGATTTTAACAAGGTCACATAATTTCTAAAGGAACCAAAAATACTCAATGAGCTCAATCAGACTTCACACACAATCCTGAACAGAACTATGTATGTACCTTCAATGGTTCTGTGAGAAAATAACCAGAAAATATTTGGAAAGTATAGGCTCAAATACATATTTATACACAATCACTTCATACTATACAAGAACAATCTTGGGTATGTACAAATTTGAACTCTCAAGACTTTACTCAACACCTTCCCTTGTATCTTGGGCAGCATGAAAAATTTCTCTCAAGCAAAAAGTGGGGATGCAGAAGGCCTGGGATAAGCAGTCACTCTGGAAGCATTAGGAGCACCATTAGAATGGCCATGACTAGTTACATGGTTCTCTTTCTGAGTAGTTTTCTGCATGTCCTTTGTCTCCTGAAGCTCCTCCAGTGTTGTTACCACTTCGTTCACGTCGGGTCTGTACTTAGGATCTATAGAAAGACATTGAAGTGCAAGGTTGGCAGCCTTTTGGGCCCGATTGAGTGAGTACTGGCCTTCAAGTCGAGAATCAATAACACGAAAAACCCGGCGTTTGTTTCTCAGGTATGGTTTTGCCCACTCCACCAGGTTGTGTTCTCCAGTTGGTCTGTTCTTATCTATAGCTCGTCGTCCAGATAACATTTCTAGTAGAACAACTCCAAAACTGTATATGTCACTCTTGGCAGTAAGATGACCTGCCAAAGAAAACATGCAATTAATTGTAAGCACTAACTGTACTTTGGCTCTATAATACCAAGCTTTGGCAATTGCACCCACATTCCATCAGTGGTCAACAATTGAACGTAGGTTATTTGACAGATTATTTTTGGGCTTTTGATGTTGGAGAAGTTACTGGGAATTGGTGTACTTCATGGAATTAACTAATGGAACTTGTCCCACCCCTATCCTCTTTTAAGATTTACAGGGCAGATATTTTCTGAGGGTAATGTTAATAGACTAACTTCATGAATGCAGAACTATTGTCAACTAAGGTTGATAAGCTACACAAATTCATACTTCTTCAACAGTATGAGGTATAACCTTACCTGGCAAATGCTTTATGAATAACAAATTTTAAATTATTTTGTACAAACAGTTTTAGCTCTGCAAAAGTGCATCTCAGAAAATTAAAATGTCGTCTAAAGCATGAAACTTGGAGTGGTGCTTGGTTTCTAGAAGCCAAAGAGGTTCCATACAGGTCAAGGATTTTAGAGAAGAAATGAATATGAAAGTAGTACCTGTGGCTAAATACTCAGGAGCAGCATATCCTTGAGTTCCAATGACCCTAGTAGAGACATGGCTCTTGTCACCAGTTGGGCCATCCCTGGCTAATCCAAAATCAGACAGCTTTGCATTGTAGTTCTGAAATTGTACTAATGAGTCAGTACAGAGGCAAACGATCAGCCATACTGAATCTGATTAAAATATGCTATTGAGTTACGTACCGAGTCGAGCAAAATGTTAGCCGACTTGAAGTCTCGATGTATGACTTGTGTTTCAGCATTGTGGAGAAAAGCAAGTCCCCTTACAGCACCAAGGGCGATTTTCATTCGAAGGCTCCAAGATAGTGGCTGAAAGTGAGAACTTCCTGTTGCAGCAGTAGCTAATGCTTCAGTAACAAGTTATTCTATGCAACTTGCAGTGTGCTATCTCTAAGAGAAAAAAGGAGGGGGAGAGAGAGAAAGGTTCAAAATGAATGCCACTATTGAGGATGTAAGAAACTCACTCCTGAATAGATGATTTTCCATGCTACCCTTAGGCATGAACTCGTAAACTAAGAGCCGATGATCATCCTCTAAGCAATAACCAATTAATTTCACAAGATTAGGGTGATGCAGCTCCCCGAGATAGTTGATTTCTGTCTGCAGGTCCAAAATGTAGTGTTAATTATTCTGCTATTTGAGAACTGCTCCAAAAATCATGCCAAATTGACAATCAATACTCTAGCCAAGAATTGCAAGTCATAGAAGAGTTACAGTTAGGTGATATGGAGAACTTCTTATTGCAAGTTTCTCCTAATTTAAAGAGCCATAAACTACTATGACATGAAGTTTTAAGCGTACAATGCACACAAGTAAATAAACCAGACCATCAAAACTCATAAAGATGAAAAGGAGATGACTGCACTCACCAACCATTCCTTGTGACCCTGGATTCCATCTTGGTTGAGCCTCTTCACGGCAATCACCATGCCAGTACCGGCCTTTGTAGCTATGAAAGAACTTTCATCAATCCAACCTTTGAAAACA
This sequence comes from Prunus salicina, assembly GCA_020226455.1. Classification (NCBI taxonomy): domain Eukaryota; kingdom Viridiplantae; phylum Streptophyta; class Magnoliopsida; order Rosales; family Rosaceae; genus Prunus; species Prunus salicina. The sequence continues at coordinate 8,742,279 of CM035342.1, forward strand.
GAACCAAAACCGCCATCTCCTAGTACACTGTCTGGACGGAAGTTTCTTGTGGCATTTTTGAGCTCACTGAAGCCGATACTCTTCAATTTAGTAGATTGTAAGATCTCACCCTCACTTCGAGGAGTGACAGGCATGGAACCTGATGAGGCCCTGCTATTTGAAGCACTCCCATTTTTAGAATTGAATCCTACAGAGAAAGTAATCCAATGGACCTATGTTACCAAATGTTCACTTCAATAGGCAGAGGTGAAAAGTGAAAACATACTGTACTTCTAACTTTCATCACCAGAATAATGTTTTCCAAAACAAAACCTTAAACAGTCATGGTGCAACCAATTCGATAGTTCCCTAAAATCACTTTCTAGCTTATAGCATAGAGGAAAATGATCTTAAGCATTATCAAAATCCTAGGTAAGCTTACAAAGTCCTAGCAACAAAAACTTATAGCTTCAATTAAAATCCTATAAAACTACCTCAAAATAACAAACCCATCTAACCAAACAAAAAGAAGACATTCAGGAAATCATAATTTTCATATTCTCTGATGAAAGTAGTAACAGAGTTCATTTTCCAAGAAAGAATAGCAATACCTGTATGAGAAGAAGTTTCAGCCTTGATTTTGTTGCTCCAGCAAACCCCCATCCAAACAAAAGTTTCCCAAATCTCTATTTCCCCAGCTTTCAAACAAATTCAACAAGCAAAACAAAACAAAGTCTTGAAATGCAGAGAACCTCAACAAAACTCAATATGAAGGCCCGTGAGAAAACAGAGATTTTGTCCCAGACTGATATTTTCTTTTCTGGGTACAATCTCCCAACAAGCTTTTTACCCTCTCCCCAGAAAAAGACATGTACACTGAACCCAAGTTCAATTCAGACACGAAAAAGATCACACTTTTTTCTTTTACGGATATCCTAGCTATAGCTGCTAGTATAGATGATAGATGCTATTGGGTTCCTTTTGCTTCTTTTGGTTTTGTTTTCGGGGAGAAGCTAACAAAAAAGGAGGAAGAAAATAGAGAGGGTCCTTTGAGCCTTTGCCATTTGAGCTTCTGTGTTGCCTTTGTAGACCTTCGCGAAGCACAGAGCAATTGACGGTTGACTTGCTTTTTAGATTCTCTGTCTTCTACTCCAACTAACACATTTATTGGCATTTTAAATGGGGAATATTAATTTTCTTTACATTTTGTTTCTTTGTGTGCTAATTTTCATTAAAAAAAAAATTTACTAGGTAGATTAGATTTATTAATAATGATGTTCTTTTAAGGGATTCAGTTATGTTACACAGTTGGAAATCAGAATCAATAGTCATATAAAATTTCTTAAAATGATATTCTTATGTGATTTTGTTAAAATGTTGGAAAAAAAACTCCATTTTTTTTGGATTCACTTGCAATTCTATCTTTATTTCTCTTTTTATATTAAAAAAATTCTAATATGCAACCATCACAATGTCACGATACACGGCAATATAACAATCACGTAAAAGGATTACTCACTCACATAAATCCGATATGGATAAGTTAGTGGCGACAACACAATGGTTTCTCTTTTTTTTCTCTAATTAATCAGCTACTTGATAACTAGTTATGATGATCTGATGGTTGTGATGGAGGGTTGATGCTTATTGTGTTTGCCGCATGTTTTTGTTAAACTTGTCACGCGGAGGCATGAATAATATGCTGGTTGGAGTTGTCGGTGTGCTTTTGTAGATCCTCATTCATTGTTAATCAATTTTCAGACCATTCCTTTGTTTCTGTAATGGCATCTACTCAATGATTATTAGTCAAATTGCGTGTTTATTTACTTATTTAATTACACCTAATTAATCAATTTCTGACCATTTCATGGATTAATCTGAGTTTGATGGCCTATCCATGACGTGCACGTTTGGAGGAACAAGTCAGTGTTGGGGTTGCTGGGAAGCTTCTTTTTTGGAAATTTGGATCTTCTTCTAGATATGTAGATTAAACTAATAATTTACTAAAGGTGACCTTGATGGTATTTATTAAGAATTTAAAGTTAATAAGTTGATGGGTTCTCCAAACTTATTTCTTACTCTCTCTTTTTTTTTTTTTTTTTTTTTTTTTTAAATTGGAAATTATTTTCTTACTTTTATTATTGCGCCAATTTCACACAAATTTGAACAAAAAAACATGATGTGGTTTCACAACTGACGCGAGAAAATCAATTTATTTCTTAGTTTCTCACCTAATAAATAAATGAAAATAATTATAGAAGGCAATCACGTCTCATTGTCCCTTCTAATTATGCCAAAGTAAGGTCCCCACGTTAGCTTTTTATTTTATTTTATGTTCTACGGTATCAATGTTTGAATGATGTCGGAGAAAATTCACGACGGTTGTCCTAACTATTGACTTAAAGGTGGATGCATATGAAAAATTATCAGGTGGTATTGAAACATGGTCACTTGGTATAAGACGTTTGTGTATTGTTATATCATCATATGAATGGATGTCAGTTTCTATTTTAGAGTATAGTATTAGTAAATATTCAACTATACTCCATCAAGTACGGATCAAGATTTTAAAATGACCAGGGCTAACTTTTAGGTAAATTTTTCGAATTGGAAAGTTTCTATTGAAATTTCGATAGTCTATTTTATTTTTTAATGATGTTTCTAATTTGTATATAACACAATAAACACTTGTATTATTTACTCCTACATCTTCAATTACATTATCAAAAACTTCCCTAACTCTACATCAAATAGAACTCAACAATACAAGTGAATTTTATTGATAAGAAAGAAAATACAACTTAATAATACAACTTTCATAAATAAGTAAAAACTTTCTAGAGAGTAACACATATAAATTTATATATTACACATCAATTGCAAAAAAAATAAATAAAATATTATTTCTAGATCACTAAATCAAAATTTTGAAATAGTCTCATAATTAAATCACAAGAAAAAGTAGTGTACAAGAAGAAGGAAAACAGGAGAAAGAAAAAGAAAAGAAAGAGAAGTGAGCACGCACAGGAGAAGTGGGGGAGATGAGCAGACAAAGTCACACGTGTTGGCTCTTGGTTGGATAGAGAAGAAGGCTGTTGTGGGATAAAATCGGATTCGGTATAGGATATAAGCTGGGTTATTATTTTTATATTTATTTTTTTAAAGAAGCTGGGCCGGGCTATATAGGCTAAGGAAGGTTTACAAGAATTTGGGTCGGGCTTCACCCTTACCTAGACAGGGTTGGGCTCCTGCCTGTACTCGACACGTAATATGATTATACCATTGTGTCAATGCGTTCGTACGACACTCTAAGGTTGAAACTCAGCTTATTTGTTTTTTTACAACAAATATCGTCTATAAAATTCAAACTCAAGAGCTTCGGAAATAAAACAAAAATAGTGTATCACTAGATAAAATGATCATTGACAAACCCTGGGGGAGCTCGTGACGTTAGTTTGCCTTCGTAATTCTCGCAAGGACTGCTCCTATTCATATGAATAGTGTCTGTCATAACAATTTTTTTTGTTAGTTTTCCATCCATTGCCATGACAACCATTATTCACATAAGATCTGATGAGAGGAATTTGTATAGAGTTTTGGTGTGAGAAGTGAAGAATATGGCTAGGTATTATAAACAAAAAATTTTGAAAATTTTGGTGTTTTTTTCTTCGATATTTTTGTTATTTAAAATTGACTGTTGACGTCACAATGATGTCAGCATTAGATTAACTTGCCCAGGTAGCAGCCCATGCAAGTCTTGCTTTTGGACTTGCCCAAGTTGGTGGAGCTCAGCTCTTGCCCTGATAAGAATTGGGCACTGGAAACACATTTGGGGGACTAGGACGCCTCTTGCCCGGGCTGGGACTTCCCTGTGGAAATACTCTTATATATATATATATTAAAAAATGAAGGAAAAAAACACTTTTTAATTCATCTGGATACAAGTTTGGGCTTGCCCCAATTGGTGTGAACTATTGCCAATATGGGCCCATCTCGCTTGGGCTTTGAAGGTAGTAAACACTAGTAACAAAATCAACATGAATGTGAGGGCAAGTGAAGGAAGTTGGGTTTTAAATAAATAAAGTATGGAATTTGTTGAAAGGGATCTGAGATGTTTCCCTTTCACCCAACCAAGTTGGGGAAAAAGCCTAAAACCAGAGTCAGAGCAACAACTGAGGTTTAAATGGAGACTCACTCACTCAATCACACACAGCCTTTCTTTTTTAACCTCTCTCTTTCCCCTTCACACCAATCCCTATACTAAATGCACCTTTTACTTTGCACACTTTACTCATTATTTTATTATTTTTATTTTTACTGTGGTAAATGGTACATGAGTCATTTCCTACCACAAAAAGAGGAAGTAGCTTTTCAGAGAAAATGCAGAGGGTAGGGTCAGGGTGCTCAGAGAGGGAGATTTTATAGGGGAGGATCTCCCCTCAATTTTATACAAATATATATAAATGTTATGTTTGATGCTTTGATGTGTCATTTCAGGAATTTTTTATAAAATTCCAAGGTTGCCCTTCTGTAGCTGCTGCTGTACTTGTCTCATCAAAACCCACCCCTCTGCTCTCTCTGCACTGCAAAACTGCTACTACTCTAGCAAAAACGACAAGGAAATCAGCGACTTTCTGCAACAGTGATTCTTCAGGTCGTATCTCACCTCTACAGTAAAAAAATTAATTAACCCAATCTGCAACAGAATAAAAAAGGTCTCCTTTGAAATTATCATTAGTTTCAACTTGGAAAGTGACAGAAGAAAGGAATCACAAACTCATTCAATTCTCTGATGTGTGTGAAGAACAAACTAAATTATTATAAGGGTATAGTATCGTTCGGTCTCAAATTATGTCGCGCCATTTTGATATATTAGAAGGTTCATAGTTTTTGTTATATTTTTAGAAAAAGAATAGAATCGATCATAGAATTTCGGATGCACAAACAAATGTTCTTAACCACTTAAATTCCAAACCACTTATAAAAAAATTCATAATTTAAATGACTTCCAAATCATGTCGTGATTTTCCAATAACTTTATAAAGTAAGGGAGGTGAGTGTTGCCTTAAAGTAGGAGCACTGATCAATATTGCCGGGAAGATCCATGTGATATGGACCATCATCAAAGGTACATTCTCCACACCTTTAAAACCTAATCAAGTCCTCTTTTCTAAAATTCCTTCAAGCGCTAGCTCTTGGTTTTCCAAGTTCAAGTGTTTATTATTATTATTTGGTGTCACTTTCAACCTTATTGTAGTTTTTAGCATATAGTTTTTGGTGTATTATTAATATATATAACCCATTGACGAAAGCCCCTAAACTTTATCCAAGTCAACAAGCAGTAAACAAAAAGACTTTGGTACTATATTTAATTCTCGTTTTATATAAAGACAAGGGAAGAATTACGGCCTAGAGACAATGCAATGCAAGACAAAATGATCAATTGTTTTGCTTGGTTTTCCATTTGCCACAAATACATATTATATATTGTATAATGTAGAAATAATGAGGAGGAGGCAGAGGGGAATCTCACCAGTGATGAGGACGAGGGGAGCGGGAGGGGGGGTAAGTTGAGTAAATGGAGGGTGGGTTGGTGGTGGCAGGGGGGGAGATTAAGAAAAAGAATGTGAGTTGGCAAGTGGTGGTCTCGTCTGGTAGGGTTTTTTTCTCACTGGCGCTGTCAACCCCAAAATAAAAGACCCAGAAAAGAGTAAAAAGACAGAGAGAGAGAGAGAGAGAGAGAGAGAGGGGCATTTTTTATTTATTTAAAAATTATTAAAATTAGGAAAATAGGGAAAAAAATAAAAGGGACGTAACGTATCACTGACAACTGAGGGGGGACTTCTGAGCAGGATCAGAAGGTCGCGTCTCAATCAGACTCGTCTCCTTGTGCCGCGAAACCCGGACTACAGTCCCCCCCACCACACCTCGTCTGGGGCCCACCCCATCCTAATGATGGCTTTTTCTCTCTTTTCTGCTTTTTCATCCCCTGCTGCGCCTGCTTCCCTGCCCTGCTCTCCTACTCTACCATCTACACTGTTGACCATAGGATCGTAGGAGGTCTTTGTTTACCAGAGCGATGGAGATGGATGATATGAATGGGGTGCTGAATAAGACGGTGCGAGCTTACCTAGAGGAACCCAAGCAGCCCCTGTCTCTTCTGTGAGCATCCTGACGTAATGGAATTGGAATTCATTCATTCTCATCTTTTCCCCCTTATTCAACCGACGGTCAGATCTCACAGCATGCATGGGGGGTTCCATGCTCATAATTGTACCCCACTTATCATACAAAATAACAACAAATAATGAAAAATTATTGTGTGTGACGTTACTAATTCATGCATTATAATTTGACCGATTACAACTTTAAGCTTAATTTTGTTGAAAGGTTGCGAAAGGTCTTGTCTTGTTTAATGGTCGGGTTATATTGGATTGAAGTTGAGTCCATGTCAATCGTTATGAGTTTTATTTTTCTATGTAAGATTTGTAAGACACAAGATGTTGAACTGCTATCCAATTTCACACATTTAGTCTCAACATATTAAACAATTGTCATGATTCTTGTATATATTAAACAATTAAACGTGTTGTTAAGTAGCTTAGACGAGACACATGCTTTGTTGGACGGATGTTTAATTGAAGAAGTACAATCTCAACACACCAAATAGAGGGATAATCTAAACTAAAAGAAATGAGGGTTTCTCACGTAGACACTATCAAAGTGCCATGAAATTTCGAATCTAAAATCACTTATTTATTAGTCATAACTATTTACCATTGGACTAGACCTAGTTCACTAAGGCTATCTCCAGTCATGGGCTATATCCCAAATATAGCCTTAAATTAATGTAAAACTCATCTCCAGCCATGGGCTAAATAAAATTTTGGCCAAATTTTGCCATTTAGCCCTCCAACCGGACCAAATGTAGCCAAGCTTTGGCCTAGACCAAATTCATAGTGGACCACACCATGTGCTTTTCAATCATTAAATATTAAAACACTCCTCCACTTGCCTTATTTAAAGCATTCTTAAAATAATAAAATATGAAGGATCCTAAAATATAGCCCTGCATGGTTGGAGATGGAAAAATTTAGCCATACACTATTCTTTAAAAAATTAATATTTTAGGGACTAAATTTTTAACCATGGAGTATATTTAGCCCTATGACTGGAGATGGCCTAACAGTCAATACTCTTATAATCTTGAATAAAATAGTCCAACCCATCAAGTGTGACCTAAAGGTGCTTAAACGAGACACGTGCAATGATATGGCCCACAACCCAATAATGTGAAAAAATGCGGTCCTAGTCCATAGTACGTTTGCCGCCCTCCCTGACGCAGGTGGCATCAAAGGTGAATGAATCACCCGAATCATGAAACACGGACAAGGCCCACGTACCCAATGCCCGACCCATGGGCCCAAAGACCTCTCTGCGTCTCGTTAGCTGTATTATTATGATAATAATTGCACGTAATCGTAGTAGCTTTGCTTACTCCCGCGAAACACTGATGAAATATTATGATCCACGGTCCACCCAACGACGCCAGATGACACAAAAGAGGAGATATAAGCGCTGAAATCGAACGTACGCCTCTCTGTCTCTCTCTCTCCCTCTAGCAAAAGTTTGCAGCTTTTTTAGTTTTCATTTTGATTTTTATGTTTGTATGTTTTTATGTGTGAGTTTTGAATTGTCGTTGAGTCGGCCATGGTGGGTGAAGATGACATACAACACAGTACTGGAGCAGTAATAGAGTAGACCTTAGCTTTTCTTTTCTTGTTTGTTTTATTATTTATTATTTTGTTTTGTGGCTTGATGATATTGCAAATTCCCCTTAAAACGACGTCATCGGCTGGGCTGTGGTCTGCATTTGCCTCCTTGGCCCTCCATTCGCGTGCCCTCCTTTTACGCTCTCTGTCAGATCTCTCTCCTCCCTCTCTCTACATAAGTCTAGTCTCTTCTGTCCTTTTTTTTTGCTGTCTCTCTCTCTAGCCTGGGATTTTTTCTCCCTCTAGGGTTGTTTTGGAGTTTGAGTCTCCACCCTTTTTCATTCTCTCTCTCTTTAGCAAAAACAAAATTTTATCTTTCTCTGTTTCCTCATCCCAACAACAGTCTTATTATTATTATTAGCAGTTTGGTTGGAGGAGATGCGGCGAAGACCAAGCTTGGTTCTTTGGTGCAGTTAAGCAGACATGTAAGCCTCTCTCTCTCTCTCTCTCTCTCTCTCTCAATTTCCGCATTTCATCTCATTATGCAAAGCATTGAAAGATAAAAAGAGATCAAGTTCCCAACTTGTAAACGAGTACCTGCTTCCTGTCATTGATTGTTGAAAAAGTTTCTAGTTTCTTTTACTCTGCAATTTGCTTTGTTGGGTTATGGGAATGTCGTTTTGGTTCGTAAGAAAGTGTTTTTTTTTCTTTTCAAAACAAGTTTCTTGGGGTTGTTCTTAGTTTTATCTGCAACCTAACTCTGTTTTATTTTTAAAATGATGCGAAAAGTTAGTGATATCGATTTAGCAACAATGCTTTGCATAGTTGGTGATGGCTACTTCTGTATTGTCTCATTAAGTAATTGTTGCACTTCTGTTTGGTGAATGAATTTGACGGTCTGGATGAAGTAGGTGTGGGGTAGTTCTCACGGAAATTTTTTTAAGAAACACACAGAAGAAAAGAAATTTCTCTCCTGTGGAAAATATCTCATCACATCCCCAGTCCCCAACCCAGTCAGCAGGACAATTTCCAGCGCCATGTACTGGGATAAAATCAGTGGGGGTTTTCACCTCTTAGTTTTGTTTTTCTTCAGTGGTTGATTATTTTTGTTCTCAATTTTGGCTTTTTGGGTTTTGCATCTAATATAGTGTTGGGGTATTTAGCTGAATATTGGAGTATATTTTCGAAATTTTAGTAATTTGTCAGTTTTTGTTATTGTTCATTATTAGTGTTAGTGTGTTCATTTGTCACCTTATTTTGTAATCAAATTTGGGTACCTTTATCTAATTTCTTTACCTGTTGTTTATTGTTTAAAGTTAAAATTTTGAACCTTAATTGTCATAAAGATATCTTATAGTTCACTATATAATTAACATCAGTATGTTATACTGAGTATATATACTATGAATAAGGATTATATAAGTGTAGGTTTCGATAAATAGTATTAATTATTAATTACTAATTACCAAAAGACAATAAATAATGAATATGTAAATTTTTTAATTATCCATCATTTTACAAATATGAAATATATCCTGTTCTTATAGTTTGTTAGTGTCCTGTTCCTGTCTACAATTTACTAAGTTAATAAGGAAAGGGTTTCTTACTAGGAGTTGTTCTGTTCTGCTTTCTGTATTTGGCTGTTAGCAATTGAAGTGAAAAGAGGAAGGCACTGAGCATTACAGTGTTTCCTTTGTTTTCTTGTATTAAACGCATGAATGGATGATGAAATTGCTATCGTGGTTTCAAACAGAGCGTTCAACTAGTTGGTCCATCCTTTATTAATTCTATCAGCTTTTCTTCATAGCCTACAGTTTAGTCCCTTCTATCTCACTATTCAGTTCATTTTTTCCGTTGGTAACATATCATCATGATTCATATCACAGTAGAAGATGGACTAACATGGTGATTTCTGGATTCCAGATACATTATGAAGCGTTTCGGTTTGAAGCAATGGGCAGTTGTATTTGGTCATGGAAATGAAGGAGAGACAACGTTGGAGAGCTGAAGAGGACGCTTTGTTACGTGCGTATGTGCAGCAATATGGACCAAGGGAGTGGAACCTTGTATCACAGCGCATGAATACGCCCCTAAACAGGGATGCCAAATCTTGCTTAGAAAGGTGGAAGAATTATCTCAAGCCCGGCATCAAGAAAGGATCACTTACTGAAGAGGAGCAGCGCCTTGTCATTTGCCTTCAAGCCAAACACGGTAATAAATGGAAGAAAATTGCTGCTGAAGTCCCTGGACGTACTGCTAAGAGATTGGGTAAGTGGTGGGAAGTGTTCAAAGAGAAGCAGCAGAGAGAACAGAAAAACAATAAGACAGTTGACCCTGTTGACGAGGGTAAATACGATAGAATTCTTGAAACTTTTGCTGAGAAGCTAGTGCAGGAGCGTGCTGCCCCATCATATCTCATGGCTACTTCAAATGGGTCCTATCTTCATACTGAAACATCTTCTCCTGCTCCTACGATGCTTCCTCCCTGGCTTTCTAATTCCAATGTGACCTCTAATGTCAGGCCACCATCTCCGTCTGTTACCCTGAGTCTGTCTCCAACAGTTGCACCCTCTCCTCCAATCCCTTGGCTGCAGCCTGATAGAGGATCAGATAATAGTATTGTTTTGGGCAATATGCCACATCATGGCTCAGTTCCTGTTTGTGGAGAGAACCTTGTAATATCTGAGTTGGTAGAGTGCTCTAGAGAGTTGGAGGAAGTGCACCGTGCTTGGGCAGCGCATAAAAAGGAAGCATCCTGGAGGTTAAGGAGAGTAGAATTGCAACTGGAATCGGAGAAGGCTTGTCGGAGGAGGGAGAAGATGGAAGAGATTGAGGCGAAGGTGAAAGCTCTAAGGGAAGAGCAGAAGGCTGCTCTGGATAGGATTGAAGCAGAATACAGGGAACAATTAGCAGGGCTAAGGAGAGATGCCGAAGCAAAGGAACAGAAGTTGACTGAGCAATGGGTTGCAAAGCATTTGCGTCTCTCCAAGTTTCTTGACCAGATGGGTGGCAGGCCAAGGCTGGCTGAGCCTAATGGCCGGTGAGAGAGATATCAGTTATACATGGTCAATTTAGATCGTATGAGGTCCGAATTTCGGTTTTCTGTTTTGTTTATCATTTCTCTTTCGGTCTTGTGTGCATCCTCTGATGAAATGCTGTTATAGGGTGTCTAATTACTTATACTGTGCCTATTGGCCTGGACCGAATGACTCTAAGGTGGCATTGCATTATCATTTCAGCAGCTATATTACAATTGTATTTTAACTGTTTTCAGAGAGAACTTATGTTTCCACATTTCAAATGGACGAGAGATATGATGCAACTCGTTGGTTTAGAATTGGTTTCTGGAGAATCAATAGACAAGTCCAATCCATTACAGATGCAAAGGTTTGGGCCCAATAATTCATCACCTTATTAGGAATCATGATAACATGTGGTCATTGGAGCTCCACTCATCACTCTCAGGCCTCAGCATCTGTGAGGACCCATGTTATGTCTAGGTGGTTTGGAACTATCGTGAAGCCTGGAGTTTTCTTGTCCCTGCATGAACAGACAATAGCATCAAATGACACATCACTTGAGGAATGTTAACGACAGTCGTTCATCGCTTGAGGTATGTTAACGACAGTTGTTCATGCGATCCCTTAATATGTTTCACATACGTTAACATATGGCAATCACCACCATAAATGACTAGTACTCTTCCTCAATTGACCATAGAAAGAGGAATCCCCACCACCTTGTAATGCCTCAGTTCTTGCCTGATTTCAGTTACTTCAATTGTAATGCACCTCTCGGCCGCCTTGAGTGATTGGAGTCGCTTTCTTGTAAGGGTCACAGAAATGAATTTTAAATCCCAATCCTTGGTTTCTAATTTAAGTTGCGTGTGGGTTAGACGATCAATGATTATGAAGTAGTCCTTCTTTTTGGGTGTTATTATTGAACTTCAAACAGGATGTAAGAACAGTACTCGTATTTTTCTACTGAAACACTAACTTAGGGGGGTGTATCCAATTCTAACTTTTAAAGACTTTTTGTAAGTAAGTGACTTTTATAGAGTTGAAGATTCTTAATGACTTTTACATACTTTATAAAGTTAAGTGATATACTTTCATATACTTTTATCATAGAGTTTTACATACTTTTATCTACTTTTTTTTAATATTTATTTATGAATAATATTTATCTTTTTAATATTTATTATAGAGTAGTATAACGAAAAAAGAAATTGCTTCTAATATTTATGTTTTGTATGGTGAATTAACTAGTCCACATATGGAACAAGTAGCCAAAATAATAATAATAATAATTGGATACAATTGTGTAAAAGCAAAGAAATATTTTTCCATGTCTAAGAACTTTTCACTTGAGAACAGTCAAGTATGGAGAAAATAAGGTTGTTGCTCTTGGATGCAACTCAAATATAAGGTGTGTCATCAATATTATGGATTTAATTAGTTTTTAGTTTGTAGAGCTGGGTCTTGGGGAAGAAGGGACATATTATCCCATTGCTGGAACAAAGTTGAGATCCTCAAGATCTTCTATATACTCTGTTTGGGTGGGAGATACTAGTGAAGTGGCATGGTGATGGAGCCAAACCAAATAACAGCACCAAAATGTAGAGTTAGCTATAAATCCCAGGATGCTAAGAGCTAAATTGTTGTTGGAGAATGTGGGTTTTGTAACAAAATCATATTCTCCTACAGATAGGCCTTAAAAATTGCAAATGGAGGCAAAAAAAATGTATGGAAGAAACCAATGCAGTCCCACCATAGCTCTTTTAGTACGTAGCAATTGTTTCAAGCATTGAAAAGAAATAAAAAAAGAAGCAAGAAACGGCTCATCATCATAACAATTCCAGGACATATAATGGAAGCCAAAAACAAAATCAAATTGGCGGTATAAGTAGGCCATCTCTTGATAGTACATCGACCAAAGAGGGAGGGGGTCTAGAGACTCAAACATGGTGGCACACCCTTGCAATGGCCAAAGTTGCAGCATGATCGAATTCATTGATAAAGTCTTGGGTAAATTAGCAAGACTTTTGGTGTTAAGAATTAGGCTTAAAAGTATTGAAAAGTGATTCATTTAACAAAGTTTTCAAAAGTCATTAATTTTTTGGATACCACAAAACTTTTGAAGACTTTTTAAAATCACAATTGAATACCATTAAACTTTTAAAGACTATTTAAAAGTCATAGTTGAATACCTCCAGATTTTTAAACTCATTAAAAGCCTTTAAAAGTTAGAATTGAATACACCCCCCTTAATAAGCAAGTAGCCAAAGGCTGGACCTGGATGATCAAAATGATATCCATTAGGTTAAGTACTTGTGCTCCTAATTATGGGTGAAATTAATCACATCGCACATATGGTATGATAATCGCGGTGCTTGGGCAATGAGGATAAAACTTTGCGTGCTACGTACGTAATTCTGCATGAAAAATAGGAATTCAACGTTGTGTGATACGTAATTTTGTATGAGAAAATCTAATTATAGAGATCTCACTCTTACCTTAATTAGCATGTTCTCGTGTTCATATAACGCATTATTATTCATACAAGAAACTAATTTTGGCTGTGATGTGTGTTTCAACTGTAGAATGTGAGATTACAAAAGAAGAGACGCAGTCCATCTTTTCCAAATCAACCACCATCAATCGTTTAGGTAGCATGGCTAGACTTAATATGTGGATGGATCAATTGCCTCGATGAATCCTTAAGCTTTAAAACAAAATATAATTACAAAAATAATTGTAACTCAAAACAATCAAAGTAATAATGACAGAATTAACCTAGTCTGAGAGAGGTTCGTGGCCTTTGTTCCACAGCGGAACTCCATCCCTTTGGCAGCATCCATATTCTGTTCCATGCCGATATATGTGAACAAACCGTGAAGAGAAATATTGGAGTCTCACAAGATGATGCCAACCATTTGAATCTCCTTTCAGCAGTCACATTTCATGAAAAATAACAAAATCAAAATCAAATTAATCCCTACCAAAAAAAACAAAAAACCTTTGGGTTTTTATCATCATCCTGTGCATGAGTTGCTTGGAGGCCCATATCGTCCATATCGGCAAGTCGACTGATCATATAATATAACAAAGAAATATACCTATAACTATTGAAAATCGATGTTGGAGTGCATATATAAACCATTAAAATTTAAACTTCATATAAAAAAAGGTTTTATCATATACGCACAAATAGAAGGGCACGAAGATAAAATGGTCAAGCGCCTTCAAATAAGAACAAGTCGGTCTGGTTATTATGACCATGTCATTCTCCGACAATGACATTGACATTGACCATGGGTGCATTTTTGTTGTTAAAATGATTGGTCTCTAATAGAGTTTTTTATTTACTTTTGTGTCACAGGACAACCTGCCCCGCAGTAATATTTACCATTCAAGAGTGACATCATGGATGTTATGTTTAAAATTGAGGGCACGTTTACGTATCCGTAATGGAGAAAGTAAGGAATCAGATAATTTAGGAATCGGAGAACTACTGAATCGGTATGGGAAGAATCATTCCCATTAAACTGTTTACTAAACATACGGAATTAGTAAAGGAATGGGGTTGATTCCCATTGTTACTGTTTACTAATGTTCATGAATCAGAATCCAAATTAATTTGATTACTAAAATGCCCTACACATTTTCACCACATAATGTTGAGCCTATTCTTAACAACTAAAATGAGTTATTAAAAATGACAACTTTAATTCTCGCAAGTGCACGAACTGTTTATAGTATAGCTTATGTAAATGCGAGGTCGATCCCACGGAGAATGGTAACGTGGTTGCAAGTTAAATTACTTAGAATGCTGGAAAACACAAAACATAGAAACTGACTAACTAGCTAAAGGCAAGGTCGAATTCAACAATGCCTCTTGCTAATTACTCAAGGTCTAGGACAGAATCCTAGCAACACACACGCACTCGAAATGGGGGGTTTTGTTGTTTTGAAATGAGAACAAGAACATGAAATGAAAGTGCTGGAAAGTAAACACTGGCAGTAATCAACAAGCTGTGAAACGATGAATGAGAGGTGTTAGAGCCTTGGAATCCACCACTAGTTTTCCTATCCAAGTTATGAACGCATAGAAATTGACTCAAGCTTCATCATCAATAGATTATCGCATACAAGCCTATGGTATCTAGGTGCAGGATGCATGATTCTCCTAAGGCATGTGATTGTGCATGGTATCTACACAACACTTGATCTCTAATATGCAACCTAAGCATGGTATCTACTTAGAATAAGGCATACAAGAGTCATTAAGTTCTTTGAGAATATGATAATCACACAAGTCCTAGAACATGGTATCTGTCCTAGTCAACTTATGGTTGTTAACCCCTTGAATGATTCTTAGGCCATTCAAGTGTTGCTTGTGGAAGGAGAGTAGAATTGGTGAATCTAAACCCCTTCCCAACCTGTGCTAGATGCATAAAATCCTAGTTAGCTACTCCAAGAAGGCATACATCAAGCACATAGTAAACTGGAGATTAGCAACTTGATAATGGAAGCAAGGAAATCAATTAACTATAAATCATTCATAACATTGAATATTCATGACTAGGGCTTCATCCTAAGCCCTAACTGAATAGATTAGCTAGACATAGCAATGAATACAGAAGATAAAAGATACATAGATGGGATAAAGAGAAGAGAAAGACTAGCTGGCAGCAATGTAGTTCCCAGGACAGCTCCAAGCTCTCCCTCCTTTGCAACTTCCTCTCTTCTCTCTTTGGGGTGGATGATGGAATCTGAATGTGTGTGTGAGTAATGGCTGAAGTGAATGAATGAATGAATGAATGTGCAGCTCTCTATTTATAGAGTGAAATTCGAGCTCCCCTTTGGCTGGTGCAGCACACCCATTCCTAGCTGCTCCCAATGGTCTGAACTGCCCATATTATTCCCATGCTGCCTTGTCCATCATGTGTGGCTGTCTTTCTATGTAACACAAGGCTCTAGGAATGGCAGGTGCCCATACTTCTGAGTTTACATGCTAGCTTGTCTCCCATGTGGCTGCTAAGAGCACATGGCTCTGCAGCTGGCAGCTGCCCATACTTCTGAGCATGATCCAGTGTTTGAAGGGCCAAGGACTCTATATATCTTCAATTGGGCCGAAATTTGGTGATGATATACTAGACACCCATTGGAACATTTTCTGTGAAGGATGTCTCTTCATCGAAGTAGTCCAGGTTGCTGAAATTAGGCCTGCAAGAAGACCCACGAAATTGGACTGACAAGGAGTGTGGCCCAAATTGGTTCTGTCATTAAGCTCATATTCCTTTTGTGCCAATCAGCCCTTAACATGCATGAATTGTACCAAGTGTGATCCCCTTGCTGTCTTAACCTACAAAACACACAAACATAAGTAACAGACTCAACATAAAGAGAAACTAAACAGAATTACTAAGCAAAGAAGGCATGCAAATGTGTGAATTTATGACCTTATCACATAACATATATAATTCTCAGTAAGGCGGTGTAAACATGATTTGCACAAGTGACGTAAGGTGAAGCAATAGCAAAGCCTCGGTGAAGACCATGTGGGTTTTCTAGTGCACCCACAAAGTACGTAGTTGATAATTTGTGTTTTGGGTTTTTGAGGCTTTGCCTGATTCATGTTTTGAATTGCATTTGCATGTGTTGCTTTTCTATTCATGAATTGCATTTGCATGTGTTGCATTTGCATGGGTTTTTGAGGCTTTGCCTGATTCATTTTATCACGTGGGCTTTGCCTGATTCATGTTTTGAATTTATCAGTAAGAGAGAAAATTATCAGCAATTTATTCTGAACCAAAAGCTATACAAGCTAACCAAAAGCAATTTGACCAGGCCTGCAAGTTGAGGTGCCATTCCTGCAGTTCCCCACCAAGTTTAGCTTGCATATCAGCAAGATCCTTCTCTGTTGAAAGAACATTAACCAAGCCTGCAAGTTGAGGTGCCATTCCTGCTACAGCTTCAGCCATAAGTCCAAATTTGTTAGACATTTCATTCAAAGCATTTACCTTCCTACGAGGATTACTTGGACCACTTGCTACATCTTGTGCGGGTCTCTTCTGTTGGGCACGTTGTTGGGCACTTGAGGGTTGGGAATTTGGTTATGTAAAAGTTGTCTCATCATCTTCTAAATCCTCAACATCATCAAATTGAGATCCCTCATATTCTGAACCCCCATATTGTGACCCACCATCAAGATGTGAAAACATCTCCTCAATAAAATCATCACCCATACTTCTATTCTGATGAACACTTGCATCATCTCGCCTAACGTCTTCTTCATCATCATCAGCATTACCAGCATTTGTTCCAATAGCACGATCTTTTCCGTATATCTCTCCGAGTGCATAGTAATGTGGAAACGACTTGCCATACAAACCACTTGCATCCTTTTTGTTCTACAATTACAATATATATATATATATGCATTAGTATTCTTAAATAAATATTAAAGACATAGCATAACATATGTATTTTTTAATTTGATACGCATAGACTAGGATATGCTTAGATTTACCTTCGCCCATGCAGGTATTCTAGTTGTTTGTAAACTCTTATCACCGAAGGAAGACTTGGTCGATGACTTTTTCGATAAGCTAAGCGTGCATAGACATAACCCGCAGCACATACAACAAATATCATTCGAAGGTAGACAATCAAAGCATTTATAGTAACACGTAGTTTCCTCTTTGTGGACAAACTTAATCGAACCATTTGTCTACATGACATTAAAATATATATATTATTCAAGATATCAATACCTCAATATCTGAGAAAGCTGAATTTTGAGAATCAATCTTACCTAATTTGGGATATGATATTGCTTTGCAAACGTTGCTTTCGTGCTCAACAAGATGTACTCACAATCACTTTTATTGAAACCTGCAAAGAACTAAAATTGTAAGACTAAATATACAATTTGGGGTAAAGCCCACGTATTACAACAAAAGATTGTTGTTGTTCTTTTTTTTCTTTTTTTTTTTGCTGTGACATGCAACAATATATCTGTGATATGAAAAACAGTTTAACATATGTGAAAAGATTATGATCAACACAATACAGCAGCAATCACTTTGTAGTAAGGGAGACTGTAGTAAGATTCTGATCAACACAACACAGCATTTATAGTAAGGTAGACAACAATACAGCAGCATATATGAAAAACAGTACAGATTCTGATTGTAGTAAGGTAGACAATCAAAGCATTTATTATAGTAAGATTTTGATCAACACAATACAGCAGCATATATGAAAAACAGTATGACAACAATAGAATTATGGAACTCCAAACGGCAGCAATCATTTTGAAGTAACCTAAACAAACTGCAAGTCTTAGAAGAAGAAGATAATGGCATTCCACTTTGACAAAATACACTCTGCACCAGCTATAAGATTTTCGAAACCCAATGAAAATAATTTCTAAAATTCACACCATCGTGATATTCTAATGTCAAAATTCGTTCATATACTACCAACATGGTTAACTATGACAATATCATCAATTTCTTTAACCATGATCATACTTTGTTTTGTGATGAATGTGAAGATAGAAGATAGAAGAAGAAGAAGAAAAAGGTAGATAGATAGATAGATGGAGTGACTTACATCGTTTCTGCTCCTTCAGGGAGGCTGTGCCTGCAACGTTAAGGGTTTGAGTTGTTTGAACTCCTTCTGGCGTGTATTAGAATTCCTTCTGGCGTGTATTTTTATTTTTTTTTAGGGTTTGAGTTGTTTTGGAATTATAGTAAAGTGGTAAGGGTATTTTTGGAAGTTAATAAGAGAAAACAGGAATGGGAATCGTATCGACTACTCCCCCCTAGTCGATCTGATTCCTAATTTTGAGGGAATGTGATTACGGATTTTGAGGTGGGGCCCACTTATTTTTTCATTCCTGATTGCAAGTAAACGCAGGAGAAGTCAGGAATGGAAATCATTCCCTTTCCTCTCATTCCCATTACTGATACGTAAACATGCCCTGACTGTAATAACGTTCTTTTTCCTTCCACACCAACCGGAAGAGCAAAGCTTTAGTTGTTTGTACTAATTAGACAATTTAAGATTTGAAGTGAACTTTAAATCATTTATTAAATTGCACAAAATGCTGCTAGGTATTGTCCAGATCCATAAAAAAAGGTATCCAAATCCAAAAACAGATAACAACAAAAAAAGAAAAAGGAAAACTGTCTGCTAAAGTTCAGGTAAATAAAAAATTCTGCCATCTAACGGTCCTAGTTCCTCGAACAGGTTCTCATCCTCATCAACGGTTGTAGGGTCGTTTGCCTCGGCCTCCTTAAATCCTTCCTCATCTCCACCATTGGGTTCTCCTTGATCACCAGCATTCAGGCCATCAACAGGCGCCCTAGGGTTTGGTTCAGTACTGTCGACATGAGAGTTGAGATCCGGGATTTCTGGCTTGTCTGGTAAATAAATCATGTTCCAATCTAAGGGTTCTAGTCCCTTTAACAGGTTCTCATCCTCATCAACGGTTGTAGTGTCGTTTGCCTCGACCTTCCTAACTCCTTCCTCATCTCCACCTTCGGGTTCTGCTTGATCACTAGCATTCAGGCCATCAACAGGAGCCTTAGGGTTTGGTTCAGTACTTTCCACAGGAGGGTTGACGTCCCGGTTTTCGGGTTGGTCTTCCTGCTGATCAGGGCTAGGGTTCGGCTCGGCATCCACCGGATGGCTCACATCAGGGTTGTTGTTGGCATGGCCATCCAGAGGGATGATAGTTGCTTGGTTCCATTCTCTTTCAGGTTCATGTGAAACAGCAGTTGGGGGAGCAGATGGGCCTACAATAGAATTCAAAGAGAGCAAATTAACCAACAAGATATCTAATTAGTGAAAAAATGGATAGGAAATTTGTAATAACATAAACTTGTATACACAGGACAATGATTAGAGGATTAAAAATGAAGTTTAATTACCGGTATGGATTTGTTCATCCAAGGACAACTGAAGCAACGCCACCGCTGCTTGTACTACAGATCCAACGGGATATTCATCCCCCCCATGGCTGCTTTCACAATGATCAGCCTCTCGTCGCCCCTTCCGCGTTGTTGGTGTCGTTAATCTTTTCCTCCTCCCCTGCTCAGACGTCTCAGTCTGAAAGGGAACAAAAAGATTGCACATATATAATGAGCAAATGAATTTCATTTAAAAATAGAAAAGATCTGAATGATCTAACTCACTGAATCAGCAATCGTTCGCGCCTTTCGTTTTGTTGTTCGCTTATCTTGTGGTTTTGCTTCATAGAGTATGAAGTTTACAACTTCAGTATTTGATCTGAAAAAGATATTGGATTCCTGGTGCCTGTAGTACTGCAAGAAACATTAATTGTTAGAAATGTATATCTAGTCATATAACTCTTTCTTTTTACTTGTCTAGATTTTAAAGGTTTGAACAAGTGATAAATCTAGAGTTTTTAAACGAAAAAATCAAAGAATTCAGGTTTCCATAGTCACATTTAATAACTTTAGGGTTTCTCGATCTACCGAACTACTTATACATTTAGGGGGTTTATAGAGAAAAATTAGGGTTTTTACAATCGCACAGAGTAGCTTTAATTATCTGGTGTAGTGTCATTAGATCTTTAACACTTTCCATATAAGAGAGTTCGAGATGTCATCTAAAGAAGAAACCAAATTGAGCACACTACCATGTCACACATTAATGTGGATCTTTGTCTGCGCTCAAGTTTCCAGCCACGGAGCCTTTGAGCGAAAGAATATTTTCGTGTTCTATGCACAATACTTGCATAGAGCTCCTCATCCATCGGAAGTAACTGTAGCCATATTCCACAAACAAATAATGAGTCCCTTCATGACAGTACACACAATTAATAGTTAAATGGAATATATATTATATATATATATATATATGCATGTGAGGATATCATGCACTGTTTATATAGTGAAGTGCTTTACTTTCTCCAGGTCCAGACAATCGAGGCTTAAATATTGGGGAAGTATGAATGATTCGACAACAATCTCACCAACCGGAGTGGTGGCTACTCGTTTTCTTTTCAAATTTTCCTGTAACATGAAATGCAAAGCAAATTATGCGAGATCACTAATTGATTATGAACATCTGATCAGTAGACAAGCCACTTAATTTGCAAAGTACAAGTATTTCTGGTTTAATTTTGAAACTATTTTTATTTACATTAATCAGATAGGGTAAAAGTTAAAACCCATCATGTATAGATAGATCTTTAGAGATGAATTAAGCAAGTGAAACCTCTTGAACACTCCCAACGCAAGATATGGGGTCTGCTTTTATGACCATTTGCCCTGCAGCTTGGGTGGATCTCAGCTGTGTAGTATATGTCTGTGTAAAATGAAAATTTTCAGACTGTCAAATTAATTCTCAAGTTATATCACATATATAATTTAGAAATGCAAAACTCAAGCGCGTTTATAGATCAATGGGAGACGAATTAAGAGCCACAGTGACTTACTGAGATAATATAGCTCAAGGTTCGCTTGAGTCGGAGATGCACGTTGTATTCATTTGGGTGATGAGAAGAACTAGAGCCCTCATCTACTCTAGCTTGTGGAATGCAAACTAGAGCTAGATCATTTTTCAGTTGTAAATTCCTCTGGTCACCATCAAATGTGGGTGACTCTGAATTATGGGGGACGGTTTCCAGAGACTGAGAGTCATATGTGTCCTCTGACTTTCCCATTTCTGGTGTGGTCGCTGATGACCTCCTGTTCTGAGATGGGGAAGACATTTTGAGAGGGAGAGAGAGAGAGAGAGAGTAGTATATGCAATATATGCTGAGAATAGAGGTAGCAATAACACAAAAGGAGACAAGCACACAATTGTGGGTTGAGAAAAAGGAGGATCTCTAGATTTAGTGAAAAAGACAGAAAACCTGTTTGAAAGTCATATAGATTTGAGCAAGAAGGTGTCTTGGGAAAATCATTAAATGATAGCCTTCATTTGAAGAATTTTTTTGGCTATTAGGAAAGTTGTTATGTGAAAAAAGAAATATTTTTGCTCACCACTTTAATCTTGGCTGTATGCTTATCATCCTTCTTAATACTTGACACGTGTCAATAGGTATAACCATGATTAACTTTTTACTCTGATTTATATAACCATGATTATGCTTATAGATACATGTCAAGTGTTGAAAAAAGTGATGAATATACACCTTAAGTTAAAGTGGTGAGCAAAAATGTTCCTGTGTGAAAATGCCTATTAGGAAAGTTGATGTGCAAAAAATTAAAGGAAACTGCCAAACAATATCTGATTTTTAGATTTTCAAATTCCATGTTTATGTTCAGTGTCCCAAAATCCAAGTATGATAAGTTTTGCTCCACAACTTATATACACTGTCTTATTCTTACTGGACTTCCACAACAACCTTTGGATGTTTCCAAACCTGGAAACCTTGAAATTATCATAAATGGCATGAATTATGCATATAGGGTTAGTGGCCCTTACCTTATCTTCACATGTTATGTGTGATTCGAAATTTAAAATTCTACGTACCTCAAACCATAATTATTTTTCCTTTTATGTATTTATGGCATGTGAATCCAATAAACTTAATATCATTTGTAGCCTTAAGTTTGGTTTCCCTGGGGCCCAAATTAAATCCATGTGTGCTAAAAAGTTGCTCTATTAACACCCCAAGTTTGAGTCAACAAACAGTAACGTGTGATGGTTAAAGATAAACATATGATATATATATGTCTGCATCCCCGAAGTTTTGAGCAATTAAAACTTTCAATTTCACGCTTGAACATAAAATATTTATAGGAGAATTTTCCATATCATTATAACTAGGGATTAATACATCTACATAGGCATTGGTTGAACTAATTAAAATTGCAAATAAATGTTGGAGTGCATATAAAAATCATTAAAATTTAAATAAAAGAGGAGAAAATTGTTGAGTTTGCATAGGAAGCTGTTTAATTGGTGTTGTCTAGCCGTCTAGGCGCACACACACCAAATGGGATCGATGCATGCAACAAGGTTACAGATAAAATTGGTGTCCAAATTTAAAACCCAAGAAAAAAGAAAGGGAAAACAGAAAAGAACTGTATCTAAATTTGCAGCAATCATAGTAATTAATTTACAAATTGCCCATTTCCATTTGGCAACAGCCCAAGTCCTTCTAGACGTCCTCCTGGTTTACTCTATGCTTGATTAGTACTCTGCCTCCTCTCCACCCTCGGCTTCTTCCACCGGTTGCTCCTCCCCACCCTCAGCTTCTCCTGCAGGCAGATTCAAGTCAATTTGCAGACCAGGCGCAATAAGTTCATTGTCCACAGGAGTGTTGGCATCAGGGTTTTCTGCGTGTTCTTCCAGAGGGCTAGAAGTAGTAGTGGGTGGAGCATCAGTTGAAGGAGATGGGTCTACAATAGATTTAAAAGAGACTAAACCACAAGAAGATATTTGATTAAATATTAGTAAATTAATTATTATAAACTTGTAGCACCCAAGAATGAAAGTTTAATTAATTACCCCCTTTATAATTCAGTAGGTTCTCATAGGACGACCTAAAAAATTCCCGCACTTCTTCTTCACTGATGTGATAAGACTCCCTGATGATTCGACAAGACTTGTAAGCCTGAAACGGATCAGAACAAACATTGCACATATATAGTGAACAAAAATGAACTAAAAATATATATGAGTTGTAATCTTTACATGTAAAAGATTTGTGTGATATATAACTCACTGGTTCATAACTCTCTAGTAACTTTCTTTTCGGTGTCGGCTTCGGGGGATATACTTCATGAAGTATGAAGTTTACCACTTCAACATATGATCTCAGAAGCGTATTAGATCCCTGGTGTATGAAGTACTGCAGGAAACAGATCAATTCATTTTTAGAAAATATATCTTGTCAACATATTTTCCATAGGAGAGAGTTGAATCAGATCCAAACAAGAAACCAATTAATCAAAGTATTACCAGATCACATCTTCCTGTGCGTCTCTGTTTACGCAGGATCTTCCAGCCCTCGAGCCTCTGCGCCAAAGAGAATTGGCGTGGTGGCCTTTGACTAGAACTGGCACCAAACGTCTCCTCCCTGGGTACCAACTGTAGCCATCCCACAAACCCACTGTATATATGAGTTCCTTAATCCACTCTAATATACAAATAGCATATTATGAAGGTTTCCAATTCACAAATAATTAACAGGAAAGAGAATTAATGCATGTCATGATATTACTGTTTGTGTAGTGAAGTTACCTCCTCAAGGGGTAAGCCATCCAGAGTGAGATCTTCTGGAAGGTTGTAGTCCACAAACATAAAACCAGCCGGAGTGGTGGGCACTCGTCGTCTTTTAGACTCCTGTAATGGGGTGGAAATTGTAAAGCAAATTATTTGATAACCACAATGTAATCAACATTTCTATTGAAACTATAATTTTATTTCAGGCAGGTACCCGTCCTCTACAAAAAAAAATTTCAACAATCCAAATAATCTATTTTTTAAGTCTTTATTCATAGATCATCCTTGCAAAAAAAATAATGCAAATTGAAGATCATTAAAGCATCTAATTGGAGCCAACAAAAAAGACGAATACGGTGCTTCAAGAAATGTTATAATAATAAATATCTAATTGAGTGGTTAAATGGTTCAAGTATGATTTTTTGCAGAGATGATCTTTGAGGAAAATTTAAAAACTAGACAATTCCGATCATTGAAATACAATGTGTGGTGAGTCCTACAAGGATGTCCCTAACTACTAAGCTTACTTGAGAGATCCTTCAACTGTAGCTATATATATGTGTGTGTGTGTGTTAGAAATGCGAACATTCAGTCTAAAATCAATTAGCAATGGATGGAGACCCAAAATCTTTTAAGCACTAATGCAAAATTTTCGTTCTCCAATTAGTTTATGATACACAATCATCTTTCAGTAGGACCATTATGCAGTGCAATTCAATAATCACAATCGTCTATATATAAATCGCTATTTAAGTGTCATTCTTGTGAAAAATTAGCTAAATCAGTAATTGTAACTAAACTGTGCAGACAAATACATATCGTCAGATAAAAGTGAAATAATTTTAATGGTAATCAAACAGCCGGCTAAAACATTTCTCAATTGGCTGAATTTTATGCAAATATCCTTACTTGAAAATTCTCATATATATATATATATATATATATTCAACTAAATTACGGTATCTGAGTAGACAAGTCAGTTTGCACATTGGTTTAATTATGAGACTATAAATTTACGCGCACACGCATATCATTAGATCCTCTAAAACCCAACATATATTTTATCAACAAAAACATCATATGTATAGGGAGATCACCAATTTCTTTGGATTGTGAAGAGAGTCCTCAGCCACATACGAATTCATAGGTGCTGCTCTTATGATTCCGTTTGTAGTAGAGCTCGTCCCTTCCTCTACAGGTTTACTTAGCACCGGCCTGGATCTCAACTCTTGGGAAGATTTCTGCATAAAACGAAAGTTAACTAATTAACCACATATAATTTATAGATACCAGGCTCATCAAGCAGGTACATGTTCATAGATCGGTGGACTTACTGAAACAATTGCTTTGAGCTTTTTATAGAGTTGCTCATGCAACTCTCTGTCCACTCTAGCTTCAAAGGGCACCATCTGAGATGAGGACAGTGTCGATAACACAATTTTTTCAAAGGAAGATATTCTGGACAGAAGATCTAGAGATAAAGAGAAAGAGAGTGTTTTATGTAAAGAATGGCAACGAGAGTACAAAAGAAACGAGAAATTGCAGAAAGATATTGAAAAGAGAAACAGCACTAGATTTTATAAAAAAGACACAACGGCACAGAAAGCCATGTACATGAGCAAATGAGGTGTGAAGAAAAAAAAATTAAATGTGAAAATTCATTGGGTTGCCAATTATGAAAGATGGTATATCAAATTAAAGGAAAGTGTTTGATAAAATCTGACTCATATGTTTTTTTTTAAATTTTGAATTTGCATATCTACATGGTGTGTAACCACATTCAACGTCCCAAATCCAATTATGCTTAGCTTTACCCTTGTATACCATAATTAGTTTCTTAACTTCCATATCAGTTCCTCCCTGTCATTTTAACCATTCCAACAATCCCCTCACGACTCCAATGTGAAAACAAGAAATAGTGGCTCTTATCTTTACAGGTTTTATCTAATTAGGAACTTAAAACTGCCCAACTCACTACATAATTGCTTTTCCTTAATTATATATTTATGGCAAGTAACCAAGAATCCAAGAACTAGATACAAGTTATCGCTTATAATTTTTCATCGGGTTCAAGTGGTATCCTGGGGTGGTTCTTCGGACCGATTTAAATCTGGTGGTGATATATCACTGTACCTTTTAATAATTAGTAACAAAAAGAAAAATTAAAGTAAAAAGGAAAAAGATCGAGGGACGAGTTTCCTAATAATATAATTAACTTAAGGTTAACGAGACGAACAGTTCATTATTGAATGTAACCACAAAACTTGCAACATCCTTTGAGGGCAAGTTTCATTAATATACCCCGTGATTATGTATTTAGGTGTATATACTTTTTTTAAATTTATCTCCTTATTATCATCAATAGGTGTATAACTCTTTTTTCATTTTCTTTTGTGAGTTACTTGTGAAAGCAATGTGGAGAGGAATTAATCATGCTTGAATGAGCAAACAAGTTGAGAAATGGACCGAAGGAAAGTTCATAATAGAAGATAGGCGCCAAAATTGGTATAGTGAACTTATAATTAACAACAAACGAAAACGAAAGGAACTGTGTATTATAATTGGGAATCTATACATTCCCATTTCGATCTAAGGCATCGTCATCATCACGTTGACTTGATATGTTCTAATATATATACAATGCATGATTTATCTTTAAAGATCTTGATTGCATCGTGCCACTGTTGATCTCGGCCACAGTAATCATCTTCAACTAGACTATCCTAGTCTAATTAACCTAGAGCTTGATGACTTACATGTGCAATTACAAAGTTGTCAAAGAAAGCTAAAAACCTTAACTAAACATAACCTAATAGTCGTCGAGATCGTTAAGGAATAACCTGGCTCTCATTAATGCGAGGCTTGTCACAAGGTCGTCGTAGTTGGAGCATTCCGGAATTTCATTAATCAGGTCACATTCCTCCATATAGGCTTCGTGCGCACTCTGATAAACGTCTCTTTCTCTCACCGTTGTTGCTGCCAAAGGATTGGCACCGTGGACGCCATCCATTAGTACAGGGCTGCCATTTCTAAGCTCCACATGGTTCAACAGATATGCTTGATCGAATTCCATGGAAGCGTTGGAGGGTTCACCTTCTCTAGAAGGAATCTTGGGTAGAGCATTTGGAGGAGATAGGGCTACACTTGGGACATTTACATGTTTCGCTTTGGTCCCTGAGAAAATTCAAAGGATTAAAAAGAGAATGATTAAACTAATTAAAAAGATTAATATATAAACTTCTAAGTGCATTGAGAAGAGAAAGAATGAAGTTTACCTTCTGATTCTCTTTCCTCCATATAGGCCTGTAAGTCGTGTGCACTCTGATCAGCGCTTGCTCTCATCACCCTTGTTGTTTCCAAAGGACTGGCCCTTATGATGCCATCCATTTGCATATGGCTGCCATTGCTAACCTCCTCATGGTTCATCGGATCGGCTTGATGAAATTCCGTTGAAGGGTTGGAAAATTCATCTTCTCTAGAAGGAGTATTGGATGATACAACATTTGGAGGAGCTATTGTAACCCTTAGACGTTTGGTCCCTGAGAAATTAAGGATTAAAAGAGAATGATTAAACTAAATAAAAAGATCAATATATGCTTGTAAGTGCATTGAGTAGAGGAAGAACGAAGTTTACCTTCTGATTCACTTTCCTCCTCTGTAATAATAAATTTCAAGTTCCTCAGGTTCTCATAGGCTTCCTTGAGAAACTTTCTCACCCTTGCTTCCATAGCTTCAGGTGACAACCTTACAAAATCCTCCTTCAGTCCACAATCGAAACGCTGCATATCCTCCTCTGAGACACTGTTGCCACAATCAACATCTGAAGACTTTCTCTTCAACGTTGCTGATCTCGCCATTCTCCTCTCAGCCTAAACATAAACAAGATTAATTGCATAGTGAGCAAACTTAACTATGTATGATATTTGAAAGGTTTTTATGCCAAAAATATATATATATTAGCTTGATTGGTCTAACTCACTGATTGATCTCCTTCTGACTTTCCTGCCGCTGCTTGTTTGGGATATTCCTCATAAAGAATAAATCTGACCATCTCCACAATTGATCTCAAACTGGCATTCGACTTCTCATGTCGATAATACTGCATCAAACATTTCATGTTTAGAAAATATACATAGTTATATGAAATTATATTTTACTCTTGCAGATCTTAAAGATTTGAAACCCTTTTTATTCTATTTTATAAAATCTAGGGTTTTTAGCAAAAATAAAATTAGGTTTTCAAAATTACATAACTAATAAATCAAACAAATACCATGTCATATATTCCCTTGACTCGTTTTCTTCGAGTAATCCTCCAGCCCTGAAGTCTTTCAGAGAATGAAAATTGAGGTAAAGTGTGAGGAGTTCCACTCCTCTCCTGCACTAACTGTAGATCCACAAGTACATTTTATTATATGAATATATGCATAAATAATTTCAACATGATAGAGAAGCTATTATATATATACCGTCGCAGCATTTGCATCATGAGCAAAATCTTCTGGCAGTTCAAATGACACCGAAAAATCTCCAGTCAGGGTGGTCCGAGATCTCGGTGGCTTTGCTTTGGGTGAAACTTGTGACTGAAAATGCAAAGAAAATTATGTGAGAATGGCAATCATACAATAATATCGCTAGAAAGCTCAAAACCGATTATATATATGTAGATCTAGAGATTAATTGAGCAAATGAAACCATACAATGTTTGCATGAGGTTGTATGATTTGCAGGTTTCTGGTGGTTTCATCTATGTCCACTGAAGACAGGGGTTTCAACTCTTTCACTTTTTTCTGTGTAAAAAGAATATTAGAGACAATTTTAATTAGAGATTAATTAATGGGAGAAATTAAGAGGCAGTGACTTACGGTAACCATTTTTTGAAGTGCTTTGAAGTGTTGCGATTTCTGCAACTCTTTGTTTGGGGTACTACTAGAACCCTGTATTTGCCTAGTACCTTTTGGATTCACATTGGACTGTATCTCATGGGGATCCACGAGAACTGCCTGAGGAAAATTGGAGAACTCATTTTCCTGGCAGGCTACAGCGGCTGACACCAAAACATGAAATGTCGACAGAGGCATCTTGATGAACGAGAGAGCGAGAGAGGTAGAGAGATCTAGAGAGTTTGAAGGCAGCAACAGCAAGGGATGGGATGGTGAAGGATAAAGTGCTCTAGGTTTTATAGGGATCAGAGAAGGTCATGTACATTAACCAAGCAGTGCCTGCAAAAACCTTGAAATGAGAGCTTTCATTTTGTTACCAATTGTGAAAGGTGGTATTCACAAATCCAGGGAAAGTGCTTGATAATTTTTGAGCCAGATTCTCAATTACACATTTACATTCTTTGTCCAAATCCAAATCTAATAAGGTTACCATGTATACCATATTTACAGTGTTACTCTCACTGGACTTTCCTAAGGTAAACTTTAGTAGTAATCTAAACCATTCATCATCTCGATACGTCTACCAAAAACCTAGATGGCACCAAACTTGCATTTTCAATTAATTTTGAGTTTGATGCTCACATTCAAATACTGTAGTCTCAATAACCAACACCACAAATTTGAGTCCACAAATAGCAAATGGTAAAGGTTAATAACGATTCTCATCACCGGATAAGACAAAACCAAAAGACATTGCAAGTGCAATTTTAAATTTGTTACAAGGGAACCGAATTTAATCAATAAGAAAAGAAAAACCTCACTACAACCAATCTAAGAAAAACGAAAGTTTGGAAGGCATCTTAACTCTGACTCCACTTTGGTTCTCTAATTTCATCAGTCTCCTCATGTTGTGCTTCAAAAACCAAATGCACTTAACATTTCCAGTTGTTCTTTCTTAATCTTAGTGTCACTTGGTGGCAACATGGATGAATCCTCCATTGTTGCTAGGTTTGGGGTATTTTCTTTCACCTACTGACCCCCACACACAGATTTAAGTAAGTACAAAAAAAATATGAGTAGATATCTATGCAATAACCATTTGCATGCAGTCCAAGTGTATGCGTCACATAGGTCACTTCTAATAAGTGAGGAAAGTATAATTGCTTAGTTTTGGACTATTTGACCCAAAGTTTTATCATTAAAAACAATTTATGCTGAATTTGTGTGTGTGTGTTTTTTATGAATTTCTCAATACAACCTAAGTAAAGAGGAAATTAATTAAGAAAAATGTTGACTGAAGTTTCCACATGGTTATGGATAAAACTCTTTTAAAAGCAAGGGATATCTCTATCTTCACACACACAGATTTAAGTTAGTACAGAAAATACTGAGTTGGACATCTCTGTCTCCACACACAGAGATTTAAGTCAGTACGGAAAATACTAAGTTGGATATCTCTGCAATAACCATTTGCATGCAGTCCATGTGAATGTGGCACATAAGTCACTTCTAATAAGTGGAGAAAGTGTAACTGCTTAGTTTTAGATTGTTTGACCCAAATTTTTATTATTAGAAAGAATTTATGCTGAAAAAACAAAAGAAAATTTTGTGTGTGTTTGTTTTGTGAGTTTCTCAATGCAACCCTAAGTAAGAGGAAATTAATAAGTAAAGATTTTAACTGAAGTTTCCACAGGGTTCTTGATAAAGCTCTTTTAAATTTGAAGTATAAGAGGGCGAGGGAGAGCAGAGGGAGCAAGAGAGTTTGAAGGCAGCAAAAAAGCAAGCGATGGGATGGTGAAGGAGAAAATGTTCTAGGTTTATAGGGATCAGAGAATGTCATGTACATACATTCACCAAACAATGCCTGCAAAGAAACGTGAAATAGGGAGCTTTCATGTTTTCACCAAGTATGAAATTAAGGTTGTATTGGCAAATGCAGGGAAACCAGGCAGCTAATGCTTTGGCTAAACAAAGTTAGAAATTGAAGACAATAAACTAGTCATGATGGAATGTTCAAAAGAGAAAGACTTTTTATTTTTGGCTACTGTTCAAAGAGTAAGCTGAAAAAGCAATGTTTGGGTCTGCTTCACATATTTCCACAGACAGAATGAAATTCCTTGGCCCATTCATTCTTCAACTTTTCCGGAACCATGACACCTTCGAAATACGGGTTCCATTCACCGTTGTCAGCATCAGTGAGGACCCATGTTAGCTTTTCAGGTGGGTTTGCAAAGTCGAAGTCTCGAGTTGCTTTTCCCCTTTTAGTACTTGTTTGAGGGGTTTTGGCACTCTGTGAAGCCTACATGAGCAAAATATACAATATTGTGAATTTCATGATAATATGCTTGAATGTTAATACTCTAGGCATGGAATATGGTACTATAAAAAATTGTACAAACATGTAAAGTAACAAGAAAATTCCTGAAACCTTCCCCATATTTGATTATCCCTTCAAACTAAAACTGCGGCTTCCCAAGCTTAATTGGTATGTTCTCGTGTTTATACACTATGCAGGTATTTTGGTAATTTAAGGCATGAATAATTTGGTAACTATATCCGTGTGCGTGAGCGCGTGAAATACACGCTATACATGCCATACTTGAAGTATATATGTTACGTGCTTTCAATATGAATACTAAATAGTGGCCACAACACTTCAATATGATCCGCTCCAGATATAAAAAGGCCATTTATGAATGATTTATACCTCTATATTTTATTAATTCAAAGGTAAATACGAAGAAAACATATCAAAATTGAATTGCAACTGCAAGTATATAATAGTTACATAGTACTGTCACCACAAAGAGAAAAACAAATCCCACCCGCATTTCAACTGATAGACACAAAATCAGATCACAATATCCCGAGCTAGTTTTCCACCCAAAAAAAAAAATACACGTAGTAAGCCTGAAATTAATAGATCTGACAACACCACAAAGACCAAAAAAAAAAAAAAAAAAAAAAAAAAAAAAAAAACCTAATTCCAGACTCCACGACTAAACTAATAGACACAGAATCATCAGATTAACCCTTTGCTCGTTTAAAAAAAATTTACATGTAGTAATTCTAAAATTAATAGATCTGAGAATGGAGGCACTAGATCTAATTTACGAACTTTTATAATTAGCTAAAAACTTTCAATTGAATTGATTAATTCTTCAGATCCTCAGATTTGAAACAAGATAGTTATAATAAACCTCCCCCACCCCCAAAAAAAGTGAATGACAGAATTAACCTGGTCCATTTCGCCATAGTATTTGAGAGATGTCCGCGGCCTTTCTTCCACCAAAAAAGTCTCAGCCTCTTGGGGTGGTAGCATTCGAAGAGGGCCGGCCTTGATTACTCTACAATCTCCGCTCCACATTTCTGATTTTGTTTCATTGGTCTCTATGTCAAATTGTGGCAGCAGTACAAATCTCCGATCAAATTCACTTAACATTTCTGGCTGTTCTTTCTTACTCTTAATGTCATTTGGTGGCAGCAGGGATGAATTTTCCTCATCTTCCATTGTTGCTAGCTTTGGTTTGTTTTCTTTCACGTAATGAGAACCCCACACACACAGATCTAAGTCGGTACAGAAAAAACTAAGTTGGATATTTGTGTAATAGCCAATAAAGATTGGTACTCTTTTCAGTTGTCATAAATAAATTTGCATGCAGTTCAAGTGTATGTGGCACATAAATCACTTCTGATAAGTGGAGAAAGTGTAACTGCTTAGTTTTGGTTTTGGACTATTTGACCTAAATTTTATTAGTAAAAAGAATTTATGACGATAAAAAAGAAGAGTAAGTTTTTGTTTGTTTTCTTTTGTGAGTTTCTCGATGCAACATAAATAGGAAATTAATTAACAAATATGTTGACAGAAATTTCCACAGGGTTCTAGATAAAATTCTTTTAAAATTGAAGTACATGAGAGCAGAGGGAGCGATAGAGTGAAGGAGAAAGTGTTCTAGGTTTGATAGACGAGAGTTTCATGTTGTTTCCAATTATGAAAGGTGGTATTGACAAATGCAGGGTAGGCGCTTGACAATATATGAGCCAGATTCTCACATTAGACATTTACCAAAAACCTTGATGGCACAAGACCTGCATTTTCAATTAGTTTTGATTTTAATGCTCACATTCTAATACTCCACCCTCAATAAACAACACCACAAATATAAGTCCCCAAATAGTAAATGGTAAGGTTAACAATGACTCTCATTATTGAATACGACCCTTGCTTCCATTTTAAATTTGTTAGAAGAGAAGGGAATTTATCTATATATATAAAGTAAAAGGCAGAGAATGATGAAACATTCAAAATACCATAAAATGCCCTTGGTTAATCCAAACATTAATAATTAAAATTATTAATTAAATGAGGATAATATGGTAAATTCATACTTTTTCATATTTAAAAAATTAAAATTAAAAGAAAAATCAGATAATGAATCTTATTTTTATGGAACGCAACTACCCATTATCTTTTTTTATTCTGAAATATATTTTTTTATTTTAAAAAAATCTCTTGCAGGCGTGAAAGCGCATGCGGAGAGACTAGTTAAATAAGAAAAGAAAAACTTCACTACAACCAATCTAAGAAAAACGAAGGTTTAGAGTTTGACAATAAAAGTCACGGAATGTTCAAAAGACAACGGCAGTTTATTTTTTGGCAACTGTTCGAAGAGTAAGCTGAAAAGCAGTTTTTCATGGTCTTTGGCTATAATTATACATTAACACCAACTCAATTATAGCCAGATGCTTCACTCATTTCCACAGACAGATTGAAATGCCTTGGCCCATTCATTCTTCACCTGTTCCGGAACCATGGTAGCTTCGACATACGGGTTCCATTCACCATTCATAGCATCAGTGAGGACTCATGTTAGCTTTTCAGGTGGGTTTGCGAAGTCGAAGCCTCGAGTTGCTTTTCTCCTTTTAGTACTTGTTCGAGGGGGTTTGGCATTCTGTGAAGCCTACATGAGCAAGTGTACAATAACATCAATCATATATTGATCATAATTTTAGGCATGTTGTACATTTACATATATAAATTTAATCAATTCTACATCAATGGTTGACAATCACTTTTGCAAACATAACGATTGCATAAAGCAAACATTGTTTTAAATTTACCACACAATAGTTTGTGTATCATCTTACCTCCAATATACAAAGTAAATTCATGAGCTCACCTCAGAACCATTACCAGCTGGTAATGCCTCCTGTGCCTGCCCACCTTGAGTTGCTTCCTCAATCCATTTTTTTGCAGCCTTTATGGATCGGAATCGCTTTCTTGTTTTGACTTCATGAACAAACTGCACTTTTGATAATCGATGCTAATTAATTACAAAGGGGGACTATTAGAAAATGTCATTTTATGTTTGACAGAAAAAAAAAATGTCATTTTATGTGAGAGGCAAAACTATAGTACCCAACCGGCAAAGCATGATTATTTTCCTTTATTGAAGCCCTTGAACAATCTAGGAATTGCTCAATGAAGATAGATTTCAATATGAATTAACACTGCTGATTCAATAGAAGATTGAAATTAACATGGGTCAATAAGGAACACTAACTTGAATCACTGGGAATATAACTGTTGATGGAAAAAATGCATAAGAGACAAGGAAAACTCAAGGCATAAGGTGATAAAAATCAATGAAATGGATTGAGGAAGCTCCCCTGCTGGCTTTTAAAGGTACTTCCAACCAGATTTTGTGAATTTCATGATAATATGCTTGAATGTTAATACTCTAGACATGGAATACGGTACAAGAAAATTCCTGAGCCTTCCCCATATTATCCCTTCAACCTAAAACGGCGGCTTCCCAAGTGCAAGCTTAATTAGTATGTTCTCGTGTGTATACTCTACTGTGCAGATATTTTGGTAAGTTGAGGCATGCATAATTTCGTAACTATATATATGTGTGTATGTGTGCGCGTGAAACACACGCTATACATGCACATACTTGAGGTATGTATGTTACGTGCGTTCAATATCAATACTAATTAAATAGTGTACACAACACTTCAATATGATCCCGATCCAGATATAATATTAAGCCATGTATATGAATCATATATACCTATATACGTTATTAATTCATAAGCAAAAGCGAAGAACAGTACACATCAAAATTGAATTGCAAGTATATAATAGGTACACGGTACTATCACCACAAGGAGAACAAAAATTCCCCTAATTCCGCACTTAAACTGATAGACACAGAAATCAGATCACAATAACCCTAGCTAGTTTTTAAAAAAAATTACATGTAGTAAGCCTGAAATTAATAGATCTGAGGTGGATGCACTAAATGTATTAATGTACGAACTTCTATAATTAGTCAAAAATTTGACAACACCACAAAGACAAGAAAAAAAACGAAAAAAATAAAGACTAATTCCACACTCCACGAGTAAACTAACAACACACAAAATCATCAGATTACAACAACCCTTGCTAGTTTTCAAAAAATTTACACAATAGATCTGAGAATGGAGGCATTAGATCTAATTAAAAAAAACTTTTATAATTAGCTAAATATTTTCAATTGAATTCTTCAGATCCTCAGATTTGAGAAAAGATAGTTATATTAACCCCCCGAAAAAAATTAGTGACGGAATAAACCTGATCTATTTTGCCAAAGTATTTGAGAGACGTCCGTGGCCTTTGTTCCACAATCCATCCTTCGGGCAGTCCATAAGGCCTTCCATCAAAATAAGTCGGAGTAGGTGCTGGTATCATTTGAAGAGGGATGGCCTTTATTGCTCTACCATCTCCGCTCAACATTTCTGATTTTGCTGCATTGGTCTCTATGTCACTTTGTGGCAGCAGTCCAGATTCATTTTCATCTTGGAACTTCAACTTAGCCTCTTGGGGCTGGACAATTTTCTGGTCAAATTCACTTAACATTTCCGGCTGTTCTTTCTTAATCTTAGTGTAACTTGGTGGCAACATGGATGGATTTCCCCCTTCCTCCATCTTTGCTAGCTTTTGCGTGTTTTTCTGGACCTATTGACCCCCCAAACATAGATCTAAGTTAGTACAGAAAAAATTGAGTGGAAAATCTCTGCAAAAGCCAATAAAGATTGATGCTCTTTCCAGTTGTCATATATAAATATGCATGCAGTCCATGCGTATGTGGCACATGATTAAGTCACTTCTGATAAGCGTGGAAAGTGTACCGATTTAGTTTTGGACCATTTAACCCAACTTTTTTTTTATTATTGAAAAGAATTTATGCTGAAAAAAATAAAAATAAAAAATTTATTTTTATTTGGGTGAGTTTCTTGATGCAACATAAATAAAGAGGAAATTAATTAACAAATATGTTGACTGAAATTTCCACAGGATTCTGGATAAAGCTATATTTTGAATTTGAAGTACAAGAGAGCGTAGAGAGGTTTGAAGGCAGCAAAAGCAAGGGATGGGATGGTGAAGGAGAAAGTGTTCTAGGTTTGATATGGATCAGAGAGAAGTTCATGTATATTCATCAATTGCTGCAACAAACGTAAAACGAGAGCTTTCTTTCATGCTGTTACCATGTATGAAAGGTGGTATTGACAAATACAGGGGAAAGTGCTTGACAATATATGAGCCAGATTCTCACATTACACATTTACATTCATTGTCCCAAATCCGGATATGATAAGGTTTGCAATTCTTACCATATTTACTGTATTATTACTCGCACTTGACTAATTTCCTAATGAGGTACACAAACAACTTAGAAATAATCTAAACCGTTCATCATCTGGGATGAGGCTATCGCTTTAGTTGATTTTCTTTTTCCTGTTCAAGCGATTATGCTTCCACGGGTCAATTGTTAACGCAAGAGTTTGTATATAAGTTAGGTTAATGTTTCTCATTCACCAGCCCAATAATAGCCAGATGCACCATACGTTAATTTCCAAAGGTGACAGAAATCACTTCAACCGGAACATACGGAAAGGGAATTCGTTCAATATGATAAGAAAAGAAAAACGAAAGTTTGGAAGCAACTTGAGTCCCCTCATCTTGTCCCTCAAAAACTAAATAAACATATTTATTTCGTTGATTTCCTTCACACATTTCCACACCCTAGACGGATTGAATTCTTCACCTGATCCGGAACCATGTTAATTATCTTCCACATATGTGCAGGCTCCATTCATCATTCTCGGCATCAGTGAGGACCCATGTTATGCTTTCAGGTGGGTTTGCAACGTTGAAGTGCTAATTCTGTGTAGCCGACATAAGCAAATATACAATAGAGTGCTGTTATTTTCACCACTTGTCCTATTTTCTCACCCACATTATTTTAAAAAATTTAAAGACAAATTTATCCCTTTGTAAAATGTAGAAATCCCTATAAAGAAAACAAATTTTAAAGAGAAAATAATTTTTTTTTCTTTTAACTCTCCATATTCTTTCCATCTTCTTGACCTCAACAAATCCAGCGAGCACCGATCTACCCATCCCAATCCTTTGAAAAGGTAAAAAAAAGTAAGAAAAATCAAATTCGCAACTCCACCTTTAATATTGTGTCAAGGTTGGTGGGTGTTCATAATAGAGGCCAAATTTTCATTCAATTTTATTCCATTTTAAAGATTTTTCATTCTAATTAACCCACAAGCAGGTCCTTATCCATATCACACCACTTCAATTAAAATCCATGGCAATCTTGTTCGTCGTAGCCATGTTGTTGTGGTGGTGGTGTTGCGGTGGTGAAGCCACCGGTATTGCTAAGGGGCTGATGAGAATATTGATATGGTAGCGTAAATTTAAGGGGCTGATGAGAATATTGCTAAGGGGCTGATGAGAACATTGCTGATAATAATTAAAGGGTATTTTAGGAATAATGGTTGGTGGAAAGACAAGATTTTTTTTTCTTTTCAAATTTACATGGTGGGTAAGAAAATAAGAGGGATGTGTGAAAATAGGATAGGTGAGTGGAAATATTAGTACTCTATACAATAACATCAACCATGTTGATCACCTGGTGCTTAATGCTAAGAACTCTCAACCATGTATGTATGTATATAGATTTAATACAAATTTTACATCAACACTTGAAAACCTCCTTTGCAAACATAACGATAACATAAAGCAAACCTGTTTTTAAAATTAATTTACCATACAAT
This sequence comes from Prunus salicina, assembly GCA_020226455.1. Lineage (NCBI taxonomy): Eukaryota > Viridiplantae > Streptophyta > Magnoliopsida > Rosales > Rosaceae > Prunus > Prunus salicina. The sequence goes on from CM035342.1 coordinate 8,780,184, forward strand.
AGTTTGTGCATCCTCTTACTTCTTCCAATACATAAATTCATGAGCTCACCTTAATTAGAACCATCACCAGCTTCGAGTGGCTCATGTTCTTGCTCTCCTTGATTTGCTTCCATAATCCAATTTTTAGCAGCTTTCAGTGATCGGAATCGCTTTCTGGTTTTAACTTCATGACAATACTGCACTTTCGACAGTCCATAAAAATGAAAAAGAAATGTACGCATGAGTAGATATTCATAAAGTTGGATACGAATTGATCCCGTAGTGTCCATATAGCTCAAGTGTACTTTTACTACGCAAAGTAGGCATGTTGACATAATAAAAATGGAGAGCTTAATGCCACAGGCACCAAATTCAAGAGATATATGCAACTTCAATATGAATTAACACTGTTGATTAAAGCACAGAAGCTTAACAGGGATCAATAAGGAACACTAACTTAAAATGAAGGCATAAGGTGATAAACCTCAATGAAAGATCCATATTGAAACCTCACCCGGTATGGTACTATATAGCATTGATACAATGTGCTAGCGTAATTGGTATATTCTCGTGTGGATACACCACGTATGCATGTATTTTGGTAACTATATATAACGAGCATGTGTGTGCACGCGATACATGCAAATACTTGAAATATATATATGTTATGCTTTAAATGTAAGTAAAAAAATAGTATACACCAACTTCAGTACTTGAGATATATGGATATATATAAATCTCAAGTACTGAAGAAAAATTTGACAACAACAATTTCGATTGATTTGATGAATTATTCAGATTTGAAAAATAGTTGTAATCAATCCAAAAAAAGAAAAAAAGAAGAACTAACCAGGTCTACTTTGCCCAAGTATTTGAGAGAGGTCCGTGGCCTTTGTTCCACCAACCATCCCATGGGCAGCTCATAATCTCTTCCATCCACAATAGTCACCTTCGCCGCTTGCGCTGGTATAGCTTGAATAGGGACGGCCTTTATGGCACTAGAATCTACGCTCCACATTTCATCTTCAAACTTCCCCTTAATCTCTTGGGGCTGTACAACTTTGTGATCAAAGTCACTTAACATTTCCAACTGTTCTTTCTTAATCTCAATGTCACTTGGTGGCAGTGATAAATTGCCCTCATCCTCCATAGTTGCTAGCTTTGGTGTGTTTGCTTGCACCTACTACCCCACACACAGAGAATTAGGAGTTAGTACTTAAAAAACTGAGTTGGATATCTCTGTGAGAACCAGCAGAGATTGGTAGTCTTTTCAGTTGTCATATATAAATTTGCATGCAATTCAGGTATAAGTGACACATAAGTCACTTCTGAGAAGTGTAGAAAATGTAACTACTTAAGTTTTAGTTATTGAACCAAATTAAAATGAATTTCTAGACAAAATTCGTTTAAATTTGAAGTACAATTGAGCGAGTCAGCTGATAAATGGACATGATTTGATGGGATATCAACCTTTTAAATCACCTTTAACACTCATGTTCAAACACTTCCATCCATATAAATTTGAACAATTAAAAATGAGATAAAATGAGAGTCCATAATTCATGCATAAATCATTAAAGAAGACATGCACCAAAATTTCCATCTCATACATTGACAGTTCATTTAGGTGAACCGCCATCATGCTTCAACATGGCCATATGGTCATCAAGGTAGGGGCTCACCAGAAGGCCATAAATTAGGTCACCTCCATTGCCATCATTTTGGGAAGCGTTTCCATGGCCAACTTCCTCATGGTTCACTGCAGGATTGGGTTGATCCATTTCCGTAGGAGGATTTGATTGGTCCAATTCCGTAGGGGGATTAATGAGAGCTTCTTCTTCTTTGCAAGGAACATTAGGTGAAGCAACCTTTGGAGAAGATGGGGCTACAATGCTTTCCCCCTCTTCCTTTGAGACCTTTACTTCTTCTGTTTTAGCCCCTGAGAAAAATCAAAGGATTAAAACAGTAGTTAAACTAAAGGGCACACAAGAGATAAACTTGTAAGTGGATTGAGCAGAGAAAGAATGAATGTTTACCATCTGACACCTTTTCCTCTTTGCCAAAAAAATCTTTGAAGTTCTTCAAGTTCTCATAGGCTGCCTTTAGAAATGCTTTTACCCTTTCTTCCATGGCTTCAGGTGACAATTTTACCAACTTCTCCTTTGGTGGACCATCAAGGCCCTCCTTGTTCTCCTCTGGAGGGTTTTTGCTACAGCCAGCATCTGAAGACTTTCTCTTCACCGATGCCGACTTTGTCATCTTCTCAGCCTAAACATACAAACCAAAATTTCATATATTGATCAAACTTAACTATGTGCATGATATTTCAAAATTTTATATGCCAAAGTTATATAAATTGTTCAGTCCAACTCACCGATCCTTTCAACTTTCCTTTATTCGCCGATTGCTGTCTTGGTAATTCTTCATACAGAATAAATCTCACCACCTCGACAACAGATCTCAAACTGGCGTTCGACCTTTCGTGTCGGTAGTACTGCATCAAACATTCATCTCTCGATATTATACATAATTATATGAAATTATTTTACTAGGGTTTTTAGGGAAAAAAGATGAAGAATTAGGGTTATAAAATCACATAACCATTCAGACAAAAAAGAAAAAAAAATCACATAACCAATTAAGTAATCAAATTACCATGTCACATATTCCCTTAACCCGTTTTCTTTGGGTAATCCTCCAGCCATCTAGTCTTTCAGAGAAAGACAACTGACGCAAAGTGGGAGGATCAGTTTCACTCCCCTCAGGCACTAACTGTAGCCATCCACAAACAAATCTAATTATATTAATATGAGGCCCTCATATATATATGATTTCAACATGATATATATATCGCTTCAATTATATATACCATATCAACATTTGCATCCTCAGGAAAATCATCAGGGAGTTCAAATGAGACTGAGAATTCTCCAGTCAGCGTGGTCCTCGATCTTGTCTGCTTTGCTTGGGGTGTTTCCTGTGACTGAAAATGCAAAGAAAATTATGTGAGAATAACAATCATATCTAGAAACCCCAACCACAAAGAAAATCACAGATTAATTGAGCAAATGGTGAAACCACATACAGTACTGGGTACGATCTGCAGGTTTGTGGTGGTTTCATCTATCTTCGATGTAGACATGCCTTTCAACTCTGCTATTTGTTTCTGCGTAAAAATGAAAACGTTCAGAGCAAATTTAACCTGTAATTAAACCCTAGCAGTTTTAATTAAAGACCGAGGACAGGAGGAATTGAGAGGCAGTGACTTACGGCGACCACTTTTTTAAGTGTTTTGAAGAGTTGCGATTTCTCCAACTCTTTGTTAGGGGTAGTGCTAGATCCCTCCATTTGCCTAGTACTTTTTTGATTCACATTGGACTGTATCTCATGGGGATCCACGAGAACTGCCTGAGGAAAGTTAGAGAAGTCATTTTCCTCCGAGGCACAAGCAGCTGACACCAATACATCCAGGGAGGAGGGTGTTGATGAATCAGACATCTTGATCAACGAGAGAGAGAGAGAAAGAGACTTCGGAGCAGCAAAGCAAGGAATGGGATGGTGGGGAAAGTGCTCTAGGTTTATAGGGATCAGAGAAGGTCATGTACATTCACCAAGCAGTGCCTGCAAAAAAAACGTGAAATGATAGAGCTTTCATTTTGTTACCAATTGTGAAAGGTGGTATTGATAAAAATCCAGGGAAATTGCTTGACAATATCTAGGCCAGATTCTCACACTACACATTTAAATTCATTGTCCCAAACCCAAATATGATAAGCTTGTCCTGGATACCATATTTACTGTATTACCATCACTGAAACTTTCCTAATGACGTCAACCAACAACCCAGAAATAATCTAAACCATTCATCATCGGAACACTGCCTCTACCAATAACCTAGATGGCACCAACCCTACAAAACCAAATCGGGATTATCAAAATTGACACGTATGAAGAGTTAGTTGCATGGCCTTGTCTTCACAGGCTATGTGTCATTTGAAATTCAAAACCCCCCAACTCATATTGTAGAGATTACAACTTTCTAGTGGTATCCTGAGATGGTTTTTCATATGGCAAAGTTTTCCACCCCGTCTTCCATAGTTTTAAACCTTAGGCAAATAAAATCCTCATCAGATTGTGTAATTAAAAGCACTCTGAGTCTCCTGAATTTGCAATTGAAGTTACAGGTCATGCCATTGGAGAAACACTTGCCTACACCCCACTTGCTCTTGGTAGCTTTACAATTACATCTGAGTTCTTTTCTCCCAGCCATTGGCCCACGCTACAGGTCCAACGTCTAGTTGCTTTTTCTGTTGACTTGTTTCACACATGTATATTGTGCATGCATGATACGTGGACCTCTTTTTTTGTTTTTTTTGTTTTTAGTCCTCTTCTTTTTTTGATACGATTAGTCCTAAACTTTCGGTTTTGCCAATGTAACGGAAAGAGCAAAAAAATATTGAAAATAAAGGTTGAACCTTAATTGCCACCCCCACTAAACTCACCTGCACCCTTCTGGTGGTCAAAGTACCCACGAGCTCCTACTAAGGACTAAAATATTGAGGATATTATTATTTTTTCGAGTTTAGGATATTTTGGAACATATCCATACACATATCGTATAAATATCGATAATATTCATGATAATATTGGAAAATATCGACGTCGATAATTTTTCTTGCACTTTAGTAATATTTGGCCAAAATATCGCTATAATATCGATAATATCAAAATGATGAAGACATTGAAAATTTTGAAAATTTATTTACACTAACACCCTCTGAGGTTTCTTGTGTTTTCACAAAACCCCCTCAGGTCTCAAAAATTACAAGAACACCCCTTAGGTTTCAATTTGTTTTCACAAAACCCTTTTTCATTGTTTGTCCAAAAATTGATGATTTCATTGTAAAAAACTTTTGCAAATGAAAAAATTAATCTCAATGAAGTATATGCAATCTAATCTCAAATGCCAACTTTGTCATTTAGAGAATTTTTTTTTTATAAAATCATTAATCTTTGGATGAAAAATCAATGAAAATGAGTTTTGTGAAAACAATTTAAAATCTCAAGGGTGTTCTTGTAATTTATAAAACCCAAGGAGTTTTGTGAAAAGTCGAAAACCTCAGGGGGTGTTAGTGTAAATAACTCAAATTTGAACCTTACAAGAACTCTATGTGGTACTAAGTCACTCATGTATAAGCCATGTAATATATAAAGTGTAAAATATTGTAGTAAGTTAATATAAATAAAGAGTGATAATTTCCCCACTCCAATTTTATCCACTTACACTCCATTTTATAACTAAAAAAGGAGTGTAAGTGGATAAAATTGGAGTGGGATGATTATGATATGTTTAATCTTCTTTCATTAATTACTACATATTTTCTACACTCGCAGTGTTTATCAGCTCACTATATAATTAACTTAAATCAGTTAAACCCATCATGTAATGCAATTTCTTCCAATTTTTTATGATAGCGTAATAGATAATTGACTAAATAAACGTCCTCCAAAGTTTCAAAAAAAAAAAATCCAAGTTTTTCTTACAATTTTCATGGTTTTTATTCAATTTTTATCGATATCGATAATTTCCTGATATTTCCATCAAATTTTTGTATTTTTGGACCACCGATGTTTCCAAAATCATCGATATTTTAGACCTTTGCTCCTACTCAATTAGGATCAAGAATGGGTAACGACAATTAGGCATGGGCCGGGTATGGAAAGTCCACCTCTACCCAACTCCCATCCGCCCTAAATCACACCACCGACCCTTTTCTCACTCTATCTCTCTCCTTTCCAGTATAATTCTATAGTTCATAGGCCTCGTTCGGTGGACGGGCCTAAAACACCACTATACTGGCTTTAAGTCATATCTAGTTGTGACTCATGTTTGAATTTGGGTTACAGAGTCCCTCATATTTTGAACTTTTATAAAATTCGTGTCCTAATCCAAAATGCATTTAAGCTCACTAATAGGAGTTATAAGGGGGTTCTTAATAGCCGTTCGACTTAGTACAAAATTATTATTAAACTATCAAATTAGACCTCTTTTGTTATAACCCTCGACATAACCCCTCATTATAGAAGCCCGCTAACCAAATACTAACCAAGACTCTTGTTCAATTTACGTATGTAGCAATTATTTTCTCAAATTGGGCTGACCTCTTATTTTCTCAAGTCGGGTTGGGATATCCACACAATTCCATAGCACACATAGCAGTCCCTTTCTCACTTACCCAATGTGGACAAGTAAAAAGTGTGAAACCATCCAAACACAAATGGTATGCAACTGTGAGTCTGTGATCAGAGCAACTGCAGCAGATAATATTAAAATAATAATAATAATAATAATAATTCAAGCCAACAAACACAAAAATTAACTGCGAAGAACATAATTTTACACGCAATCTTTGACAAATAACCCAATCCTACTCTTATATTATATTCGCATTTCTTCTCTCTCCTTCTCTCTTGAGATAGATTCTTCGAGACTTCCATAAACCGCTACGCTCATACAACAATTTGGAAGGGAGACTGGAACATAAATTCAAGCTCAGTTGGTGAATTAGGGCTTCAAAAAATTGGACAAGACCGACGAATTAGGATGAATTGTTGTTAGGGTTTAAATGCACCAGATTATTTTATTGTGAAGTAATCCTGGGGAGTGAAGGCTCTCGGTTTAAGCGGTGTTTGTGTTGCGTTGATTGGCTGGTGCGGTACTGGCGTTCTGGCGGTTCCGCTACCATGGAAGTCGATTCTCCTCCTGAAATTACACCCCTCAGGCCTCGTGATCGAATCATACGGGTAGGCCGTATGATTTTTCTTCTTTGATTATCTGAATTTTGATTTTGATTTTATTTTCCAGTAGTTAATTTGTTGAATTATCGAGCAACTGGAGCTCTAATTGATTTTCTATCATTGAGGCATTTGCGATACAATTAATTGGTCATTTGTAGTTGAAAGTTTGTCCCTTTCTTTTGTCTTTCGTTTTCTGTTAACTATTTGGGCTGATTTATATTGTATTACTTGTTTGGGTAAGTGAATGCATTTGCTGGGAAAATATTACCTTTTTAAGTATAGTCATATGTACTTTTGACTTTCATATTCCTATTGTAGTGTTAAGATATATGGGTTACAAGTGGGTTCACATTTGTTTTTTTAATTTATACCAGAGGCTTGCTCTATTGGGAGTGCCTGAGGAGTTTCTTGAGCAGTTCCAACGTGGGTTAGTTGCTTTTGTCAAAAAGAACAAGCAACGGATACCAGAGCTAGTTTCTGCTATACTACCTGCTGATGAGGAAGTAGCAGAAGTTCTAAATGAAGCTAAACCGGGGTCTAAAAAACAATCAGCAGCAGTAACCATGAAAAATCGATTCCGTGAAAGCATGGTGTGGTTACAGTGGTTGATGTTTGAGGGTGAACCTTCTTCAGCCCTGAAGAACCTCTCCAAAATGAGTGTTGGGCAGCGTGGTGTTTGCGGAGCTGTATGGGGGCAGAATGATTTAGCATACAGGTGCCGAACATGTGAACACGACCCAACGTGTGCAATTTGCGTTCCGTGTTTTCAGAATGGGAATCACAAGGATCATGATTATTCTGTTATTTATACTGGCGGTGGTTGTTGTGATTGTGGTGATGTTACAGCATGGAAGCGCGAAGGCTTTTGCTCAAAGCATAAAGGTGCAGAACAGATACAACCCCTTCCAGAGGAGTTTGCAGACATTGTGGGGCCTGTTCTTGATTGCGTCTTCGTTTCTTGGAAAAATAAGCTACTTCTTGCGGAAACTACCTACCGGGAAACCCCTAGAGCAAGCGACCATGTGACAGAGCGTAAGAAGGTTGCAAATGAGTTAACTTTTGTTGTGGTTGAGATGCTTCTAGACTTCTGCAAATACAGTGAAAGTTTGCTGAGTTTTGTATCTAAGAAGATTTTATCATCAGGGGATTTATTGGGGATTCTTGTGAGGGCAGAGAGGTTTCTGACTGAAGCTGTTGTGAAAAAGCTCCATGAGTTGCTCCTGAAATTGCTGGGGGAACCTATTTTCAAGTATGAGTTCGCCAAAGTATTTTTGTGTTATTACCCAGCTGTTGTAAGTGAAGCCAAAATGGAATTCAGTGACGTTTCTTTCAAAAAGTATCCGCTGCTCTCTGTATTCTCAGTACAAATCTTCACAGTACCAACTTTAACACCCCGTCTTGTGAAAGAAATGAACCTACTGCCTATGCTGATGGGATGCTTGCAAGATATTTTCGTTTCCTGTGCTGGTGGTGACGGTCGTTTACAGGTAATGCATTTATTTTTGTCTTTCCTTAAGTGCTAGGGTACGATATGATCATACCTCTGCACATTCGTGCTGTATATTTTTATGTATTCTAACTAGAGTTTTTTTTATGCCCTGGTTTTGGAGTTATTTCAGTTCCTTTTTTTCTGGTTCTTTTGTTCTTCTTTTGGTTTTTATGGTGCATTGTGATTGGGAATCTGATACTTTTATTTTGTTTCTTCAAATTTCTGTTGTGGCTCCTTTTTTTATTTTTCATTTACTTTGGTTCATGTAGTAAAATTGTGGGTAATTTCCTCCTTACAGGTTACCAAGTGGTCAAATTTGTATGAGATCACCGTTCGTGTCATTGAAGATATTCGATTTGTTATGAGCCATGCTGTAGTGCCCAAATATGTAACTCATGACAAGCAAGATATTTCAAGATCTTGGATGAGACTGTTGACTTTCGTGCAAGGGATGAATCCACAAAAAAGGGAAACAGGCATCCACATCGAAGAAGAAAATGAGAATATGCATCTGCCATTCGTTCTAGGCCATTCAATTGCCAACATTCATTCTCTATTGGTGGATGGGGCATTTTCTGTGGCTAGCAACAGGATGGATGAAGACTTGCAGGATATGGATGGCAGGGATAGCCTAAGACATGCAAAAGTAGGACGGTTGTCCCCGGAAAGTTCCGTATGCAGTGCAGTGGGGAGGAGTAGTTCATTTGCATGTGCATCGAAGGTTTCGGAAGATAAATCAGATGCTCTTTCTGATTTGTTGATTCCACCATCTGTGATGTGGCTAACCTATGAGTGCTTGAGGGCCATTGAGAATTGGCTGGGAGTTGATAATACCTCCAGGGCTTTTCTTGATGCATCTTCTCCAAGTACTAGCAATTTCTCAGGTAGCAATTTTTCAGCACTGAAGAAAACATTATCCAAGATCAGGAGAGGCAATATATTTGGTAGACTTGCCAGTTCAAGTGAAGATCATGGCAAGCAATGTTCATCGCATTTATATATTGATTGCAATATGAGTGTTGACTTCCAGAATGGTAAAGTTGCAGGCCAGGAAACTAAATTAATGGTTCCCGACGAAATTGATTCAGCTAATGCATGTAGTCCTGCAGGATTGGATGATAGTGCCATGGAAGTAGATGGTGCCATGGACTTAGATGCTTTACGTGTTCTGAGTTCATCGGATTGGCCAGACATAACATATGACATTAGTTCGCAGGATATATCTGTTCACATTCCTTTACATCGGTTACTTTCCTTGCTTTTACAGAAAGCATTGAGAAGATGTTTTGGTGAAGTGCCAGATTTGGCTAGTGCTACTTCTGCAAATTCATCTTCAGCTATTTTGACTGACTTCTTTGGAAATTTTCTAGGAGGCTGCCACCCATATGGATTTTCTGCTTTTGTTATGGAGCATCCCCTTCGGATCAGAGTATTTTGTGCTGAGGTTCATGCTGGAATATGGCGGAAAAATGGGGATGCTGCCCTATTATCATGTGAGTGGTATCGTTCAGTTCGCTGGTAAGTGATTTATTCTTATCTGACACATGCATTGTAGGGGAAAAAGTACCTCTTGTAATGTTTGGTTTTTTTTATTTACTCTATTTTTTTTTCTTTGTCTTCATGATTGGCCCTTTATTATGATTTTTTATTTTTTATTTGCAGGTCTGAACAGGGTTTGGAGCTTGACCTGTTTCTGCTTCAGTGCTGTGCTGCCTTGGCTCCAGCTGATCTTTATGTTAATAGAATTGTAAAACGCTTTGGTCTGTCAAGCTACCTTTCTTTGAACCTTGAGCGCTCAAGTGAATATGAAGCAGTTCTAGTGCAGGAAATGCTAACTCTTATTATACAAATAGTCAAAGAAAGGAGGTTTTGTGGGCTAACTAAAGCTGAAAGTTTGAAAAGAGAGTTGATTCATAAATTAGCCATTGCAGATGCCACTCATAGTCAATTGGTTAAATCTCTTCCTCGTGATCTGTCTAAGTTTGATCAGCTTCCTGAAATTTTGGATACTGTTGCGGCATATTCCAATCCCTCAGGCTTTAATCAGGGGACGTATTCACTACGATGGACATTTTGGAAAGAAATGGATTTGTTCTACCCTCGTTGGAACTCAAGGGATCTGCAAGCAGCAGAAGAAAGATACTTGCGTTTCCGTAGCGTTTCTGCATTGACCACTCAGCTACCGAGGTGGACTGAGATTTATCCTCCTTTCAAGGGGGTTGCTAGAATAGCCACTTCTAAAGCAGTCCTTCAAATTATCCGTGCAGTGCTGTTTTATGCTATTTTTTCTGATAAATCAATTGATTCGCGAGCTCCTGATGGTGTTCTTTTAACTGCATTGCACTTACTCTCATTAGCATTAGACATTTGTATTCAACATAAGGAATCTGGTGATCAGTCTTGTTATGATGGAGATGCAATTCCCATACTAGCTTTTGCTGGTGAAGAAATTTATGAAGGACCACATTTTGGCGCTGGCCAACAAAGCTTGTTGTCACTTCTTGTGATCTTGATGAGGATGCATAAGAAAGCGAATTTAGACAATTGTTTGGAAGCTGGGAGTGACCTCTCTTCTTTAATTGGAAGCTTATTGAAGAAGTTTGCAGAGATCGATTCGGGATGTATGACCAAACTGCAACTACTCGCACCTGAAGTAATTGGGCATGTATTACAATCTTCTCCAAATGGTGACACATATACCTTGGGTTCAATTTCTGACTCTGAGAAGCGCAAGGCAAAAGCCAGAGAGAGACAGGCTGCCATTTTGGAAAAAATGAGAGCCGAGCAATCGAAATTTATGGCTAGCGTTAATTCCACTGTGGATGATGGCTCAAAATCTGAGCAAGAGTTTGTAACCCTGATGTTGAAGATGATTCAGAAGAGTCTGCAGAAGTTGTTTGCTCACTTTGCCATGATCCCAATTCCAGAAATCCCATATCCTACTTAGTTCTTCTTCAGAAATCTAGGCTTTTGAATTTCATGGACAGAGGTCCCCTTTCATGGGAACAACCTCGCTGGATAGACAAGGAGCACATGTCTATTATCAAAAGTGAGGTGACTGATCAATCTGAAACAAGCTCTTCGTCAGGTGGTTCAGGGGTGGTACCATCTTACCCTTTAAAACAGTTGGTTCAGGATGCAATCACTGAATTTGCCTGTCATGGGCAACCTAGGGATGTTGAGGCTCTTCTAGATTTTTTCAAGGGCCGGTTCCATGAATTAAAGAATATCCAAGTGCCACGTGAATTAAATGATGAAAGTGAAAAGACTTTATGTACATTTGAGACAATGGAAGACGCTATGTACCTCTCCATCCAAAAAGAATTGCATGATAAGATGCAGCATTCTAAGCTTACAGAGGATAAGGGATTTTCAACTCCTGAAGGGGATCAAGAAAAAACTGAGCATGCTGAATTTATGTTGCTTGGCAAATATACAGCTGCTCTTTCTAGAGAGACAACAGAAAATCCTTCATCCTCTGAAAGTCCCAATGAAAGGGTGCCAATAGATTCTTCTCGGCTTTCAGCATATGATGGATTTGGCCCGATAGATTGTGATGGAATTTATCTTTCTTCCTGTGGGCATGCTGTGCATCAGGGATGCCTTGATCGCTATTTATCTTCACTGAAGGAAAGGTAAGTCCTATCAAGAGCAGAAGTTTTCAATCCTTACTTTGTAATTTAGGATTTCTTTATAACTCTTTTATCTAATTTGTGATTTATTTTGCAAGAAAGGTAGAAGTTTTAATTTTAAAAATGAAACAACTGTATTAAGCTATTTTGTTAAGAGACAATCACAATTAGATGTAAATGAATTGGAGAAAAAAGGCTGATTAAGTTGGACTTCCATTACAATTGAATATCAAGGAAACAGTGTTGACAATTTGCAATTGCCTTGTTCTTTGGGAAGAGTCTGTGTGAACTATCAAGTTTGCCTTTCTGATGATTCAGTTTATTTTTTTATTTTTTTTATTTCTTTATTTGACAAGTTCTAGCAAAGGGGCTATGCTATAGTTTGCCAGATCAAATTGTTGCTAGTAAAAATTGAATTTCGTGCTTAAATGGTTATGTACTTATGATGCAACAACCAAAGAGAAAAAAAGTCAGATATACATATATCATATATGTCGCTCTGGAAGAATATTGACGTGCTAGTGAAAAGGGCTTAATTTCCCCCATCTTCTTATCTTTTCACGCAGGTATCTCAGAAGAATTGTTTTTGAAGGAGGACATATTGTAGATCCAGATAAGGTACAAGGCCTACATATTTTTCCATTTTTCATTCTTGCTTGTGAAGGGAGGAGGGTTCTGTTACTGATCTTTTGCATGTTTGTTCTTTTTCTCCTTAGGGGGAGTTTCTCTGCCCTGTATGCCGTCGACTTGCAAATTCTGTGTTGCCTGCGTTGCCAGGGTTGTTCGAGAAGGTCTCGAAGGAGTCTCTGCATTCAGGTGTTAGTTCATCACATGCTACTGGTCCATTGGTCAAATCAGGTGGAGAAATTAATTCTCTTCAGCTTCAGCAAGGCTTGGCTCTTGTGCAATCTGCAGCAAAGGCATCTGGGAAGGTTGGAAATCTTAAAGGTTTTCCTCTGCAGAGATGTGGAAGAATGACCTCAAACCTTGAAATTTCTCGTTTGCTCTGTAAGATGTATTTTCCGACTAAACAGGATAAGTTATCAGGGTCTGCCAGGGTCAGCCACCCAATGCTGATGTGGGACACAATTAAGTACTCCCTATTATCAATTGAAATTGCTGCACGTTCTGGCGGGAAATATGCAACACCAAGCTATGACCTTAATGCATTGTATAAGGAACTTGAATCCTCAAGTAGATTTGTATTGTCTTTGTTGCTGAAAGTAGTCCAAAGCAAAAGTAAGAATTCTCTTCATGTGCTTCAGAGATTTATAGGAATTCAGAGCTTTGCAGAATCTATTTGCTTTGGAGTTTCCATAGACCATGGTAGCGAAACATGTGGACAAGGTAATGTTATTGCTACCAGTAAGTGCCATTTATTTCATGTGTTTCTTGTGGCTTTCTGTGGAGTTTTTTTTTTTTCCTCGCTTTCTGATTCACTAATTGCATGCAGTTAGAGTTAAATTTAATGAGTTATCGTCTACTTCCTTTTTTATTTATTTATTGAAACATGAATTTAAAACATAATAGTTTGAGATGATCGGTAATGCTATGGAACCAAACTCTTTCTATCCAACTTACATGGCGTTCTCACATTGGGTTCTACAACATTGTTGTTTTATTAATGCAATGATGCCGTGTATATATGCTACATAGGTTGGAAAGAAGTTGTGAAAATTTGGGATAAGTAGCACCATCCTTTCTTATTATAATGTTGTGGCTGATTGATATCTTGGATCATATTCAAAGCTACCGAAGGGACTAATACTTGTTACAGTTTCATGTGTGCAAAATTTTACGTGTTATGCTTGCCAAAAACAATATAAGTTCAGGCATTTGTATATCACAAGTCATCTTGGTTCCTGATTTATTCCACTCTTACAAGTTATTAAATCCTCATCCATGCTATGTTTTACAGGGGCTATGTTGCGTATCTTGGAACATGTTGATATGGCGGTATCATATCCTGATATTCAGTTCTGGAATAGAGCATCTGATCCTGTCCTTGCTCGTGATCCTTTTTCATCATTGATGTGGGTTCTTTTTTGTCTTCCATACCGGTTTTTATCATGTGAAGATTCCTTGTTATCCCTGGTGCACTTATTCTATGTTGTCTCTGTAGTTCAGGTACGTTATCTGTAATTATCTCTTTTTATTATTTGGTTGATGCTTGGGTTCCATTATAATCATTTAGTGGCCTAATCCAATATGGCGAATGCAGGGTATAATTGCATATCTTGGGAAAAATCAATGCGATATGAGTAAATTAGGTGTTGATGATTGTCTGATTACCGACGTCTCTAAACTCATGGGAGAATCTGGATGCCTGCAGCAATATTTTGTTTCAAACTATGTTGGCTCGTCTTGTAACAGTAATATTAAGAACATAGTTCGTAGCTTGAGTTTCCCTTATTTGCGGAGGTGTGCATTGCTGTTGAATTTACTAAACTATAATGCCCAAGCGCCATTCTTCGAAAGGTATAATGTGTTGGATAGATCTCATGCCATTGGTGACATGGTGGATACCACTTATGTGGCGCTGGTAGAGCTCAATGAAGTTCAGGAGATAGAAAGAATGTTCAAGATTCCTACACTTGATGTTATTCTTAAGGATAAAGTGGTGCGTTCAGTGGTTCAGAAATGGTTCCGTCATTTTTGCAAGGAGTTTGAAGTCCAAAGATTTAGAGGAAGCATACACTGTAATCCTGCAGTTCCCTTCCAGTTGATGCATCTGCCCCGAGTTTACCAGGACCTTTTGCAGAGGTTGGTTAAATTGCTTCTTGTTTTGTTGCTGGAGTACTTGTTCTTTTAAAAAAAAAAAAATTTAATCTTTCGAGAATTTAAACTCATTCAGAAAGATTGTGTTTTTTCAGGTATATTAAACAGCGTTGTCCTGATTGCAAATCCATCCTTGAGGACCCCGCATTGTGCCTGCTTTGTGGGAGATTATGCTCTCCAAGCTGGAAGTCATGCTGCCGGTATATATATTTTCACCAATATTTGTCATTATTTTTAAGAAAAGTATCCCTCTAGGTGCATACATGTTTATGCCCGTTGGGCCATTGCTGTGCCCATTATTGCTGATTTTGACATTGTATCTTTAGGGAAAGTGGATGCCAAAGTCATGCATTGGCCTGTGGTTCTGGTACTGGGGTATTTCTTTTGATCAGGGTATGCATTGCAGTTCGTTTATTTTTTATTTTTTTAAGTTATGTTTCGCAGCTGTCTCTTAAATCTTGTAAGTTATATTTTTACCTCTTTTCTTGTTTATGGAGATGGTTAATTTTCTTTGCTATTAGAGGACAACAATTCTGCTACAAAGATGTGCGCGGCAAGCTCCCTGGCCATCACCGTACTTGGATGCTTTTGGGGAAGAGGTAACTAGTTTATACTATAGTAAATCACACAGAAATTCTGTTCTTCTGTTTCTTTTATCATCTTCCCTCGTAAACAATTTGCAATGACAAAATAATATGGATGGTGTAATTTATGGCCAGAACTTTAGAGTTTCACATGGATAGAATGAAGCAAAAGAAGGCTAAATTGATTACGCATTTAAGAGGACATAATTCCTTTGTTAATTGAGCTCCTTTCTTTATTGCATACGGTTATTATGATTTTCTTTCTCTGAATAAAATGCAAAAATGCCTACGAAAAAAATGAAGAAGTTGGAAGAAGTAGCTGTGGATGCTTCTGTTCTTGTTTTTGTTCCCATTTGCATTCATTGATTTATAGGGGTCTATATGTTTCTGTATTATTGTAAAAATATTGCAGGATGTTGAAATGCAAAGAGGAAAGCCGCTGTACTTGAATGACGAACGCTATGCAGCTTTAACTTATTTGGTGAGAATCTTTTGCTACATTTTAAGTTTGCATCATATTTTACCTAATGCAGTAAATGTTGAAATTTGTTGCCACTTAACAGTTGCTTATGGTAATTTATAGGTAAATTCTTCTTCCAAACAACTTACTTATCACTCATTTAAAAGTTGAATAAAAACTTTGGCCCTCCCTCTCACGCCCCCTCCCTTCCACCTGCAGCCCTTTGCCCCACCCCCACTATCAATGACATTGTCGTGGCCAAACCTGACAACGGTGTTATGTTGAAACTGAGCAGTTCTGTTCTGTGTTTTCATAAAGAAGCATACTTAATTTATACGTTCCAATTGAAAAATATTCTTGGTAGTGTTTAGTTTTATGGTAAATAGTTTATGTTGTTTTGCGTGGCAGGTTGCTTCTCATGGTCTTGATCGAAGTTCCAAGGTTCTTGGGCAAACTACTATTGGTTCTTTCTTCATGGTTTAGTTTGGATTTGAAGGTAAAGGCAATATCATGAAAGTCATGGGTGTTAGTTCATTTTATTCAAGTTGCTGAATATTATAGTTTGGCATCTCAGGCGGTATATATCGTGACACAGATTTATGTCAGGGGATGACAAAGGATTCTTGATAGTAACAGAGAATATCCAGTTCTGACAATTAATCTGCACTTTGCATTAATGGTTCAGTTTACCGCACATTGAGGTTAGTGTCTATGTTTTAAACTAACGTAAGTTCTGAACAATATGGAACGCTATAAAATTTCTGACTACCTTTTACTCTTTGCCTGTGGCCTTACTTTTATAATTTGCTTGTTAAAGATTATTTTCCTACTGTTACTAAATATCTTGTCACCTACATTGGCAGATGCTTGAATTTTCCTCTCTGAAAATTTGGTTCCAAGGGAAGACCGTCTGTCGGCAGGTTGTTCTGTTTGTTTTTTTTTTATAATGGTTGTACAGTTCAATATGATGCTCAAGGCTGAAGCCTGGCAACATACAGGGTTGTGGAGTCATCACGAAACGGTTGTACATAGATATTTTATAACATCAGTCACGAGCCACTGGTTAAGGGTAGAGTGGCATTTGCATGGAGAGGAACTCAGTCCATCCCTCTTGCTCTCTCTCCTTCACTTTGTGGTGTTATTTATTGTTTTGTTATTACATTCTTTTTAATTATCAGAGAGCTGAGGGGGGGAGGGGAAGGAGGGGAAGTGACTTCTGGAGCTGTTACGAGAGATTTCAAACTGTTTCGGTTGGGTTTGGTGATAATTCCTTTGATATAGTTGCCAAAGCTAATAGTTTGAAAATAAAGAGAATTGCCTTCAAGTTTAGGCTAGTAATTGCATAGCAAATGTCAAAGGCCTAAAACTAGTGGTCAACTTTTCTCCGATGTTCGTGTTCAAAGTTTATTTTCATTTTTAATTTTTTTTTTCTCAGTGCTTATACAACAGAATAAGTAAATAGGGACTTTTCAGTCTGATGGACAAATATTGTCGTTCTGATGTCGGACAAATCAGTCTACCAACGTGCACCTATCTGGTAATGTAAATAGTACCAAAAATAAAGAAAAATAAAGAAAAATTTGCACCATACTTTCTTTGGCACAATCATATACTGTGCTGTGCTTCTTCTAGCCTGAGAACTGTCGCGCGATTCAGCTTCGATTTTGGGGTTTTCATGAGACGCAGTTTTCTGAAAGTTGGCTTCTTTTGAAATTGGCTTATTTATGGAAATGCTCCATGTGCTTTCAAAATAGTATTATATTACCACCTGTTCTTTGAAATGTCTTAATATACCACCTATATTTTCAATACGTATCTCACGTTAGCTATTTCGTCAAATTTGAGAGAAGTTCTGTTAGCTGATGTGACCCTCACTTTTTTTCAATCTCTTAACAAGGGAGAGGAAGGGTTAGTTAGGTTGAGAAAAAAGGGAATTTGAGAGAAGAATGTTATGTTGAAGGAATTTTAGATTTGGGAATCTGGAGGTTCAGATTTGGGAGAAAATGAGGAATTTGATTTGGGGATTTCGGATTTGGGAATCCCAAATCAAACCATCCTTCATTTCCCAAATCTGAAATCCCCAAATCAAATTCCCCCTTTTCTCCCAAATCCCTCATTTTCTCAACCAGACTAACCCTTCATCTCCCTTGTTAAGAGATTGAAAAGAAGTGGGGGCCACATCAACTAACGAAACTTCTCTCAAATCTGACAGAATAGCTAACGTGAGACACTTATTGAAAGTATAGGTGGTATATTGAGACATTTCAAAGAACATATGGTAATGTGAGACTATTTTGAAAGCACAAGGAGGCATATCCATGAATAAGCCTTTGAATTTTTTTTGTACATCCTATTAAGCTAATTTCGCAACCCTGTTTCCTTCTTTTTCGGTTTTTTTTTTTAATCTAACATAATCGTGCATGAGAAATCCTTCAATAGAGGAGAGACTCAATGCCACTGATTAAATGTTCATTGACAATAGACATGGGCTTAGTCAAGTTGGTTAGAACGAATGTGCTTCCCACTATGCAACCGAGTTTGAATCTCCCTCTTCATAATTTAGATTATATTAAAGTAGAATATTGCTTGTATAAAAAAAAAAAAAAATGGTCATTAACAATTTGGCTTTCCTTCTATGTACAAAACAAACTTATCAAGATAATGAAAATTCTCACATCCACTGCCCAAGGAAAATGGGAGACAAAAAGAGTTGGCGCCATAAAGAACAATACTAAGATTTCTAAAGAGTACGTGTGTGTGAAGGTAGTAAAGTTAAAATTGGTAAAGAACCAAACAGATGACTGGAGCTACGCTTTCATTAAGGGAATTTTCAAGCATAAAGCATCATCGCTCCTTTGCTGATGGGTTTTCTGTACAATCAATATATTTTCACAAGTATTGGGGCCTATCATTTTTATTCTACACAAAACAGAAGCCCACTGCCACTGTATTTTGTCAAGTTGCTGTGCTGAAAAACCCCTCCAATGTAACGATCAGGAGGTGTATTTGCAAGTTAATGAATTGTAAGGCATCCAAGATGCAAGACCAGAGAGTGGTCTGATAAATTGATAAATCGCTTTTCAAAAGAGCTCTGTAGACTTGGAAATATCACCAATTCAAAAGTGTCAGCCAACTTCAATAGAATCACCCTCCTTTGTACCTGAATAATAACAGAGGAAACCAAATCAGAAACTAATTTTAAATTGCCTCTTGCTTCATTCCATCGCTATTTCAATGATGAACCCAATAGCAGGCCGAAAGAAAAGGGCTTAAAGAAAGTGAATATTTAGAGCAGATACAGTGAGAAAATATGCAAACACTATTTCTTGCATCACTAACCAGGAAAATAAAAACGACTTCATGTACACAAATTCCTTCACCACTAGGACTCTAGGAGATAGTTTACTTCATCAGTTCATATAAACAAAAGAAAGTTTCACATGTCCACTTATCTTTCCTAAAAGGCAGTTGTAATTGACTTAGTTTACTTCATCAGTTCATATAAACAAAAGAAAGTTTCACATGTCCACTTATCTTTCCTAAAAGGCAGTTGTAATTGACTTCTCTATCACTTTGGATTCTGTACCACCAATATTGAAGAGACTTAGGATCTTCACAAATCTTTTCTAATGGTAACTTTACTCTAACAAAGGCGGCAAGATTGTTTGGCTCTTTTCTAACTTTGGCAACAAAGGCTACAAAATGAAAAGAACGAGGAAGGAAATAGATCCAACTCTTAATATCCATAATGCAAAGAATGACAACTTTGATTCCTTTATCAGAAAACTAAAACATCTATGCACTATCCTCAGCAAGCTTGTCATCTGTGCACGTCAGGTGTGTTATTAAAAATCTAATGGTAGGACAAAAGTCAACAACTGGATAAGCTATAATCATAAATAATTCACCACTTGACCAAGCAATTATATGTCATACATAGATCCTCCATGCAGAGACATGATCAGATCCAGTTTCCATCCTCAAGTAAAATATAAAAGACAGCTTTACCAAGCATGAACCTATATCAGTTCTAAAAAAAGATTTCAAGAACAAGGATAAGCAAAACTGTAACTTACAGTGCATGCCCTAGGTCACTTCCATCTTTGTTGCATGAGAACAATCTTTGATAACACCAGAGCCTCCATTTGCAGACAACTCCACAGATTTAGAATTACCATCATACTCTTTGTCACATGTAAACTCAAGTTGTTTCTCCACAGACTTGAAAACAGCTGTCCTCCTGGCTCTTAACCGGTATGGAGGAGATGCATTAAAAGCCTTACCATTAGGCCCAATGGTGCTGATACCTTGACTGGTTGGACTCTCACACAAACTTTCTTCTTGAGACCCAGACATTTCCGCACTGCTTTTGTGTCTTTCCTGTTCATCAGAAACATTAAGCACTTCCCTGACTGATTCACAATCCACCAACCCAATTTTATTAGGAGGCAAATGTCCTTGGGAAGTATTCTTTCTCTTTCGCAAGATGGAAGGAGTATTGGGGAAGGTCTTGGCAGCCATTTTCAAAATTGATTCAGGACTTCGATTGCATAAACCACTGCCCTTCACACAAGGCGGAGTGTAGAAACTTATAGGTGATACATTTGGACTAGAAGAGTAATCATGTTGAAAGCAACGCATGCTTGAAAAACCTGAATCAAATGGACCACAACTTTCTAACAGTGCTCATAGTACAAAGAGCTGTAGCCTGGAGTTTCAAATGGCACAGGTGTTCTCTTAACTCTGTCTTCATCTATTAGGTTGTTAAATCCACAATTCTCAGACTCTGCCTGGCTGTTAATGATACTCTCAATCTGGGGCTTGCTGTTTACTGCAAAATTCTCAAACTTTGACCCTGACTCTGAGTTGCAGCAACTAAGATCTCTAAAGGATGATCTCAGCTGACATTCTACACCTTCAGAATCAGCAGGCTCATTTGGAAGAACACTTGATGAAGCACCCAAATCCTGATGTGGGGCAGAGGACTCGAACTGATCCTTGCCATCTTCATCTAGCTTACATACGTCTGCATTTCCAGATGATGTCTGAGCAGTTGAATCTGATCCTTTAGTTGAACAAACAAGTAATCTTTTAGTTGCAGTGGATTTACTTGTCTCTTTGGCACCGTTCTGGGAACCATTCTTTGCAGCTGGTGGAAGTTTCCCAGTAGCCAAATAGAAATCTAATTTTTTCTTCAAGGAACTATTCCAATGATTCTTTATTGCATTATCAGTCCTGCAAACACAAAGTTATACAAAATTTGACTTAGTAAACAGTACATATGCACAATAATACCAAAGAACTTGATTTTCAAAATACATGTACCCCAATGTTGCCCTAATTTAGCACCTCAACGCCATTCATAAATAAAAAATCAATCAAGAAAGGTACCTTCCAGGTAAAACCTTAGCTATTTCAGCCCATTTGTTCCCATGTATCCGATGGGCATTCATAAGCGCTAATTCCTCCTCCAACGTCCAAGCATCCTTCTTTATGTCTGGATTCAAATGATTGTGCCACCTGTATTTTAAAAAAAAAAATTTGTTCCATTGTTTTTACAAGTGTATACACTGCCCAAACCATTTATTTGCTTTTCATGAAGAAATTGATTGGAAGATCCAAGCCAATGGAAGGAATAACATTGATGCATAAAGCATCAGAGTCATACAAAACTAAAGGTAATAAAAAGAATAAATCTTAATTCCAGAAAGAAAGAAAAAGATCATTTTAAGAGGAACATGAAACAGATCAGGTCAGCATTATAGTGCTCAAGAGTTCCAGGGTCGCACATGACAACAACATAAGGACTTAAACTTATGAAGGTTACCTCTCCCGGCATTGTTTCCCTATACGGCCAGGCAAAGACTTCGCTATTAACGACCATTTTGTAGGTCCATACTTTGCTACCAGTTCAATGATTTTATCATCCTCCTACAAAACAAACAAGTTAAAGAAAGTTCAATGTAAAGCTACAAGAAAGGATCACAAAAAGTAAGGATGGTATCAGGTTCCAACCTCTTGAGTCCATGGTCCTTTAACAAGATCTGGATTAAGAACCTTCTGCCACCGATGCAGACATTGCACTTCCGATCTATCAGGAAAAAATTCAGCTGCATACACATTGTTCCAAATATTAGATTAGTTGCCTGAATTTAAGCATAATATGACAACAAATAAAATACTCGGTAATACAGCCAAGACTAGGTTTCTAGTCGTGTGTGTAATTTATTTACTGTTCTACCCCCTTTTGGTAATTTACAACATAGGTAGAACAGAAATTAGTGGATTGAACGAACAGTTACACGCCCAGTCTACTGGGACATCTATGCCATATGATTGGTTTGCTTTGAATTTTTAGAGCTCTGAACATATTCTTATTGTTCAGCCAAAATAAGATTTCTTTTAGTTTATCAAAATCTCTACCATTTAAAAGACCTCATTAAGTTACAGCACATTGCCTGAGCAGACTCACTGCTACCTAAAAGCACCATAACAACTGAAATTTTGCAACTACACAACATAAATCAGGACAGAGACAAACCTATTTTCTTCCAACTCT
Organism: Prunus salicina; assembly: GCA_020226455.1. Lineage (NCBI taxonomy): Eukaryota > Viridiplantae > Streptophyta > Magnoliopsida > Rosales > Rosaceae > Prunus > Prunus salicina. The sequence continues at coordinate 8,802,463 of CM035342.1, forward strand.
TCCCCTTAAAAGCTGCAACCGCGTTCCTTAATGTCTCATCCTGTGACCAATCAACATGTTCTTGCAAATTAAAATCACGCACCAAAAAGAGTTATGGCTAAGAAAACATAAGAGCATGTATCTGAGCAACATCATGTGAAAATGGGTGAAAATGGGTGAGATAGAGACGGTGTACATTATTGAAAACAGAAGTAATAAAACCAGAAAGTCTAAAAGAAATGACAGTTTCAAGCCTTTCCAAATTAGATGATTTGATGATTGACAATGATGAACCTCTCCCTTCAATATGCTAGTAACAAACACAAAAATGTTCATGCTTCTAGCTGATATTACAAAGAAGTGAACACAAGTACAGAATGAAATGCTGACCTCCTGTGGAGTCCAACCGCCTTTGGCTCGCCTAATAGGACCACTAGTCCTCCTGAAAGATCAAATTCACATATTTCAGTTCACTAACCACAACACTGTTGATGATAATTATAAACAATGGAAAATGATCACAACAAAAATCGATCAGCATATCCATTTTCCAGTAGGTAAGGATCCAAACACTCATTGAGAATCATAAAAGGTCTAAAAGCAAATGCGTGAAACCTAAAATAAACATCACATTCATAATTTAATCCCGGTTATGAAGAGAATGATTTTTAAACAGAGAACATCACTATAGTTGTAACTAAATTACAGCTGTTAGGAATTAAGGGAGAGTACCGGTGAGTCGGAGAAGTTGATGCTGGGCTGCAAACCCCTGGGGACTTGAGAATAGCACTGCCACTGCCTTCGGACACAGACGAGCTGGAAGCAGCCGTTGATTGCTTATTCTCAAGGCAACACTCTTCTAATTTTACCTCCTCCATCTCTTCCTATAAATAATCTCCAAAATTCAAAATCCTAGTCAATAATTAGATACATAATACACAAATATAAAACAAAACCCTTCAAAAATAACCCCTCAAACGAATCATAAACACTAAAAACCCTAAAACAGACCCTAAATTTACTCCAAAATCTTAAAAACCCCACCGCCATAACCCAGACAAGCAAGACCCAGATCTTAAAAAGAGTTTCCAGATCAAAAAACTGTTACCAAAACGCAAATTAAAGAGAATTACAAGACTTAAATCCAAAACCCAAATAAATCCAGCACAAATCGGAGCAACTTGAAGTCCAAGAAAACGTGGAAACTTGATCGAGACCAGTGAAAAAACATGAAAGCAAATCAACAAAATAGGAAGAAGAAAAGTTTTTTCTTTCAAGAAACAAAAACCATTTTCTGAAAGTAAGAGTACCTCTGCTTGTGAAGAAGTGGCGGGAATCGAATTCGAGCTCATCGATTAGGCGAACAGATTTCAGAAGCCTCTTCTCTGAAACATGAAAGGGAGCTTTTTGGTTTCGAAAAATCCTCGCCCGTTGAAACGAAGAGAGAGAAAGAAAGAAACAGAGGTTAAAAGGAAATAATAATAAAACTATTATAAATTTATAACGAATATATATGCACCGACGTCTCCGTTAATTACCGTTATCGAAAGGGCTTTGAGTTTTTCTGAGCTTTAGAAAACCCTATCACTTAACGGCGGTTGACGGTTCATCCAGATCGTTAGGGGACCAAAACCAAAAGTTTAAACCTCAAACGGCACTCTAGGCTCTTTGTTAAATATCGAATGTGTTTGAAGCCGTTAGATGGGCGGCTTGCTTCGCGGGCATTTTCAGACCGTTGGATTGGACATAAATAGCTCGTGGTTTAAGTGGGTTTTGTTTGGAAAGAAACGTTTAACTATATTGAATTGCGGTTTAGGGTATTAATGTTCGCTGGAACGTCAGATCATGGCTGAGTGTACGGTGCCTGATGGTCTTTGTCTTTCTGTGCTGTGATTGTTTCTATTCTCATTGATCTGGACCGTTGGTTGGCGGGAAAACCCTCAACTTGACCTTTTTTTTTTCTTTTTCATACTTCATCGACAATCAAATCCGAACTGTATAGTATTTTTTTTTCTAAATTGTAGTTTGATTCCCATAATATAATACTACCAGACCTACATTTTAATTTCCTAACCATATCATAATGCTCCAATTCGAACATTTAGTCTAGTTCTATACTACATTTGAAGGAGTTTGCTGCAACCTGCTTGAGACCATCTTTGATGGTAGTGTTCCTTCAAGTGATGGTAGTAGTGCTCATTTAAGCTTATGAATTATTTTAGGGGTTTGATTGTAAATTGGTTGAGCGATTTTTGTTCGTTTTAGTTTTGTTTTCTTGGACTCGTTAGTTTTGCTGCACTTCTGAGCTTGGTGAATATAATAGAGAGAGAATATAATCAAATAATAGGAACTAGCTGACGGCAAGATTGGCAACCATCATTTGAGACACTCATTTTCATTTTGTTGAAAAAATATCATAAGTTTAAATCTCATGAACCACATTGAATGAAAGATATAATTTGGACAGTAATTGATGCCTTATGTAACGTGTTCCATTAATAAAAATGGATGAAAAATCTGATTTGGAACAATCTTACATGGTTGAAAAACTAAGTAAAAGTATGCAAGCACAGAATTGACCATATATCACAGCATATTCAATTCAAGCTCTGCACCTCAAGACAATTCTCTCAATCATATGTTGGCCCTTGTCATCTTTGGCACGAAGGGCCAAAGCTCAGAAGTCAAATCTTTTTACCAACCAATTGTACTCTAAACTAATGTGAACAATAAGCAGCACTTGGTTGGTTCACTGTCAAGATCACTGTCCCAAATAGAGTATAATTTAAGGGAAACAAAAGAGAAAGCTAATCAAGCTAATAACAGACCTAGTTACCCAGCTTCTCTTATTGTAAAGTCACACAATCTGATATGGAAAAGGGGCAAAACTTTTTGTTCATGCCTTTCCAGAACATATGGAAATGGAACAAAATTTATATGTAATAAGTTAGCAACTGATTCATATCCAGCTAAACTGTAAAACCTGACAAGAAGTTTCTTCTTTATAAGGGTACAAATCCAATCAATGTAAGAAGCATAATTCTAAAACCAAGGGTAAACCAATTGCACCTGTCATAAACCAATTCAAAAGGTTTCTAAGATTTCCATGCCAAAGATGATTCACATGGAGCTTAGCTTAATCTTGAGTTGCTGCTCCTTGGTTAAGCTCTGCAAATCTCATGCCAACGCGCATCGAATGCTTAAGGAACTTTTCGGCGCACCTACGAACACAAGAATCCTCTTGCTTGGTCAGGGCTTTGCGCTGAAAGGTGTCTACACAGTCAGTAAAGCATCTCTCCACCAATGAATTATACATCCTCAGGCTGCAATTTTGGACAAACATAACAGAAACCAGAGACTTCATAATTATAACTCATGATAATCATCATCTGCGTATACAAATCTGTACTTTTTTACACTGAAATTACATCCTAATTCCAGATTTTCAATACACAATTATGCAAAATAAACAAATAAATAAATTCATCTTGTGGGTTCTTCATGATTGGTATTTCTCTAAGATTTCAATCTACCATGCACCATATCAGAAAACGTCTCACTATATATAAATTAATAAATTCACTATTTCAAGAACAAGAAATAGACAAAGACACTCCATTTTCACAAAGCACAAACATATATTTACAAATATTTTATACATAAAAAGACACACAAACCTGTCACGAATCTGAAGCTGGTCGATCAAGGTGGCCATTCTATGCTTATCTTCTTCAGGAAGACCCTCCAAGTCCGCTGCCAGCATGCCCTTGTCCATCTTCGTCTTTGATTCCAACACTTTTGGGGTTTTAGGGTTTAGAGCCTCTGTCTTAAACCCTTTAACGCATTTAGGCCGCCTGCTGGCAGATCCTCCAAGTTTTTAGTAATTCAAATTTTGACCATAAGGGCGCACTTAATAATATAGAAAATAGTGGGGCCCACAGGCCCAACGGCAAGTTTGCTCCCCAAATCCAAATTCAAACTAGAAAAGCGAGGCCCAAACTTTTTTGTTCTGTCTCTACCAACGGTATTGTCAATTAGTTTCAAAACCACCTTCTTCTTCCCTCTAATCTACTGCTTTCAGTTACAATTCCCTCCTCTCTCTCTCTCTCTCTGCAAATTCAACTCCCCAATCTCTCTCTTTCTCTTCAAGCTCAAGCTAGATTTTTCTTCTCTAATGGAGGGTGGTCTAGTTCTAGATAGTTCTGCAACTCCAGCAAAAGCCATTAACCCCAATTCAAGTTCTAAGGTCAGGGTCATTGTGAGGGTTCGTCCTTTTCTTCCCCACGAGATCGCTGCCAATAACGGAGATCAGACACCGTGTGTTTCAGTAATTGAACAAGAACGTGAGTCTTCTACTGAGGAAGTGGTTGTTTATCTCAAAGATAAAGAATCAAGGTGAGGGATTTTCTTAGATTTCAGTCAGATAATTCGAAGAAATTTATTGGGTTTTTATCTTTTTTTGGAAGCTGGGTTTTGAATTATGGATTATTTTTGGTTTTCTGGGTGTAGCCGAAACGAGTGTTACCGGTTAGACTCTTTCTTTGCCCAAGAGGACAACAATGTTGGTCGGATCTTCTACAGAGAAGTGAGCCCTTTGATTCCAGGACTCTTTCATGGCTGCAATGCTACGGTGTTTGCCTATGGAGCTACCGGCAGTGGAAAGACTTACACTATGCAGGTTTGAATTTGATTTATTTAAAAAGATGAAGGTTTTGTTGGGTTCAGTGTTTTTTCTCTCATTAGTAAGGCATTTAAGTTTGACGAGGGCATTAATTTAGTTAATCATGGACATTTCCATGAATGTGGAAAGTTCAATGCGTTGGTTTGCCCCAAAAAAATTTCAAATCTTTGTATTAGGATCAATGAAGTAGTGAGCTTCATTTCTACTTATCCCTTAAGAAAATGAAAATTCCGAATTGTATGGTAGAGTTGTCTATGAAGTTTTTTGTGTTGCCCAAGTAACTAAATGCAGCTTCAAGTCTTTGTTTTGAAGAATTTTCTTCTGCAGTATTTAATTCAGCATGTGATTGATGTGCCAGGGCACAGATGAGATGCCGGGTCTAATGCCGCTGGCCATGTCCACAATCATGTCTATGTGCCAGTGCACAGGAAGCACAGTTGAAATTTCATACTACGAGGTCTATATGGACAGGTGTTATGACCTGTTAGAGATCAAAGCCAAGGAAATTGCGGTTTTGGATGACAAAGATGGGCAGATTCATCTTAGGGGACTCTCTCGGGTCCCTGTAAAGTCCATGCCTGAGTTTTATGAGGCTTTTTCTTGTGGGATTCAGAGGCGGAAAGTCGCACATACAGGTCTGAATGATGTTTCTAGTAGGAGCCATGGGGTCCTTGTGATTGCCGTTTCCACTCCTTGTGATGATGGTTCTGCGGCTGTTACTGGGAAGTTGAATCTCATAGACTTAGCAGGTCTTTTTCGTATTCCTAACCTTTTTCCAGTAGCTTAAGTAAGGTGAAATTCACTAGGGAATTGAGTTTGTTTATGGTTTTTGTCATCTCATATTTAATCTACATGTGTACTTCAAACAGGCAATGAAGATAATAGAAGAACTTGCAACGAAGGGATTCGTCTACAAGAAAGTGCAAAGATCAACCAGTCCTTGTTTGCCTTGTCTAATGTCATTTATGCATTGAACAACAACTTATCCCGAGTTCCCTATAGGGAGAGTAAATTGACTCGTATATTGCAAGACTCACTAGGTGGGATGAGTCAGGCTTTGATGGTTGCTTGCTTGGTAAGGAGTTTGAGTTAGCAATGCTTTGGTCTGGCCTGTCACTTGTTTTTTTTTCCGGTGATTTATTTGTATGATAATAGAATCCAGGAGAGTACCCGGAGTCTGTTCATACTGTCAGCTTGGCAGCACGGTCACGCCACATCACCAATTTTGTTCGTTCATCTAAGAAGCAAGAGACTCCAAAGGTTAAAGTTGACATGGAAGCCAAACTTCGTGCTTGGCTTGAATCAAGAGGAAAGACAAAGAGTGCACAAAGAATTCAAGCATTCAATTCTCCCTTGTTGGGGAAAACTCCGAGTTCTTTTGCCAATGTCAAGAAACCCACCATCAACCTCAGCTCTGTGAAAGCAAAGGTTATGACTAACAGAAGCGCCTGTAATGCTAAAGAAAGGTACAAGTAACTAGTTGAATGGAACATCCTTATGCTATGTACTACTCACTCTTGCCTGATTGGTTAACATTTTTTGCAGGACAATCACTGTGCCTTTCAGGAACATTTTCTATAATGAAAGCACCGTTGATTCTAATTTGGAGGTAATTACTATTTAATAAGGAAACTCCCATTGATTAACATTCTCATTCTATCATGTATTATGTAACTGTGGTTTTCACATTATTGGGAATTATAATTGGCTAACAACTTTAGAAAAAAGTTCTAGTTTAGTAGCTCCACATGGGAATGAAACGCTACTAAATGCATTCCAAGTTAGTTATCTTGCGCTTCATATTATATGTCGTGTATTTATGAGTCTGAATTGCTTTTCAGAGTCTGCAATTAGCTGGTGATAAAGAAGAGGGCAATGCTGGAGCTGGTGAATCTGTATTGGAATCAAATACAAGTTTACCTGGTATTTTTCAGCTATTTACTTGCTATGCTGCTTCAAACACCCTGAACAAATTGAATGATTGTCTTATTTTTGCATGTTTAGTTATTTGAAATATTAATAGCTTCTATGTTGATATCTGCATAGGTGAGGCATCAAACCCGGAGGAAAGCTCTGCCAACAATTTCGGCTCATCACCTGTCAGTCAGAGGAAAAGCACACTACGAAGTTCCTTAAGAAAAGCGCTCTCTCCTCTCAACACCAATATAAAGCAAAAGCCCCTCAATGAACCCTTATTCACAAATGGAGATTGCACCCTCCTCTTTGAGCCAGAGACTCCAGAAACTCCTCCTCCGGTGAGGAACAATAGAAGTCAAAAAACACGCACCCCACTTCATAAATTCACTGCTTGTGGGTCAAACTTAAAGGTACAATTGTTACTTTTAACTCCATAAGTTTAAGCTGTTGAATATGTGATCCTCATCTCTCTGTTTCGTATTTCACAGAACGTCCTGCTTAAAGAGTATATTGATTTCTTGAATACCGCCAACAGGTAACGGTTCATTGTCTTTTCAAAATATCCTCATTTTCATTTCTTTCATTTTTTTTTAACACTCAATTGTACAAATGAAATTTAACTGTTTTTTTGTTAATTGCAGGGAGGAGCTACTGGAGTTGAAGGTTCATGTCAAACAAACAGCACATATTTGTGTTCTTAAAACTGATTTGCTGCCTTCTGAAATTCTCTCTCTTTTGTGTATCATTCAGGGAATAGGTGTCAAAATGGCTGAATACATAGTTGAGCTCAGAGAAACGAGCCCTTTAAAATCGGTAAGCAAAACTCAGTGAAATGAACTTTGAATTACATTTAACAGAGTAATTCTGAAGTTGAATATGTCATGTTTCAGCTGAGCGATTTGGAGAAAATAGGCCTCTCGTCTAAGCAGGTGAACCTAAAAGATAGTTTTACATTCGAGTCAAAACTTTTTCCATTAAATGATGCATTAGATGCTAATCTACTTCTAAATTTTGTTTAACAGATTGTTAACCTGTTTAATAAAGCTGCGGTAGGAGTATTTGATAAGCAAACAAACGCAACTCCCAGTTGCTCAGAGATTTCACAGGTCAAGTAGTAAGCATTATGAAGCAGAGTCTGTACAATTAGCTCATCAGATTCCGTACTGATGTGAATTACATGTGTCCTTGTAAGACTTAAAAGGACCCTCTCTGTTGGATTTGTGTAGACAGATTAATTTCAGCCTTGCAATCTTTTATTTTTATTTTTTATATACAAGCAATATTCTAACATTGAACACATTCGCTCTAGCTAACTACTTATCTGCTCTAACCAATTTAGCTATGGGACATTTTGAAAAACTTTTTTATTTTTTATATACAAGTAATATTCTAACATTCTAACATTGAACACATCCGCTCTAGCCAATTACTTATCCGCTCTAACCAATTTAGCTATGGGACATTTTGGAAAAGACCAAAGGAGAAAGAAATATTTTTAAAAGAAGCCAAAATGGACAAAAATGCCCTTATTTATTTTTTAGATTTCCTAAAGTATCCTTTAAATATGTCTTTGATTTAAAAGTTTAGGAGTTTTTCCGTATTTTTTGAAAAAAAAATTTGTTTTTTTCAAAAGTGAGTTTTTTTTTTGTAGCTGAAATCTAAATTTACTTTTAGGTAGGCCCAAGTCTACAACTTGCTTGCAATCTTATTTAATTTTGTCATGATATGCCATGACAAATGCGTGAAAGTGTTCTCATGGCAAATAGGTGAAGATGTTCTCATGGCATTGAGGTTGTTTTCAATAATCTATCAATTACAGGGAAAAAAAAATACAAATTTATAAATAAACTCAATCTTAGACATGTATTTATAAAAAAAACTCAAGCATTATTTAAACATAAAAACACACCCAAAATTAACCCCAAAATCAACATTTTAGGTGTGTTTATAAATGAATTTTGAGTGTGTATAATGATAGATTTTGAGTGTATTTATATATTTAAATAGTACTTAGATTTTTTTATAATTTCAACCCTCATTTTGGGTGTTTTAGTGAAACTTCCATCCTTAAATAATTTGTTTGATTAGTGACATACTTAAAACTTAATTGAAATTTCTTCTAGATAAGTTTAAGGTCTTGTTAGCGCATGTACATTGAAATCTCTTCCAGATAAGTATAATATCTTGTTCACCATTATCACCAAAACCATAATTAATGCCACAAATTAAAGTAAAAGAAAGGAGCTAGTTTTCATTCATAACATCAAAAACTCTCTTTCCTCTCACAATTACATAAAATATCATCCACCAAGTCAACAAACACCTCACAAGCCCACATGCATATATAGATACTAGTTTTGTACAATGAAAACAGACACAAGCAGGCATGCCTGGGTGCTTATCAGATCCTAGCCTAGAAGGATCTGCAAAGAGACGGGCCATGACCACTTTATTCTAAAACTCAGTTCCTAGCTCGGTTCCTAAACACACAAACTTGGTATTTTGGAAAATAAAAACCACACACGCATTGATTACTTGCTACAATATTAGAAGTCCATCATCCTCTGCTTCAAAAGCTGTCATTTTTCTTTCACTTTCCACACTTGCAGGCAGTGGCGGATCTAGAAATTCTTCAAGGGAGGGGCAATATTTAAAAGACTAAAAGCAAGAAAAAAAAATTTAGATAACCAATTACCCTTACAATTTAAAAAATACCAAAGTTTTGAAAGGCAAGGTGTAGATGCTAAGTAACTTTGGTCCCCGTAAGATGACGCGTAAGCCTTAAAATGATGATTAGTAAGCTTTTTGCGAAGAAAAATTATAAATAATAAAATATAATGAAACTAAATTAGTAAATCTGATTAAGGCTTCTTATTCAATTAAATATAAGTAATAAACATAATAATCAATTTTAAAACTTAATATTATCCAATTAGTTATACAATTGAAATGGAGTAGGATGATTCCTAAATTGACAGGAGGGTTAGGGCTAGAGATACATGCGGTTGAGAAAAAAATAATTTGGGTTTTTTTTTTTGGGGTCAAATAATAATTTGGGGTTTAGTGTGATTGTATTGGGAGGAGGGAGAAATAGATTCGCTGAATAAATGAGAGAGAGAGGGCGGGTGGGTCTCTTCTCATGGAAAAAGGAAACGACAAAAGAAAAAAAAAAGGTTTTAAAATAACAATCAAAACGCACACTTTTATTTAAACCCAAATGTGAACCCAACGACATCGTTTAAGAAAAAGAAAGGGTTTAGAAATCATCTTCTTCCTCGCGCAGCAGGTTCTTCTTAGCGCAGCCAACACTTTCAGGCAAAGCAGAAGGGGCAATCTCTGCCACTTCCAAAGCGTTTTCCAGCGAGAGGAGGTGCAACTGCACCTCCTTGCGCCTCTGTGGATCCGCCACAGCTTGCAGGGGTTGCAGGGGCAGTTGTCTCCACACTTGCATCCATTCTCGGCGACAACACCCATCTCAGAAGCCACAAAATGACTGCAGAAAACACAATTACTAATTAATTAGCAAAAAAATTACCACAAAATCTTCAAATTAGAAAAGTGTAAAAAATTATCATATGGAATTTCATGGATGTGACAAAACACATACGAGGTTTGAGGTGCAACCCCCATTTTAAGGGTCTCAGTTGTGGTGCTCTGCTCCGTGGAAATATCTGGGCACATCCCGCTCCTGCATGAAGATTCATAAACAACCACATAATGAAAAACGATAAAAATTTGATCAGGGCCTGATTTAAAGACAACAAAAAATAGAAAGAGAAAAAACAGAGCAAAAAAAATTTCTGGGAAAGTTTACTTGTTTCCCGGAAAACAAACAGAAACTTACCCTCCACAGCCGCTGCCGCACTTGCAGCCAGCCCCACAACCACATTTGCCTCCACAGCACGACGACATTTTCAGAATGAAGTAAAAAATCACAAGTGAAATTTAAGATCAAGTTGATATAAACCAGATATACACCAACTCTGTTTTGAACGTGACCCTCAATTTATAATGCAGGGGAGGAGAGAAAATGGGGTTATGTGCACCGTACACGTGGCTTGATCACACATCATGTCTATCCATGCATATCGGTCCAATCCCCTTATGCCTATTTTATTCCACCTTTCTGTCGGTTTTCCCTCTCTTTATGGCCTACATAATTAGGGTGTGTAGTGTCTTCTAGAACTGTACCTCTTCTTTTAAGTTTCTCCACCGTCGGATTGCTGATGGTTAAGATCAAATTGTGATCAACGGTTCTGATGGAGATGATGTGCATGCCTGTTACGTGCCATCATGGCTTACCTCCTCAACGATCAATCATATACCTGTTAACCTATCTGCCCATTTGTATTTGCGTATATGGAAAACATAGTAAATTATAAATCCTGAAAATATCTCACTTTGATATAACAACAGCTGGAATTCTATATCATTCAGCATGATTATAAAAAAATAAAATAGCTAATGTGGGGCGGTAAAATAGCAATCACAGATATCGTAGCACAGAAAAGAAAATTACGATGATAAACGAAATAAAATCATCATCACATATTCAGTACCAATAACTCTAAGCATCTTTTATCTCTATTTTCAGTGAACCATTGAGTTAATAGTTGATGCACAGAGCATAACTTATTACATAAGTGATATAAATTGAAGTTTCGAAAATTACACAATAAGGTGAAGAAAATGGTATGTTTGGGAGCACTTTTAGAAGGATTAAAAGCGTTTTTTGATAACCAAAAACGCTATTGACAGCATTAGCAAAAAAATTTAGAAGTTCTTATGAATTATAGAAGTATTTTTTAGAGAAATACTTGGATTTCTTATGAAAATCTCTACGTTATTATAATAAAAACGCTTAGAAGCACAAGTGCTTCTTGGAGAAGCAATACCAAATGATCCCAAATCCCTTGGTAGATTTTTTTTGGTAAAAAAAATCCTTGGTGGTTTAGGTTTGTGCCAACCTATATCATTTATGCTTTGATGCAAGCAATAATTGACGTCAAGAACTAATGGCCAAGCTTGGCTTGACTTCCCTGAACGGTTTGCTTGGATTTTAGGCAATGCCTAATTAGTGGGATTGTGTTTTTAATTAAGACGAGCTCCAAGTGGGCGTGACATGCACAAGCAAATCATATATATATCCTAGTACTTAGTAAATTCTAATCAAGTAAAGTAAAGAGGAGGTGAAGAAAGCTGAAAAAGAGAGAAAGAAATGCATCGAAAGGCACACGCAGGGCCATGCCAAGCTGTTGCATTTGGTTATGATGGTAAAGAAGCAATACTAGTCAACTTAATTGAAGTCTATGTGGCCATGTTTGGTATGCTTCACTATGCTTCACTGAACTGGATTGGATAAAATAATACTTGAAACCCACGTTTGGCAAGGGAGGGGATTATCTTAAATGAGATTATATAGTCCAATATTCCAATAGAATCAAGGTGAGGGATTTTCTTAGATTTCAGTCAGATAATTCGAAGAAATTTATTGGGTTTTTATCTTTTTTTGGAAGCTGGGTTTTGAATTATGGATTATTTTTGGTTTTCTGGATGTAGCCGAAACGAGTGTTACCGGTTAGACTCTTTCTTTGCCCAAGAGGACAACAATGTTGGTCGGATCTTCTACAGAGAAGTGAGCCCTTTGATTCCAGGACTCTTTCATGGCTGCAATGCTACGGTGTTTGCCTATGGAGCTACCGGCAGTGGAAAGACTTATACTATGCAGGTTTGAATTTGATTTATCCAAAAAGATGAAAGTTTTGCTGGGTTCAGTGTTTTTTCCCTCATTAGTAAGGCATTTAAGTTTGATGAGGGCATTAATTTGGTTAATCATGGACATTTCTATGAATGTGGAAAGTTCAATGCATTGGTTGGCCCCAAAAAAATTTCAAATCTTTGTATTAGGATCAATGAAGTACTGAACTTCATTTCTATTTATCCCTTAAGAAAATGAAAATTCTGAATTATATGGTAGAGAGTTGTCTATAAAGTTTTTTGTGTTGCCCAAGTACCCTAAATGCAGCTTCAAGTCGTTGTTTTGAAGAATTTTCTATGTGCCAGGTCTAATGCCGCTGGCCATGTCCACAATCATGTCTATGTGCCAGTGCACAGGAAGCACAGTTGAAATTTCATACTACGAGGTCTATATGGACAGGTGTCATGACCTGTTAGAGATCAAAGCCAAGGAAATTGCGGTTTTGGATGACAAAGATGGGCAGATTCATCTTAGGGGACTCTCTCGTGTCCCTGTAAAGTCCATGCCTGAGTTTTACGAGGCTTTTTCTTGTGGGATTCAGAGGCGGAAAGTCGCACATACAGGTCTGAATGATGTTTCTAGTAGGAGCCATGGGGTCCTTGTGATTGCCGTTTCCACTCCTTGTGATGATGGTTCTGCGGCTGTTACTGGGAAGTTGAATCTCATAGACTTAGCAGGTCTTTTTCGTATTCCTAACCTTTTTCCAGTAGCTTAAGTAAGGTGAAATTCACTAGGGAATTGAGTTTGTTTGTGGTTTTTGTCTTCTCATATTTAATCTACATGTGTACTTCAAACAGGCAATGAAGATAATAGAAGAACTTGCAACGAAGGGATTCGTCTACAAGAAAGTGCAAAGATCAACCAGTCCTTGTTTGCCTTGTCTAATGTCATTTATGCATTGAACAACAACTTATCCCGAGTTCCCTATAGGGAGAGTAAATTGACTCGTATATTGCAAGACTCACTAGGTGGGATGAGTCAGGCTTTGATGGTTGCTTGCTTGGTAAGGAGTTTGAGTTAGCAATGCTTTGGTCTGGCCTGTCACTAGTATTTTTTTTTCCGGTGATTTATTTGTAATCCATTTTTCTTTGATAATAGAATCCAGGAGAGTACCCGGAGTCTGTTCATACTGTCAGCTTGGCAGCTCGGTCACGCCGCATCACCAATTTTGTTCGTTCAGCTAAGAAGCAAGAGACTCCAAAGGTTAAAGTTGACATGGAAGCCAAACTTCGTGCTTGGCTTGAATCAAGAGGAAAGACAAAGAGTGCACAAAGAATTCAAGCATTCAATTCTCCCTGTTTGGGGAAAACTCCAAGTTCTTTTGCCAATGTCAAGAAACCCACCATCAACCTCAGCTCTGTGAAAGCCAAGGTTATGACTAACAGAAGCGCCTGTAATGCCAAAGAAAGGTACAAGTAACTAGTTGAATGGAACATCCTTATGCTATGTTCTACTCACTCTTGCCTGATTAGTTAACATGTTTTGCAGGACAATCACTGTGCCTTTCAGGAACATTTTCTATAATGAAAGCACCGTTGATTCTAATTTGGAGGTAATTACTATTTAATAAGGAAACTCCCATTGATTAACATTCTCATTCTATCATGTATTGTGTAACTCCGGTTTTCACATTTTTGGGAATTATAATTGGCTAACAACTTTAGAAAAAAGTTCTAGTTTAGTAGCTTCACATGGGAATGAAACGCTACTAAATGCATTCCAAGTTAGTTATCTTGCGCTTCAGATTATATGTCATTGTGTATTTATGAATCTGAATTGCTTTTCAGAGTCTGCAATTAGCTGGTGATAAAGAAGAGGGCAATGCTGGAGCTGGTGAATCTGTATTGGAATCAAATACAAGTTTACCTGGTATTTTTCAGCTATTTACTTGCTATGCTGCTTCAAACACCCTGAACAAATTGAATGGTGGTCTTATTTTTGCATGTTTAGTTATTTGAAATATTAATAGCTTCTATATTGATATCTGCATAGGTGAGGCACCAAACCAGAAGGAAAGCTCTGCCAACAATTTCGACTCATCACCTGTCAGTGAGAGGAAAAGCACACAACGAAGTTCCTTAAGAAAAGCTCTCTCTCCTCTCAACACCAATATAAAGCAAAAGCCCCTCAATGAACCCTTATTCACAAATGGAGATTGCACCCTCCTCTTTGAGCCAGAGACTCCAAAAACTCCTCCTCCGGTGAGGAACAATAGAAGTCAAAAAACACACACCCCACTTCATAAATTCACTGCTTGTGGGTCAAACTTAAAGGTACAATTGTTACTTTTAACTCCATAAGTTTAAGCTGTTGAATATGTGATCCTCATCTCTGTGTTTCTTATTTCACATAACGTCCTGCTTAAAGAGTATATTGACTTCTTGAATACAGCCAACAGGTAACGGTTCATTGTCTTTTCAAAATATCCTCATTTTCATTTCTTTCATTTTTTTTAACACTCAATTGTACAAATGAAATTTAACTGTTTTTTGGTTAATTGCAGGGAGGAGCTACTGGAGTTGAAGGTTCATGTCAAACGAACAGCACATATTTGTGTTCTTAAAACTGATTTGCTGCCTTATGAAATTCTCTCTCTTTTGTGTATCATTCAGGGAATAGGTGTCAAAATGGCTGAATACATAGTTGAGCTTAGAGAAACGAGCCCTTTAAAATCGGTAAGCAAAACTCAGTGAAATGAACTTTGAATTACATTTTAACAGAGTAATTCTGAAGTTGAATATGTCATGTTTCAGCTGAGCGATTTGGAGAAAATAGGCCTCTCATCTAAGCAGGTGAACCTAAAAGATAGTTTAAAATTCGAGTCAAAACTTTTTCCATTAAATGATGTATTAGATGCCAATCTTTTATTTTTATATTTTATATACAAGTGATATTCTAACGTTGCTCTAACCAACTACTTCCGCTCTAACCAATTTAATTATGCCCAAATCTACAACTTGCTTGCAATCTTATCTAGTTTTGCTCTGACATTTGCCATGACGTATGAGTGAAAATGTTCTTACCATGACATTTGCCATGACGTGTTCTTTTGGCATTGAGGCTGTTCTCAATAATCTATCAATTACAGAAAACAAAAAACATGAGAGTAGAATTCCACTTTTCTCAAGAAAAAAGTAGATAGTCCACTACTTAAACATTATTTTGTTGGGTAACAAATCCTTAAATAATTTGTTTGATTAGTGACATACTTAAAACTTAATTGGAATTTCTTCTAGATAAGTTCAAGGTCTTGTTAGCGCATGTACATTGAAAATCTCTTCCAGATAAGTATAATATCTTGTTCACCTGCCGTGTTGTCTTTTGCAAATCCTTAAATAATGCACAAAGATGTCACCATTATCACCAAAACCATAATTAATGCCACAAATTAAAGTAAAAGAAAGGAGCTAGTTTTCATTCATAACACCAAGTCAACAAACACCTCACAAGCCCACATACATACATAGAAACTAATTTTGTACAATGAAAACAGACACAAGCAGGCATGCCTGGGTTCACCCTTATCAGATCCAAGCCTAGAAGGATCTGCAAAGAGACGGGCCATGACCACTTTATTCTAAAACTCGGTTCCTAAAACACACAAACTTGGTATTTTGGATCATAAAAACCACACACGCATAGATTACTTGCTACAATATTAGAAGTCCATCATCCTCTGCTTCAAAAGCTGTCGTTTTTTTTCACTTTCCACACTTGCAGGGGTTGCAGGTGCAGTTGTCTCCACACTTGCATCCATTCTCAGCAACAACACCCATCTCAGAAGCCTCAAAATGACTGCAGATTAAAAACCCAATTACAAATTAATTAGCAAAAAAAAAAAACCACAAAATCTACAAAATGGAATTTCATGGATGTGACAAAATACATACGAGGTTTGAGGTGCAACCCCCATTATAAGGGTCTCAGTTGTGGTGCTCTGTTCCGTGGAAATATCTGGGTACATCCCGCACCTGCATGAAGATTCATAAACACCCACATAATGAAAAATGACACAAATTTGATCAGGGCCTGATTTAAAGACAACGAAAAGAGAGAAAAAACAGAGCAGAAAAAATTTCTGGGAAAGTTTTCTTGTTTCCAGGAAAACAAACAGAAACTTACCCTCCACAGCCGCTGCCGCAACTGCAGCCAGACCCACAACCACATTTGCCTCCACAGCACACCGACATTTTTAGAATGAAATAAAAAATCACAAGTGAAATTTAAGATCAAGTTAATATAAACCAGATATACACCAACTCTGTTTTGAACGAGTTTTATGGAAGGCCAGGACCCTCAATTTATAATGCAGGGGAGGAGAGAGAATGGGGTTATGTGCACCGTACACGTGGCATGATCACACGTCATGTCTATCCATGCATATCGGTCCAAACCCTTTATGCCTATTTTCTTCCACGTATCTGTCGGTTTTCCCTCTCGTCTTCATGGCCTACATAATTAATTAGGGTGGGTGTTTCTGGTGTCTTCTGGAACTGTACCTCTTCCTTTAAGTTTCTCCACCGTACGATTGCTGATGGGTAAGATCAACGGTTCTGATGGAGATGATGTGCATGCCTGTTACGTGCCATCATGGCTTACCTCCTCAACGATCAATCATATACGTGTGAGTATCTGCCCATTAGTATTTGCGTATATGGAATATATAGTAAATTATAAATCCTTGAAAATAACTTTGCTTTTTTTAACCTATAACAATGATAAAAAAATAAAAACCTATAACAACAGCTGGACTTCTATATTATCCAGCATGATTATAGAAAATAAAATAGCTAATGTGGGGCGGTAAAATAGCAATCACAGATACCATAAATTAGGATGATAAATAAAATAAAATCATCATCACATATTCAGTACCAATAACTCTAAGCACCTTTTATCTCTATTTTCAGTGAACCATTGAGTTAATAGTTGATGCACGTAGCATAACTTATTACATAAGTAATATAAATTGAAATTTCGAAAATTACACAATAAGATGAAGAAAATGGTATGTTTGGGATCACTTTTAGAAGGATTAAAAGAGTTTTTTGATAACCAAAAACATTATTGACAACATTAGCAAAAAAATTTAGAAGTTCTTATGAATCATAGAAGTATTTTTTGGAGAAATACTTGGATTTCTTATGAAAATCTCTACGTTATTATAATAAAAACGCTTATAAGCACAAGTGCTTCTTGGAGAAGCAATACCAAATGATCCCAAATCCCTTGGTAGATTTTTTTTGGTAAAAAAATCCTTGGTGGTTTAGGTTTGTGCCAACGCAAACTATATCATTTGTGCTTTGATGCAAGCAATAATTGACATCAAGAACTAATGGCCAAGCTTGGCTTGGCTTGACTTCCCTGAAAGGCTTGCTTGGATTTTAGGCAATGCCTAATTAGTGGGATTATGTTTTTCATTAAGACGAGCTCCATGTGGGCGTGACATGCACGAACAAATCATATATATATCCCAGTACTTAATAAATTCTAATCAAGTAAAGTAGAGAGGAGGTGAAGAAAGCTGAAAAGGAGAGGTTTAAAGATGAGAAAGAAATGCATCGAAAGGCACACGCAGGGCCCAGGGGCCATGCCAGATCTGTTGCATTTGGTTATGATGGTGAAGAAGCAATACTAGTCAACTTAATTGAAGTCTATGTGTTGACTCCTTAGGCCCCCTCAATATGTTCACTGAGAATGACTTGTTACCTAACCCTAATATCAAGTCTCAGTCCTTGAAAGCATACATTGTAACCAATGTTTGTCACCAACTTATAAGTTATGATGTGGTAGGATTCAGTTGCGATTATGCTCATCACTAGATGTTGTGACTTGATGATAATCATTTTGTAAGTCGGTTGAGGAAATTTTTCACGTGTACATAGACGTTTGATGATAACACGACTCTTCAATTTAAATGAATAGTCTCTTCTTGTTTGATGATAACACGACTCTTCAATTTAAATGAATAGTCTCTTATTGTCTGATATTATAAAGGATAAACTAGTGAATATCTCCCTGAACTATCACGCTAGTTAAAATCTACATCCTAAATTAATTTTTCAGTCAACTTAGCACTCGTAGTAAAATTTATCGCCAATTTACCCCCCACCGTTAATTTTTGGCAATTTCCATCTAAATTTTTGTTAAAAACACCACGTGAACGGCACATGCCAACCCTGCAACCCAAATCTCTTGATCCTTCTTCTCTGTTCTTCTTCGTCTCTCTTCTCTTTCTCTGTAAACAGCCAAAAGTTCGAAAAATAAAAAAGACCAAAACCAGGCCAAAGAAATCAACAACGAAAACAAATCTGCAAGCCAGATATGCATCAAAGCTTTGGACACAAACCCTCATCAAAGTTTTTATTTCCCTGATCTGCAATCCTGTCACTAACGAGGAATCAAATCTGCAATAATTGGTCTTCCCCCATTTATTCCCCTTCCAAACATTCTCTTTCTTCTCTTATGGCTGTTCCACATCCCTCCCCCACACCCAACAGTAGCCCCACATAAAAGCCCACTAAACCACCACCTCTCTCTCTCTCTACCCCACCCAAAATCCTGCCATAACACAGCCACATCCCATATTCGGACCGAGGAAGGTTATGGCGAGGTGGTGAATTTGGGGCTGTGGTGGGTCTGAACGTGGAATATAAAGTGAGGATAAGGGATGCCAGTATAGCCCGGCTATACCTTTTAAATATATTATATTACATTTTCCTTATTTTTCTTAATACAATACCTTGTGAAATGTCAAATTTACCCTTATATTTGACGGGAATTTGGATGAAATTGTGAAAAAGCTAACGGCAATTGTGAAATTGGTGAATAAATTTAATATAAGGGCTAAATTGGCTAAAAATTAATTCATGATAGAGATTTCAACAAGCATGATAGTTCGAAGGGTATTCAGCAGTTTATCCCATTATAAAATATAACAATGATATGTTGTGGTGGGTTCTTCAACACAGCATCTATTTTGGAGGTGGGTATTGATGATTTTTGTACTTTATGAAATGGGACATTTGAAATTATTGTACAAGCTCAATTATCAGCCGTTCATGTGTGTGCTCGAAAGCAAACTTGTGAAACAATGTCCCCTCATGTACCAAAAGGCTAGAATAGATAAGATATTTGCACTCTCTATCATTCTCACTTTTGAAACATTGCATATTGCAATTGAACAATTAGAGGAACGAGTATCTTGTGTAAAATCACCATTACTTTAAGTTTGTCTAAGAGACCAGGAAAAGAACCAATTCAAGGATTCCATCTATCAGTTTGATATAATAATGGGTGGTAGTCTATGCTTCTATGATTACATATATGACACTCTCGTAAGATTGTAATCTCAGTCTAAAGAATTTGTAGCTCAAGTAACCCTTTACTTCTATAATTATATATATGGCACTCTCCTAAGATTGCAGTATCGATTCAAAAAATTTGTAGCTTAAGTAATTAAGAATAAATTGTATTTCCCAATATTACTTGCATCCACTCATGGTATTTGTTTACAACCTAGAGGGCACAGCACACGGGCTACAAGACCAGTCGGTGTTAGAGCTCCATACTCCTCTCTTTTTGTGACATTGGGAAGGTCCACCAAACAGGATTATGCAACAGTTGGGCCCGCGTCCTTTCTCAGTGATGCTAAGTTTACTGAGGTGGGCCCCAAATTCCGTTCGTCCGTTTGCTGTGGATTGTGGAATATCACTTTTGATGTAGGTGCGCCTCATAAAGTCCATCAGTTTTTCTTTATCTCTTTTTCAGGCACATGCATTGCATTGTTTGATGCTTCTTCTCAATACAAGCATGCCTTTGTTCTGCAGCTTTCACATTCCACCAGAGCCGGTCGTGAGTTTTATAAGGCCCCAGGCGAAAATTTAAGTTAGTGTCCCTATAGAATTAAATTAATGTAACTAATTATTAATTTATATCAACACAATCAAATAAAAACAGTTGATTAGATGGTGATTTGGGGCAAAAGAAGAGAGAAAATTGGGAGAAGAATAGATGATGATAGATGAAGAAAGAATAAGAGAGATAATAAGAATGATATATCTTGTTCATCTGAAGAAATTATTTCAAAGATATTCTTTAGTTACCTATATCTTTTGATACAGAGAGGCCAAGGACATGACGGCTGCGAGCGACTTATATGAGAGTTTGGTATTTGGCTGAGCAATATTTGGATGCAAAGCAAATCTGATCTTGCTTTCGGTGGAAACATTAAAATCAAATTCAAACACAAAAATAAAAATAAATTTAAAAAGGAGTAGGAGTGCGTTGGTAGCCCTTCTCAAGAGCAAGGTCTTAAAAATCGATAGTTTCGGAAATATCGGTGGTTCAAAAACACGGAAATATCGATGGAAATATCGGGAAAATATCGATATCGATAAAAATTGAATAAAAACCATGGAAATTATGATAAATACATGGAAATTTTTAATGAAACTTTAGAAGAAGTTTATTTAGTCAATCATCTATTATTTTGACACAAAAAATTGGAAGGAAATGCATTGCATAGTGGGTTTGAGTGATTTAAGTTGATTATATTACGAGCTGACAAACAACCCCTAGTATATTGTAATTTTTTGAGAAAATAAGAAAGAAAATACAAAAAATAAAAGAGAGAGAGAGAGAGAGAGAGAGAGAGAGAGAGAGAGAGAGAGAGAGAGAGAGAGAGAGAGAGAGAGAGAGAGAGAGAGAGAGAGAGAGAGAGAGAGAGAGCAATAGATTAGCCACTTGCCCTGTAATTGTTCCTTATTATTTGAGTTAATTATGTATCTAGGGTTCAGGGTTTAACGTTTTAATCCCTAAATCATAAACTCTAAACTCTAAACTCTAAACTCTAAACCCTAAACCCTAAACCCTAAACCCTAAACTCTAAACCATAATCCCTAATCCCTAAACTCTAATCCCTAAACCCTAAACCCTAAACCCTAAACTATAAACTCTAAACTCTAAACACTAAATACTAAACTCTAATCCCTAAACCCTAATCCCTAACCTCTAAATGTATGTCTAGACTCTAATCCCTAAACTCTGAATGTATGTCTAGACTCTAGAGGACCGAATTGTTTATTTGATTTCAAGTTACGAAAGAAATTTCGTATAACTTATAACATTTGTATCAT
The DNA here is from genome assembly GCA_020226455.1 of Prunus salicina. Classification (NCBI taxonomy): domain Eukaryota; kingdom Viridiplantae; phylum Streptophyta; class Magnoliopsida; order Rosales; family Rosaceae; genus Prunus; species Prunus salicina. Next base: position 8,823,935 of record CM035342.1, read on the forward strand.
GTCACTTGTTTATAAATAATTATTCATTATTTGTGATTATAAACTACATATCAATTGTGACTGGACACATTTTATTTTCTTCTCAAGATTCTTTTATCTACTATACTACTATTTCCTTTAAAATGTCCATAATTTTTTTTAAAGATGAAATAAGATTTAATAAATAAAAGTTACATAAAAAAAATCATAAACTACTATTTATATAACATTTCTAACAAAAACAGAAAAACAAAAGGCTTAATATGCCAGCAGCCCAAATGCCAAATAACCTAATTAATAACCCAAATCCAATTAATAATAATAACCCTACTTTCTTTTTCTTTTTTTTATGAGAGAAGGGGGTTAAAGAACCCCAAAAGAAAAGCCTAACCCTACTTTCTTAACTCAGCCGCCACTCCCATCTTTCCTTTACCTCTCTTTTTTTCTTTTCTTTTTCCTTCTTGCCTCTCTTCTTTGTGCCGACACTCTTATTCTTTTTTCTTCTTCTTCTTTCCTCTCTGACCCATCCTTGATCTCATTTCCTGACGCGATTTGATATCCCAAGCTCTGACTTGCTGGTGCTCTTGTTCCTCTCTGGTCGTCTGCTCTCCGATTTTGTTGGGTTGTGGTAAGAATCAAAATAATTCACGGTCTTCCCTTTTTTCTTTTGTTGTTCTTCTTGTGCGTGTTCTGGCTTAGAAGAAGTTTCACCATCTTTATTTTCATAATTATTTGTTTCTTTGGTTGATCGGAGGTGCTCTTCAAGTTCTTGTCAAAATTTGATTTTTTTTTTTTTTTTGTTCTGGTTTGGAGTATTCGATAATATCGAGATATTATCACCGTTTGTGTGTTGACGTTGCTGGATAATATCTGGGGCGATATATCGGCGATATTTTCGGCGACAATTTCGATATTTGGACGAAATATACTTGGGTTGTTCCCAGAATATCGGCTTGCAAAAAAAACGATATTATTACCGATATTTCGGCGATAATATCGATTTTTTAGACCATGTCAAGAGCACGCTTCCTATGTAATATAATACGTGGAGTTTTTTCTTATACGTGTTCTTTTTTCTTTTTGTTTGGCAAATACATAATGGTCTGAGGAGAAAATTTTGTGCCCATTATACAATTGGGCCCTGGGCCAAGGCCGGCCCTGCCTTCCACCAAAATGATGGTGGGGAATTGCAATGAACCAAGAACAAAAGCCTGCAACATGAACAAAAGCTAGCCAAGAAGGTATCGTTGGAATGGTAAATAAGGTCTCTTGATCGATTTGCACGAGGAACGATAAATTTTACTTAACAAACGAACACCTTATGTTTTCAGGGTAAAATACCAGGTTCGTTGAGTAATTAACCTAACGAATGAGGCTATTTACCTCACGAACTACTTGTTGTCGTTTGTAGTGTAAAATGTATCGTTGGATTGGTAAATAAGATATCTTGGTCAATTTACACGAGGAACATCCACTTTTACTCAACAAACGAACAACTTACGATCTCGAAGTAAACTAACACGTCTGTGGAGTAATTTGCCTAACGAACAAGTCAATTTACATCACGAACAACTTTTTGTCGTTCGTAGTGTAAAAGGTATCGTTTGATTGGTAAATAAGTTTCTTGGTCAGTGTATTTATCTCTTTAAGCATCTACACACTAATCTTAGTGTCTCTACACTCAATGACTTGAGACTAGTTATCCTCACAATCATGTAAATATAGTGTGTACAAGTCTTTGTATATGATCAATGCCCAATTAATAATTCTGTGATTAACAACGTTTAAGAAATTATGTGGAAATATGAAAGGTCTCTTTATATACAATCCAATTGATAAATTGATAATCTCATGTTGAATGGTGTTTATGGGCATATATCACGTATTTCATCTTTTGTAGCATGGACGAAAGCCTAAAACATTGCTGAACTTGCAGTGTCATGCAATTACATATATACCTATATAATTTGATAGCGCATGTATGCAATTCTCACTTTACAATATGCAATTGAATATACATGTATGTAATTTCATACCATTTGTGTGCAATTCTAGTTTACAATATGCAATTTCGTATGCAATTAACCATAATTGTATACGAGTGAATTCTTGCGTAGCCTATGTACAATTGCATATACTATTTCACAAAGGAACTTTAACAAATAAAATGTCAAGGACTTTATAACTCGAGGCCGCTCAATCTTGACTCCCTCAGATAGTTATTTCAGAGGCTCTGTCCTCCACACAACAGCAACATGAGAATAAGACCCAAAGGATTACAATCCTCAAGCAGAACTCCAGAAACAGACGCCAGCATCTACAGACCCAACTGCAAAGCAGTGTGTATGTTTATGTTATTCTTATATTTGTAGTTTTAGGCTTTGCAATCACCAAATTTACCTGATTGATCATTACAACATAGTGAATCCAAATTGAATCTTCCTCAAAGTTTATGTACTAAATTTACATACCGAAAAAGACATAAGATCAGAGAAAATTATTGGAAACTGTAGAAAACTAAAATGAACAAGGAGAATTATTGGTCAACACTAGCTCACTTATTTCACCACGTGGCATTGTTTTGTAACCAATAATTCCCAGCCCAAAAATTCAGGAATCAGACTTTACAGTACCTGATCTGTGGGAAGCTTCCTCCTTAAAATATCAGCCCTACAGTACCTACTTGATTATTCTCGTAATTGATGATTCTCATAGCACACCAGTTTTTTTAAAAGAACTCAAACCAGTTGTTTAGGATATATAATCTATGGAGATTTTTGAAAAGGAAAGTTACTACTATTTAAGGACGCGCCTTTCTTTGGTCAGGATTTAAGATATCAGCATCCCTTACTGTTACCCAATTTCCCATTTCAACAATAATCAAGAACTTCCTCAGAAAACTCAAACATACCCAGTAATAGTATACACAACAACAATGGCTTCCAAGTCAGTCTTAATCGTTGCTCTCCTGTTCTCTGTTCTCATTCTCTGCCTTCAAGGCACTTATGCTCACCGTATACAAGGATGGGAAGGTGGCCATGCCAGATTTTATGGTGGGGGTGATGCCTTTGCCTCTGGCGCAATTGGTAAGTTTCCAAGCCACATTTGTTTTTTCTTTTTTTCTCTCTCTCGTGAGTCTCTTTTTAATTTCTACCGTTATTGCAGGAGGTGGCTTCGGAAATGGAAATTGGGACAGCCAAGGGTATGGCTTTAGCAGTGGGTCTTGTTATGAGTTGAAATGCGATAGTGGCCCCATATGGTGCCTCACTGGTGACGAAGAAAAACAGGAGAAAAGGGCCAAAAGGGGACGCAAGAGGTCCAGGGAAGGCGATGATGAAGAACGTACGGCTGCCCCAAGGAAGAAGAGATGGGAGTGGAAAAAATCACTTGGAGAAAAGTTTATGCTGGCAATCACACACATTGGCTTGGACAGTACGTGGAATTTCCTATTTCCAATCATCTCAACTCTCTTTTCCTTTCTAATCATATGTGTTTCAATCTAAATAATATTTGCATCCTCTTGTTTTTCTTTTCCTTTTGGGTTCTTGCAGACGCTACGCCAAAGAGAATTCTCGAGTTCATGAATGAGCCAGACTTAACTATAAAAAATGTGGCTAGTCATTTGCAGGTTTGTTAATATTCAATTAGACTTATGGAATTGCTCAATTACTACCTAATTTTATGTTATTTCCTTTCATATATTAGGAGTAAAAAGATTTAGTAATTTTGCAAGTTGCAATTGTTTAAAAACTTACATAAAAATAAAAACTTACAAAAAGAAAAATATTTTAATTACTAAAATTATTAAAATGTCCATGGCATGTCAACAAGATAACGATTTTATTGAGAAAATTGATGGAATTAGATAATATGGGACACGAAATATATAGGTGTATTAATGATCATTTTAGTGTTCATTGAAAAATACATCGTATATAGATGTTTGTTAGTTAATGATGGTTTGCGCATATATATGAATTTCCAGAAGTATCGTATCTACTTGAAGCAATTGAAAGTTGGGGTTGCGGGGGACGAAGACATGCGTGAGAGGCTGCGCAGGTCAAGCTTCGCACTTGGCCACCTAGAACTATTCTTCAACAATAACGAACGAGACCAACATCACTCACAGCTCCTGAAGCAACAGCAAATGGGAACATCAATTGGCTCTACATTTCAACCATCAGCTGGAATTGGAAGCATCCTACCTCTTACTGCTGCTGCTTCCAACAGCCACGGCTCCATCCAGTTCTCTAATGATCAGCAATCTAGCAACAGCAGCAGATCCATCCCTCAACTTATTGGTTTGGGGCAGTCGAGCCTATTGAACAATAATCCAGCTAACTTTCTGCGCCAGCAACCAACGCTTGGTAATCGTAATGGGGATCAGCTGTTTTGTCAAGAAAACCGCCTGGCAGCTTTTGGAATGCAACAACCGAGTAACAATTTTGAAAATGGAGGTATGTCTTTTGACCCAATGAATAATGCTGGACTTACCAACAATAATATTGGGACAAAAAATCTGATGCAAGTATACCGACTACAAAGCCAGCCAGGGACCAATAACCCATTCAGCTACAACCTTGCTAAATCAGTAAATCAGAACGGTTCGAATTTTACTCCAATGTCTTCGAGCTTTGATAACTTGGGGTCTCATTTTAACGATGTGAATCAATTCGGAGTTTATTGGCAGTCGTCGTGTTCTGCTGCTTTTGAGACTGGTGCTAGTTCTGCATACCAATTCCCTCCAAATTTGCCTAACAACAAAGGTGATCTTGATCAGCAACAAAATATTCCAGTGTTGCCACCCCCAGAAGGGAATATTAATGACCAATGTGGTCTGCCAAATATCAATGTTGGAGGAGGAAATGTTGAAAATTCCAATAGATATCTTCATGATATCTTCATGATGCCCGATTATCTTTTCACGGATGAGCAGGACAACTATCATCAACCTCCTTCTCAGGTACATATAAACCAGAAATTTATGATTTTCTTTCATTCTTGCTAATATATATTATTTCAGCTCTCTCTCTCCCCACAAAATTGTTTATTTCAATGTGTGCAGCAACAAGATGGAGGTCACAATCAACTTCCTTATCAAGTTGAAGTGCCGGACCCTGCTGCGAACCAAGTTCCCAACCTTTCTGCGGACCAAGTTCCAAACCCTGGCCCATACCATGTCGAAGATAATGCACCTAATGAAACAATCTCGGAGCCAGGCATGCCTACTCTCTTTGAATTAGAGGGCGACAACACACGGTTTTCATACTTGTCAGGCAAGTCAACAATTAGATTTTATAGCAACCATGTACTTACATCTCTTCTGGTAAAAAAAGAAAAGAAAAAAGAAAGGGCTCTCTCTTTGATAATTTTTGGCCATTTGGTTTTGCTTGGATTCTTGCAGAACATATATGGGAATGGGAGGATGCTGGTATACGGGTGGATGCTGATTTATGGGAGCTGATACGTAATTTGTATTGAAGGCAGTAAAAAACCGAGCAAGGAACGATCTGAATCCAGTTGCTGATTTTTTGGTCAGTAGGAAGTAGAGTTTTGTTTTTTGTTTTTGTGTCAAGCCATGTCCAATCTAGGAATTGAATTGGGGTTTGAGCTTTGGCCTCTATAATACCAAAAGAAGAAAAAAGGAATTATATTGACTTCAGGCATGACATCTCCGATCGCCCTATTGTCATCTCTTTGTTTTTTATTTTCGGCTGTCTTGGGTATCAATGTATCATGGGCTTGTCTTGAGGTGATAATTAATGTTAATGATTCGGGATTTGAAGTTGTTTGAGCACCTTTTATTCGTTTAGTTTTGTTTTCTTTGGACTTTTATTCATTATCACTTTTGAAACATTGCATATTAAACAATTAAACAATTAGAGGAACAAGTATCTTGTGTAAAATCACCATTACTTTAAGTTTGTCTAAGAGACCAGGAAAAGAACCAATTCAAGGATTCCATCAATCAGTTTGATATAATAAAGGGCGGTAGTCTTTGCTTCTATGATTACATTACATATATGGCACTCTCGTAAGATTGCAGTCTCGGTCCCAAAAATTTGTAACTTAAGTAATTAAGAATAAATCGTGTCTCCCAATATTACTTGTATGGTTTTACTAGTAATTAAGCTTTCACCTTCCACCAAAATGATGGTGGGTAATTGCACTGAAACCAAATTCCTAAGACCAAAAGCTAGCCAAGAAGATAGAAGATACCAATATCAGATAGATATTTCTCCTTAGGAGTTTGAATGAAGGCTGATCAACAAAATTGCCCAAGTGATTGAAATTTATTTTGATTGATTAGTTAAGCATCAAATATACACAACAATTTACTATTTCACTTAACTGTACAGAATGTATGAATATAAACAAAAATAATTAATTTTTTTGCTAATCTTTGTGCCTATACTCTTCTCATGAACTATAGTATGTAAAGCAAGGTGAAGGCACCTTAGGAAGGGACCTGATCCATCCACAAGCTCAAGCTAACTTCCTCTAAAAGATCATCAAAAATCAGGTCCTCAAGCTCAATTCCTATGCACTCAGAATCAAATTGGAGGTTCATCCACCCATCATTCTTCGCCAAATCGCTGCTCACAACATAATCCAATGATTGATCAAACTCTGGCCTCAAGCTCAAGTACCAACTTACAAGGGCCCATACTTGCTTGAGAACGTGGTGCCCTGCGGGCATTAGAGGGATGTTACATAGAGAAGACAAGGTCATGGGACAGTAAGTGTATGACCTCCCATATATCTCCATCAGTACCTCATTGATCAGATCAAACAACAGAAAGTGATCACATTTGCCACCTTCTTCATTTCCTGAACAATCAGGATCATGGACCAAGCAGCCTTCGACACCTTCATACGCTAAAGGATCGACTGGCTGGTCATCTGAATGCCAAGTCCCGAGGGACTCATTCCCATTGAACCCAGATTGCTCCAACACATCTCTCACATAGTTAAATTCAGCCATGTCTCTTGCATCAACTTGAAGATGAGACATGTCATAACTCAAATGCTTGCTGTGACTCTGTGTTTTCTCTGTATCCAGTCCACTGTGAACCACCTTAGGGGTATCAAGAACAGGCTCTTCACTTTGCTTGGCCAAGTTCTCTAGTCCATCTCTAGGCTTTAACTTCATTTCTGCTCCTATAAATCCAATGTCCAAAGCATGATCCATTTCAACCCCAAAGGTCACAAGTTTTTGATCGATGCAAGAAAATACGAGAATGGTTTAAATGGGAAATCTAATTGAATGAAAATAACATTTTCTACACTGCAAAATGCTTGTTTGATTGTTAAGTGCCAAGATTTAAAGACTAATAATCTGATAATTCCCCATTTGGATTGAGGGATTCCAAATCTATGGATTTAGATGACATTATAAGGTAAAATTGTTTGCATAGACTATTACAATCCATGTATGCCAAGATTTGGACAAGAAAGAAAGGAAAAAAAACAAATAAATTTCAAATGATTCCTTATATGTAGTCATTTCAAATGTTCTACATCTACTTATTTCAAAATACATTCAATCTAATCCAGTTCTTGAAAATTCAGCCTTGTTGTCAAATCCAAATCCTTCAATCCAAACAGACGCTTACAGATTCTTAAAACATACTGGTTGTTAGAGCAAACAAAAATTAAAGTTTTGAAGAATGCATGCACTTGGTTTGAGATGATGTAAACATTGAAGTAAAAGCTATTGATGAAAATTGAAAACACAAACCTTCAGATAGGGAAACAGTGAAGTCAGGCACAGAGATTGGAAAGGGATCTGCATGATTAATAATGGACTCACTTCTAGGCCCAACATTTTGTTCCTCATAAGAAACACTGTTCCCTGCTGTTAGGTTTCCAATATCATCAAAAATCGAATCCACCGGAGCACTTGCCTCATTGTTTGCAACTGATGTTGATGCCACCTTTAACTCACCAACTTCAGCCAAGTTTTCTGTCTTACTTTCTACAGGAGCATCTAGCTGCAAATGATTTTCTGAACCTATAGGGATGTCTAGACTATTTTGTTCATCAAAGCTACTTCTTCTGCTTGCCCTGCCATCCACAGCAAACCGTGTTGGAGCTCCAGAAGAAAAAACATCAGAAGATTCCTCACTCTGATACTTGTATGATTTAATTTCAGGTAAGGAAAAAATCCTCCCGAGCGTTTTCGGAACAGGCTGCAAAGGTGAGTCTACCCTTTCTTTTCTTAATTTCAATCTCTCAGATGTATGGCCTTTGGCTTCTCTGCTGCAACTAGTCTCATACAACTGACAGTACCTGTCAAGTGATGCATTGAGGGAAGATGCTCTTCTCATGTGGCGCTGTTTCTTTTTCTTGAGGGAAGAAACCGAATGATCGCTTTCATAACTGCTTCCTGGACTGTCTTTACCTTCTGTACTCATTGCAAGGTCCTTCGAATGGTTATCGATCTCCTGCTCCAATTCTTTAGTAAGCTTTTGGCCATGAGGAATCTTGTGAAGGAGGGCATCCATAGTAATCATATGTCTCTCTTTTCTGCTCTCCTTGATTACATGCTTTATTTTCTGTCTAAGATCCTTAAAACGCTTAATTGCCATTTCATTATCGGCAGAACCAGAATAAGAATTATCAGCAATTGCTTGGTTTAGCTTTAGAATTCCATCTTCACTGTACTCATTGATCGATGGCATTGACCGTTCACCAACATATTTCAAAGAAGTAGACCCTGCTAACTTTTGTGCTTGACTACCAATTTTTGACTTACTTTCTTCTTTTGCAGGAGACCTTATCAACTCATGCTTGTGCTTGAGCTTGATAGGCTCAGAACCTCTTCTGTCTGAAGGGCCAGGTACAGGGAATGACTCTGACTTACTTAAACTCGTTTTTGCACTGACTGCTTGCTGATTATGGAAGTGCTGGGCCAAAGGAGAGCCTGGATCATGTAACATTTTTACTAGTAACTCCTTGTTTACATTGATTATATCCAAAGCCTCCAGATACTCCTTTAGATGGTGTAGGGAAGCATCTGCGTTGAGTTCTTTTACATGTATCAACTTCTGCTCTAGCATATCTTGCATCCTGTTATCGTCTAGCTTATCTTGAATAAGTGTGTGATCCTGTTGATTCTCATCAACCTGGTCATGCACTTTGTGATCTCCAAGAACTATTGGGCAACTCTCTCCGCAATTGTTGTTGCCACTAGTTGGTTCTTCGTAGGATGTTGTGGGCAGTGATTCTGGTTTGCTTGCAGCAGCAGAGTTTTTATTGTTTTGGTGAACAATTCTAGGACTTCCCTCATTCAATACCATGTCAGCAATTGGATCCAGGTGAGACGATGGTTCCGAACGATGCATCGATTCAGTTCGTTTCAATTGTGATCTTGCAGGACAGCTTGAACTCCGGTTATGTCGTCCCTTCTTCTTCGATATCTCTCCAGCAATCCGTGCTTTTATTCGGGCCTTGACATTCTTGACTGTAGGAATGGACTGCCTCATCTTTCCTTCATCCTGATAAATTTCAAACCAAAGGATGCTTTCGTTTATTCACTTATTCAAATGCAACTAAATGCATGCTACCAAAAGTTATTTTGCTCAAACTTACAGTAGATTTGTCAATCTTAGCATCATTTTCTTCTTGCATAGAGGCATCTTGCGTAGAGGCATTTGCATCGTTTCCGGGATCTCCAACTCCTGCAGTGAAGCAGGCCAAAGTTTTCACCTCCCATAGCACGGTCATAATTTCCAGCACCAAATTTTCACACACTAAATATACATACAGAGCCACTTTACTTACCCGCAGCATGCTTGTTCCAACGATGCCTCTTGTGCACAAGTCTTTTCTTGACATAATGCCAGTGGTGATACTTCATGATATGAAGTAGGCCCCACACGCACCCTGCTGAATGCTCATTCCCTGATGGATTGTTAGAGTTTTCGTCTCGCAAATTCTTCCCCATGGTTGATGAAATTCACCTCCCAAACCCTACTCTCGGACTGAGACCAATAGCTTCAGCTTCAAGCTTCAAACCTGATCCAAGTTACAAGAATATATTTTGAATTGGGCACAATAATAGTGAACACTATGTATCAAATACAAAATGCTTGACATCTAGAGAGAGAGAGAGAGAAAGAGAGAGTTTCAGTTCAATGTATTAACAATTCCTCAACACTGAGTGCAATGATGCATATATTTAGCCATCAAAGAGGTCAGGGCCCAAATAAACAACATGTAATCTATTCTATACCCCAAACAACAAATTAAAGCAGCAAAATTCCTTTCAATTGTTTTCATAAGGCATTCCCCCTAATCTGAGTTTGGTTGATGCTCATAGAGGGTAAATGATTACGGGAAACTAAAGATGCATCTAGATTCTAAATTAGTTTTCAGAAAAATTCAATATTTCCCAGATGATTTTAAGTTTGAAATACATGGAATTCAGGAATTAAAATATATATATTCAACTTCTTAGCCTTTTAAAAATGATCCCACAACAAAAATCATATAAAATGAAGAGAAAAAACAAAAGGGTAAGCAGTAATTATCATTTTTAATCATAGTTCATACCATTGAATGAATAATTCAAAACCGTGAGCTAAAACAGAGCCCCCCAGCCTCATGGCAGCAGCCACCCATATGAATGTTTAGGACAAGAACTGGAGAAGCTTTCGTGTTTGTTTGTCCGTAGGTTGAAAAGCAGATTAGATGAGAAAATAAAGTAAAAATTGAAGACCTCCTAAAGTATTGGGAACTCGGCCCCCCTCCCACCTGTGTTTTCGGGTTGGGGTCTCATTTTACTTCTGGTCTTTACGTTAATTCCTTAATTAGTCAGTCCTCTTCCCACTTTACCCGCCAACTCTTTCTCTAGTAGTACCAATTAACATTTTCAAATGCATTCAAAGATTTTTTAATTATTTTTATTTTTATTTTACAAAGCTAAACTACTCGAATCTACGAGAAGAGTTGTTCGACCTTGGATATAAGGGGATGGACGCTACATTCTAGCTAATGATTTGGTTACTACAAACGGATATCTAAAATCATTCCTAAATTTTTATTTTTGTGACTAGTGAACAACAAACGCATTTTAATTGGAATGACATAACATGCCTATCATAGGAATATTATTCAAACACAGAAAGATATGTAACTTGTTATAAAATTTTAAGGATCATTCCTCAATTTCTATGACTGATTAGGCAAAATGTGCTAAGATAGGAAAACAAGAAGAATTAATAATAGTCAGCCAAGATGTGTGTGATATGTGCTTCCCTTTTTTGTGATGTAATGTTTTCTTAATTGATGTGTGCTTCCCTTAAAAGGGCTTGAATGCATTTGATTGGTCTTATTTGCATGCAAGTTTTTGGGCTAATTTTCTCGTCCCTCTAGCAATAATATAAAATTTTGATATTTATGTTGCAGGACAAGCATGGGCTACCAATAAATATGTTTTCTGATCCAATGATCAGTTCAGCCCATTTAGGCTCTTTTTTTTTTTTTTTTTTTTGGGCTTTCAAAGGAGAAAAAAGAAACAAAACAAATGGATTCCCATAAGCAATATCTGGATTTCAAAGTGAACAAGTTGTAAGAATCCATTTAGATTGCATGATCAAAAAAATGTTTGACTTTGAATTGTGGCTTTAACTAATCTACTTCTTCTAGTAATAAGTTATAGAGTGAAAAGCCTATATCTTACCAGTAAGTTATAAAGTGAAAAGTTAATATATGTGTTAATGGCACAATAAAAAATTTAGATATAATGCATTTGAAATAACAAGATATCGTATATCCGAAACGAATTTGAAACAAAATGAATCATTTGAAATTAATGTTTTGGGATTTTTCTTCTCACAAAAGACGCATATTTGGAATAGCCTAGTTAGTAATTTAACTTTATAAAACTAACTAATTCCCTAAAATAGCACCATGCATAATTATTCAGAAGCCTATGTGATGCTTGTCATTTGCACACAAAAAGAAAAAAAGAAAAAAAAAAGAGAGAGTTAACATTCATCATTCATACACTGGGATCAAAGTCAGAGTAGATTTTTCATTCCAAATTAATTGTTAATTTGGATATTCGAATATTTAATTGATTGAGATTTAATTTTAAACACTAAAAAAAATATGCACGACCAATTTCGATAAGAACTAGGAAACCATGGGAATGGGATGCATATGGGCAGGGAATGAAGTGCGTATAAAAGCACCAAATGGCAAAATCCTTACATTTATATAACAATATTCTAAATTCTAATATGCTTGTGGTAAAGGCTTGTCACTTGCTTTATTCTTTTTGTTTGGTTGTCAGATTTTGGGATGCAAGATCCATTCTAATTAATCTCATCTTCAACAAAAAGTACCCAAAAGTCCAATTCCCACTTGCAACAAAGTCAACTCCATAACTTCATCATAAGAACTTCAAAAATGAAAACGTATGACTTTAGCATGAATGATGAATGGAAACATGGGGCTGTACTTGCTACATAAGAATTCGAATGACTGCTTCGAATTTTTTTATATTTAAAATCTTACTTTTTCAGGGGATCAGATTCTCTATTCATCTTTTTTAATGTTCTTCCTAATATTATCTTGTTAAAGATCCTTTTTTACCATTTCTTAGTTTGAATCTTACCAAATCAACAAATAACCATTACAAATTTGGACTTGAATCCTTCTCTTAACAGAGATGAAAATTAATGACACCATAACAAATCAGATGTTATCAGCATTTCAAAAAATATCATCATGCACTTTTTTATTATAAAAATATTAGAGAGAAATTACACATTAAATGTTCGTTTGGCATTGCTTATTTAGAGTGATAAATGATTCTTTTTTAAAATATTGGGAAGCACAACCCGTTGGTAAACTATGAGAAAATCTATAAGGGAAAACAACTATGCAGGAGTCATTTTCTAATTATGTGAGAATCAGTACCAACAATACTTTTAACAAAAAGTTTACCAAACACTAAATTGCTTTATTTCACAGCAAATCTGACAACAATTATTTTCACTGCACATGCACATCAATGCCAAATTGGCCTTAAGTCACGAAACGAAACAAGAATTACAAATAAAATTTAAAAAATAAATTATTTAAACCACAAAGTCATTCCCTCCATGCCTCCATGCCTCCAGGCCAATGCGTGATGTTTAGCTTATTGTGATGCAGAGTGACAGAAGCTCACAAGCAGCAGCATGAATTACCATTGTTTGTATTGTTGACTTTTTGGAAAAACCCATTAATTAATCACAAGTTTCTGCTCAAACCCCACACGCTTTTACTAAAGCCACACCCCCCAACTCATAGTCAACCCCCTCTATACATGATTAAAATAATTTCAAACCCATTTTATATTAAATTAAACACCATTTTAGAAAAGCAATAAATAAGTAAACAAAGAAACTGAAAGCCCACATTCAAAAAGTCAACTCTTTCTCTCTCTCCCTCCTCCTCTCTCTCTCTCTTGACAGAACAAAAACCATTTATTTGTGACTTCCCTCATTCCCTCCTCCGTTTGAGTTGCTAATTGCGCCGAGAGCCATGAACAGTCAAATTTAACACCTTCAAACACTCCAATCAACAAAAGCCAATTCTTTCCTTCATTTTTTTTTTTCGTTTTCTCATTTCGAATGGGAAACCGCGTCGCAAAAGCTGGTCGCTGTTTCTGCACCGCCGGAGAAATATCCCAGAGACACGACAACTCCGTCGGCGTACCGGACCCACTCGACGAGGGTTTTGGCCATTCGTTTTGCTACTTCCGGCCGGACTCCGAAACGTCGTCGTCGAAGGTTTCGTCGGAGGACCCGAACCCGCCGACGACGACATTCCGATCAATCTCCGGAGCCTCAGTCAGCGCCAACACATTCACCCCTCTCTCCACTTCTCTCTGCGATCTCTATCCGTACAGCGCCGGCTGCGACCGAGCGGCGAGGTTCGAGAGCTCGACCTCGTTCGCTTCCATACCTCTGCAGCCGGTGCCCCGGAAGTCGTACCAGGGAGTTGCGAGTTCGGGTCCGATCGAGAGAGGGTTCTTGTCGGGCCCCATAGAACGAGGGTACTTATCGGGTCCGATTGATCGTGGGTTGTATTCGGGTCCGATTGAGAAAGAGTGCGAGAGATTAGAGAGAAGTCTCTCTTTTGGGATTGAAACCAAACCCAAAAGGAGCTTGATGAAGATTATAAGAAGAGCGATTTCAAGTGCTGTGAGTCGTGGGCAGAAATCGAGTGTTGCGCCGGTAAAGGGAGGCGTATTGGTCAAAGAATCGGATTCGGAGAAGATGGGTGGTGGGAATGCGACTCCGAGCAGCACTAATTTGAGCAGCCATGTGAGTTTGAGCAATGAGAATGAAGATTGCAGTGGAGATTACTCAATGGGGAGCCAAAATCTTCATTGGGCGCAAGGAAAAGCGGGTGAGGATCGAGTTCATGTTGTGGTTTCAGAGGAGCATGGCTGGGTTTTTGTGGGGATTTATGATGGGTTTAATGGCCCTGATGCCCCTGATTATTTACTTTCTAATCTTTACTCTGCTGTGCACAAGGAACTCAAAGGGTTGCTCTGGAATGACAAGTTCGAAATGGAAATGGAAACCGAATCATCCGCAGCAAAATCATCGAATTCGTACCTGGATTCGGGTTCCTTAAAGGAAATTGATCGGCCCCAGTTGAGTAATCGGATGGTTCATGGAGTTCATGGGGAGAATTATGCATTAGAAAGTGGGGATATTAATGCAGATGGTAATTCAAAGAGAAAACAGAGCAATGGGTTGGGAAATAAGCTTGAGGAGACTCAGAGGCGGTGGAAGTGTGAATGGGATAGAGAAAGGCCAGAGCTTGATAGGAAGCTAAAGGAGAATTTGAAACGTCCAGTGTCAAATGGTGTGGCGTCTCCTGATCCTAAAGATGTTCTTAAAGCTCTTTCAGAGGCCCTAAAAAAAACAGAGGATACATTTTTGGATACTGCAGATAAGATGGTGACAGAGAATCCTGAGTTGGCTCTGATGGGTTCTTGTGTTTTGGTGATGTTGATGAAGGGAGATGATGTTTACTTGATGAATGTTGGGGATAGTAGGGCGGTTTTAGCTCGGAAAGCCGAACCCAACATGCGGCGGAACTTGGAACGGATTAGTGAAGAACCTTCAGATGATCTTGATTTATCAAATGCTGATGAAAGTTACAGTTTGAATAATTTGACCGCACTTCAGCTCACAATGGATCATAGCACATATGTGAAAGAGGTAATATTTCTTGTCTCAAACACCTCTCTATAAAGAAGAGTGCTTTTTTGTGCTTATATTCTCTGTTTTGATGGTTTATTTTGAGACTAGACTCAAGTTCTTCAAATCTCAGGAAGTTCAAAGAATAAAGAATGAACATCCTGATGATGCTTCTGCAATAATGAATGACAGAGTGAAGGGTTATTTGAAGGTCACTCGGGCCTTCGGAGCTGGCTTTCTCAAACAGGTATGAGGAACCTCAACGAGTTCATTACTTGATAAATGTCACATGAATGAGAATTGCTCTTGTTCACAAAATGTGATATTTTTGTCAGCTGTGATCTTATAATTTCAATTGTTTGTGCATATTGTTCCCCATTTTTGAATAGCCATTAACATCTGGTTTGGTTTTGTTGCAGCCAAAATGGAATGATGCTTTGCTAGAGATGTTTAGGCTCAACTATGTTGGAACTGCTCCCTACCTCACTTGTATACCATCAGTCTACCATCACAAACTCAGCCGAAGAGACAGACTCTTAATATTGTCTTCTGATGGACTCTACCAATACTTCACCAATGAAGAAGCTGTCTCTGAAGTTGAGTTGTTCATCTCTTCGTTTCCCGAAGGAGATCCTGCACAACATCTCATCGAAGAAGTGTTGTTTCGAGCAGCAAAGAAAGCTGGTAAGCCTTTTGTCTCAGTGAACAAGTTCTGAAGATGTTACTATTTTATGAAACTATAAAGCTTAATGTGTATATTGGGTTTTGCAGGAATGGCCTTTCATGAGTTGCTTGACATTCCACAGGGGGAACGCCGGCGGTACCATGATGACGTTTCGATCATTGTTATATCCTTGGAGGGAAGAATATGGCGATCATCGGTGTAAATAAACATTAAAACTGCAAATAGAAAAAGTCATTCACAGAAGGGTTGGATGATTTTGCCATACATTGTTTCATTTCTACCATTTTTCCCCTTAACCTTTGTAAGCATACCCATTAGGCTCCACCAGAGACAGCTGATTTCCATGTCAAGGTTTGGAGTTCTTGTTTTGGCACATATGTAATTACACAATAGTAATCCTTTTGCTTCTTCCAAGTTCTAAGAATTGAGATTTCAACTCGAATGAAAAGAGTGATCATGAAGCGAACTGTAAACTCAATTCCTATGTTCGAGCCCTCGTAGACTAAAAAAACACCTGATTTTACCTAAAACGCCCAATTTTCATGTGATTGCATGTATCACAAGTCTTCATTGTAGCCAACAAAACCAACTTAGATTTCTTCAACCTCTGTTGTCATGATTCTCTGACAAAGGAAAGAAAACAGAGTTGTTGGGGCAAAGAGTGTGATTCTTGTCCTGAAGTTGAATAAATATGTTGATCCTCATGGGGCCAAACCCACCCCAGATTCTGTCTTCTTCACTTTCGCTTTATGATGTAAGTCAACATCATACACAGTCACACTGCGACAGAAAAATGAAACCTTTGAATCTTTAGTATTTAGGAAATGGAGTTGTTGATGCATAACCTAATGTTTAGTTCAATTTCAACCTAAAGGGTTCTAGATTTGAAGCATGAAGTCACCCTCAGCCCTGCTTCTCTTTACCAAATCTGGAAAATAGAAACCGCCTTGCTTTTTCTATCCCTACATTTCATGGGTTTGAACTTCTACATACATCATAATCAACACCTTTTTCTGAGCCATTCCAAAGACCTGGAAAAGCATATTGGTTTAGGTATTAGCTGAATATGACTCCCCTCCATATTGCGCCGTTTATGGTTAGAACTTAGGTGAAAAAGTAAAAGGTTTTTACTATTTAAGTGGTTTTTTTTTTCTTTTCCCTCAGCATTTCAATTGGAGTTCCTGTTACCAAACAGGATTGGCACATGAAAATTGAACTCTTTCAAATGATACTCATTTTAAAGTTAAATTTTAGCTAAAAAGACTAGAAATTTTTTTAGGAGCTCATTAAAGAAGCATGGTTGAAATTGAAATTCAAAATATTGTCAGAGACGCATATAAAGTATGGTCGAGATTGAATTTCCAACTTCTCTCCAAATTTTAATGTAAAGGTCATTTGGGAGTCCATCAGAAATGCTGTTACATCATGAGATTCAAAATTTTGTTAAATTTAGAGATACGCGTATGATGCCGTTGATAATAAAATTATAGTCAACACTTTCAAAATTGAAAATTCGTTGTGGGGCAATGTCAATATAATAAATAAATATGTAAGCTATGAGTTCAACATTTGTCTTGTCATAAAATTACAATTCTTCTACGAAGGAGTTGAAGATTTTGTACATATGAACTGCATGAAAGGGCAGCGCAGTTGGAGATGATTACGATGGTCAATCCATATCATCCTCTGTTGTTAATCCTTGACACGTTTTTCTGCATCATGACTTTGCCTATTTTCAAAATTCTAAATTGTTCTTTTTTCAAATAGTAGAGGTCACGTTCATATTACGGCATTGCAATAATTGACCAAAATTTTTTAGAAATGAATTTTGCAGTTAGAGAACATAAGTCCGAGATAAATGTACCACACGCACTTTATAATTGTAAGGGGTATGTATGGAATTCAAGGGGTTAGAGTATTTACTTATATATTCAAAATTTTGTATTCGATTTTCCCCTGTCAAAATTGATTGTATAATAATAATAAAAAATTACTCACAAATCTTGACATATCCAAGTAAACTTAGGTGACTTATTGTTTGTGTGATTGGAAAACTCTGAACATCCGCTTAGTTCTCATGATTTGGGGAAAGGACTTGAAAAGTTGAACTTTTGGGTTGACTTTCAATGGAAAAACAAGGTTGTCCTTCTCAACCTCAAACAAAATAGTTGGAACAGAAGAGCAGATGAGAAAATGAAATGTTTGAGTTTAGGGTCCTGCGTGCGAGTTGGGGCACCAGCTACTCCAGCTTCCACAATGAGACGTGCCAGAGTTCTCCAGTTGATCAAAGAAATTCAAACTATATGTACATTTCACATACTAAGTGCTTGAAAGTTGAAAGTCAGCTCAAAACTTTCATTTCAATCAGCAAACGCTCCAAACATTTCCCTTGTTTTAGTTGACAATCACTTAGTTGACTTAAATTAATTCCTTTTTGGAGTGGGCAATGTAATTAAAACTTTATCGTGTTAAATAAACTGAATTACTTATTTACTAGGTCAGTTTTTGACGATTAAAACTTTGTAAAGCTGCAAGGAATCCACTAGTGCAGTGGTTTAGAGCAATTGTTTCCCCAAACAAGGTCTTGAATTCATGTCTTAATTTTCGTGTTTTGTGTGTGTGAATTTAGTATCTTCCTCTCAATAGGAAAGGTATTTAAAAATATAAAAAAACACTTTGTAAAGCTTGGCAATTTTTGGGTTTTGTCTTGTGTTTTTGGGCCTTGATGGTGTCTACTTGTTTTTAAGTGTCGGCCTTGACGTGGCTTTCATTTGCTATTCGGAGCCTCATTGTGTCTGTTGTGGGCCTTAGGCTAAGGAGATAGAAAGAAAATAAAATTGAGTGTATGACATAAGCAAAGGATAAATTCATACAATCGTCGGAGGACCGTGTCCATCCTAAGATCACTTCCACCGCTGAGGGCCTTGATAAAAGGGGGCCCAAGCAACCAAAGGCAGTTCTAGCTTGGGCAAACAGTGGGCCCCAGCAACTTGAGCAAGCCAATGTGCAAGTTTAGCCCGAGCTGCTGTTTGGGCAAAATGACACAATACTGATGTAGCAGAAAGACGGATATTCCTTGCTAATTATCAGACAATCACTTTTTCACAAACCTCATGTGGGGCTAATAGTTTTCACACAAAAAATTGATAATAAAAATAAAAATAAAATTTGTCACGTCCCGGGATCCTTACGGTTTTGTTTATGGGAACTCAAGAGGAACTTCCCAGTGAGTCACCCATCCTGGGATTGCTCTGTCCCCAACTCGCTTAATTTCGGAGTTCCCATAACTCTGAAGCTAGTGAGCTCCCAAAAAGCCTTGTGCTAGATGGAGGTGGGCATGTACATATAAGGCACATCACCCCCTCTCTGTTGGTCGATGTGGGATGTTACATAAATACTTAGTCATATTCTTTACTTCCCACACCAAAAACTCTATACAAATTCATCTCCTCATATCTCATGTGAATAGTAATTGCCCTAACCCTAGCCTATAGAGGTGGAAACAAAATTGCAAGGGTTGCCACTATTCACGTGAATAGTGACAACCCTTGCCTTGCCCTTACCCATAGGGGGTGGAAGTGCTCTATTAATAAACCTTCAGGCCTCATTTGGTGAGTAGGTGAGGTAGTAGTAGTATTGGATTAGCTTAATCCAATGTCATTTTGGTGTTAAAAATGAATGTAGATATGATAAAAAATAATTCCACCCTAATTTCATTATGTGCATTTTTGTAGGATAATTTAGTCTACCAAGAAGGTGGAATATATAATCCCACTATTCCAACCCCTTGATCTTAGACCCGAGATCTAAGACCCGGGAGCCATGACATAAATCCGGACTTCCGGAGCACTCTAATGAAGGATACTTATCATCCAATCTAATGCAATTCAATCATACTTCCTAATTCATTCAAATCCTAGTTGCCAAATATAGCCTAAAATTAAGGATCAGACTATTCAAACATAATTATGCAAACAATAATAACTGGTTTCCCTTAAAAATCTGGTTAAAGATAATTAACAAAGGCCTAGCAAGTGGTACCTACGGCGGTCCCCCATTGCACATGTAACCTACAAGTTGCCATCGGGTATCTCAGGCAAGAGTACTATCAGTTGGGTGGGAGAGTTCTGTGAAGAAAAAACTGAGAGAATTCAGAGACAATAATAAGCTGCAAATCGGAGGCCATGATAGTGAAGACTTCAACTTTATTGTGGGACTTGAGAGTTTTGGTGGAGATGGGCAAGTCGAAAAAGGAGGTTGATGTGGCCGCCCAAGTTATAACTTCTTCTCTCCATAGACATCACTACCGGCAAGACAGCCTATAGTGTTTGACAAGCCACTTCCTCCTCCGCCATGGCCAGTATTAGTGTTGTAGGTAAGTGGATTGCCCAGTGTGACGAAGATCATCATATCGAGTGGCTCCCCCTCTAGAATAATATAGCTGCCTCTAGTGTAGTTTACTGGATTGGCACCTAAGATGAAGTATATGTAAGATAAATAAAGACATCGATACAATATCCCATAAGCTACAAAATCGTTTTACTAATGTGGACGACAATTTATTGAGAGAGAGAGAGAGAGAGAGAGAGAGAGAGAGAGGTGGTGTTGATTTTTCAATACTTTTTTTGGTAGACAAAGAAATATGCTGTCTTTAGTTTAGCCAAGAAGAGATGGCGCTTGATAATGTCTTGAACTTCAAAGGGAAGAATAGAGAATATATTCTCCACAGCAAGATCTTCATCTCGTCGAAGTTGTCTTCGTTCTATTTTCCAGATATCCAAGTACGCATTAGATAGAGAGGCGATATTCATTTGACATTGATATTATGACTGAATTTATGTTCCACATCTTCATCAGAATCCAATATTCCCTGTTAGTCTCCTGCATAAATGTCCATTCAACAAGAAGTACTTGATTAAATCCTCAAGGCCCTTTCACATAGAAACTACGTACTCAAAAGAAGAACAATGATATATGGAAATGGAAGGAGGAACTTTAAGTAAGAAATAATTTTACATAATCACCAACCTGCAAATGTCCAAGGAAATATAAAAACAGTACCAGGCCACTGAAAGAAATAAAAACCACAAAGAGGGTTTCCCATGCGCTACTGGTGGGCTTGAGGTTCGAAGCATAAAACTGCAAAATAAATTAATAGAGCAATACATAAATACAACAAAATCCAGAAAAGGACGGTACGTACTAGTCTTCTATTTTTATTTTAATGTTATTTTGTTATTTTTGAATTTTTGTATTAATTTTATTCTTTGATTTGTTTTATTAATTTTTCGCTTATGTGGAGTCAATGTCAGTGAAAAAAAATTAAGCGTCTTACAAATGTCACATTCGCACTTAACTCCAATATTAAAAGTTTGGCTAACGGTGAAGGTAATATGTGGGTTTTTAGGTGTTTATATATGAATTTATAAATAATCGATCAATGATGTATGAACTTGGACAATACTTTTTTCTTAACCCACTTATGTTTGATTTGAAAATGATAAATAACTTAGGTTATCAATATATTAGAATGAGGAAAATGAAGGATTCTCTTAAAAACTTAACGGATAGGGAAAACATTGAAGATAATTCGGTCCTCCTTTTAGGTTGTGAAGGAGGACAATTTTTTTATATAATATTTTTTCATTTACTATTGAGGGAGGGGAAGGAAGAACTTGTTTTCCATTGATTCTGTATTTATAGGAGAGTGACCAGCCAAAAGAAGGGAAAAGATACTTGTTTTCCACTGGTACTTCAAATTAACTGATGGGGCTAAACAGTCAACAAACGTCCAGATCAATTTCGCCTTTTTCTTTAAAGGGTTTTTATCACAAAGCTTAATGAAGCTATCAAGTTTTGTCATTATTCTTTTTTTTGTGTCATTAATGGTCTTTAAGGTTAATTTCCGTATTAAAAAATAGTTCATGCCGTTAAATTTTTTTCCAAAAATCTAATAAATAACCGTACTTATAAAAATAAAAATGATCAAACATTATAGTGTTACTTAGAAGTTAGAGCATCCACAATAGGCTTCTTAGAGCATCCACAATCATGCTCTCTATTTTTTAGTTAAATTTTAGCTAAAAATATATAAAAGTTATTTTAGGAGCTCTCTATAAAAATTTAAACTCCAATTATGCTCTCTGGTTTGAGGAGTCATAAATGATTTTAATGGGCTCCTTATAATTAATGTTAATTATTTTTTAATAGAGATGGACCAATTAAAAAAGAGTTATAGCATTTATGATTCCATAAACTAGAGAGTATGATTAGAGTTTAAATTTTATAGAGAGTTTCTTAAATAAATTATATATATTTTTAGTTAAATTTTAACTAAAAATTAGAAAGCATGATTGTGAATGCTCTTACATATTTAATAATAAGGATCTTGATTTAGCTCTCATAAATTGTCAATCTTGCACCTATTCGAGGTAATTTCGTGAAAAATGTCACGTGAGGGGCACATCCTTCTTATCTCGAGAACAGTGTGGTACTTGGACCCCTTTCCATTGCAATTCCCATGCTCCCTCCATTATTTACAGTCGAAAATCCAACCCTTATTGAACAGAATTGAATCCCCCTCACCCCACCCAACTTCTCTATTTCTCTCTCGTCCGTATCTTTCTTTCCCTCTCTGTCTCTCTGTATCTTCATCTCTGTTCGGGCAAGGACAAATATTTGAATGAATGGTTGAGAAGAAGAACAGCAATGATATTTTAAGGAATTTTTTGGTGAAGGTCCTTAACTTAAAAGCTTATTCAGGTTTAAATGTTCTTCCTGAAAATATGGTTGACAATTAGAATATCTACACAACAATTCTTTATAACGTATTGCCCGTACACGTGGTTGATCAGGGCCTCAAATCACAAAAACAAGTGAACTAAAATATGTAGAATCAACAATCAACAAAATGTATGCTTTTGCTCACTTGCCCACTCCATGTGAAAAAACTGGTTCAGAGCGTCAAATATATATTCCGTTAACTGATGACATGGCCAAAACAGACCCCACACTTTTGCAGACTTGGAGACCACATTAGCTCCATGTGGACCAAATCATGCCATGTTGTCCAAAAAAATTAAAAATACTAAATCATTGAATTAAAATAAGAAAAACGGAAACGGAAATCAAAGCACCGGATCCCGAGCCTCTGCATTTAGCATCAGTGCATTTATATGCATTTAAAAAAATGTTAATCATTAGATTAATCTAATGAGTTTTAATAAGTCCACATCGCCAACAGGGTGTGTAACCTAGTGAAAAATGACTTTAACTTACAGACCACATCTCTCAAATTCGAATCCTCACGATATCATAGTTGTGTGTATGTGTGAGAAATCCCCGTAGTTTAGGAGAAACTTTTGTGTGCAACATGGATAAGGACTGGTTAAAATTCATTAGATTAATCTAATGATTAACATTCATTTAGATGCGTGTAAATGCACCGATGCACAACATAGACTCAAGGTACAAAAGATAACCACGGCGCACTTAATTACATCACAAAGCTGTTTCATATCGATCCCTACAATGAAAGGAAAAGGCCTTTGAACTGGTTAATATGGACTCCCAAGATTTTAAAAAAGAAAATTACAGAATGTGTTTCTCCTCTAGGTAAAGAAGTGAGCATGCTATGTAATATAAAACAGTTTTTTTTTCTTCTTCTTCTTCTTCTACACATCTTCATTCTCAATGTCTACAAGGAATAATAACCCACTAAAACGTTGGAGGCATTCTGAATTTCTGAGTTCAATCAACCTCGTGAGAAAACAGTGGAATTCATATGATAGCAGGTGGGATTGCATGGAAATGGGCAGTCGATTTGCTTTACGAAATTCCGACTAAAGTACCAATCGCCCACAGACTCTGCAATTGTCTATCAAAGTTCAAATCAGTCAGATAACAAGTTTAGTTCCAAAAAATGACAGAATTATTTATTATTTTTTTTTAACAGATGTGATGCCATAATGCCAAATTTGTCGTATCTCAGGCATTCAGTTGCTACTGTGAACGCCTAAAATAAATGAGCAGCAACATTTACAAGTATACAGCATATACACATTTTGTAAAATCACATGACAGATGGATGTGTAACGTGATTTATTTTACAGATGGAATAAACTAAAGCTGCCCTGTAAACATCCAATTTTTGAGTGCTACATTGCTGGTGCTAAAATCGCTGAATGGAACACAGATATAAGTATATGATATATTATAATCACATTCAAGTATGAAGGACACTAACCACAGTGGGAGTGAGCAAACAAGCAAGGGAGGGAGAGCGAGAGAGAGAGATCACTGAGGGTTTCTCTCTCTATCTAATACTTTCTGAATTATTATTCTAGTTAAGAAGAAACCTTCATCTTATCTCCGCATTCAAATAAGATCATAAAACTTTCCTCACCTTATCGTTTATTCGTGGAGAACCGGGTGAATGCCATGTCTCAGTTATCCACGTCTGGCAATGAATAAAACATGAATTTATAAACATTCCTCCCTCCTTATTTTTTTGGAATTCATTCAGTGCCTTCAGCATCGAACCGCGGAACCCTGTGAAATAATTTCATAAGTTAATTGCCACAATATTCTGTTTACAATTAGTATTCGTTCTACAACCAATTACAGGGACTGAGACGTTGAATCATGTTTTTCATCTCCCAAGAAGCCTCGAGCTAGTGAAGCTTAAAGTGCACGTAAGATGAACCGATGTGATAATTTTTGTCTGTTGAAAGGGTTCAGGAACACTAGTAAGTCCCACAAGATATTTCCTTGGTAATGCCCACTGTTTGCAACTTTCAACTGTATATGCTGGTTTATGGTCCACAAAATCTATGACCAGATTGTCCCAGTGAGATTTTTTATAGAACAATTACCATAGTGTAAGAATTTTATAGGATAGTTTAAATGTGGCATGATGAGAAGAACCAAACTTCTTGTTGATCACAACTTGCAGGCTGCAAGAATTAGGTGTATGTGGCTTTCCTAGACTGTCAGGAAATACATATTGGGTCACGAGAAGCATATCCAATTACCTTGTAGTATTTCAAGCTGGCTAGGATTGCAATTGTGAATGTTCAATTTGCACTTTTGCCAATAGCCATGTGGATCTGATGCTTCAGGTATCAAGATATGTTGTATCTAATGATCCAATTAGGAAATGAGAAAATGAATGTGAAATCAATTCTGATGATAAGAAAATGAAGGTTGGGTTCTGAGGAAAACTACCTGCCAAAAATCGTAAGCTGGGTTGACGAGGAACACTGGGGTGTTAATGTTTTTAATAATTTCTTCAGGAAAGAGACACTGTCATAAAAATTCACAACAAATAACAGGAAATAAGAAGAAACCTCTCAAATAATGTCAGTGGTACCATAAACAGAAAAGGAAAAGAAAACCTACCTTAGAGGGTTCCATTCTTGTAACACAATCCTTGTGCAAACTTTTTGCTAAACCCTGGCAGCATGACCCAAAAATAAGCCAGAGACACCAATAATGATTAATGGGCTAAACCTAGACCTTAGTGTCAATAACGGTACTGTTTAATGATTCATATAGCCTTGCATGACAAAACATTTTATTTTCATATAGGTAATATAGATAAACTGAAGATGGATGAAATCATGTCTCAAATATTATGTGTCAGACTCTCAAATAAGAACTAGCAGATGCACCTATTAAACATTCAAATGCACATTGACTAGTTTTTACATCCCATAATCATATGCTGGGTCTCGCAAACTTTACAGTATCACCATTTGGTAGCACTTAAATTTATACAGGAAAAAAAAAAGATATCACTTAGCTAAAGATTACATAAACTGGTACCAGTAAAGATCATAGTATAACCTGAAGGATGACAACATCATGATAGAAAGCTCTCATGGTCCAATGTTGGAGAACATCTTTCCTGAAAAATAGGAAACAAAGAATGGCTCAAAAATTTCTCTCTCCCTCCTTTTTATGCACTATCTAGAGCACATAAGATGCCTTAGGGGAAAACGAAGGGAAAAACATAATCCATGTACAGAAACTAGTTACTAAAAGCATGCAAGACTTTTCAACATTCCTACTGTAGCTTGATAGGAAGAATTTAAAATCTTTTAGAAAAGGGAACAGTATGATACATATTCCATTTTGATAGGAAACATTGTCCTTGAAGAGTACATGTATGAAATATGATCCTAGAAAAGACTCCATACTGAACAGATTAGCTAAAAAATGTTGGTACAGAAGGCACTAGTACACATAAAACATACTCATCAAGAAAAAAACCTGCATCAGCAAGACATTTGACAGTTGCATCCGGAGGCAAAAGGCGTCGAAAGTCATCACAATGTATAAGAGTCGCCAACCCACCAGCAGAGCATCCCGAAAGAAGGGCCTGTTAGATTGTCACTCATACATATTAACAGAAATGGACCAATCTGATAAAATTTGGATGTGGGAAAATAGAATTTATGTGAGGCATTAAAAAGATGTTCATGCAGTGCAGGAAACAAAGTGTTTTTCTGCAGAAGTTTATTACAAATTGTGGACCAAACATATCCTCGTAGAATTAACCAAACCTCAACTTGTGTAGTCGTAACTCATAACCATCAAACCATGTACATGCATAAAATTTTATTGATGTTTAAGATCTGTAAGTTTACAGATCATTATTATAAAGCAGAGCTTAATTGGAGTGACCACAGTTATACCTGTTTGGCTTTTGACAAGCCAACTGACAAGAGTTCATCCATAACTACTTCCCAGATGAGCTGGCCCCTAAAGAAAAGTGCTGATCCATTCTAGGAAATGGAGGAACAGACAATATTAGAACAGCAACTTTCTTCATATAATTCCTTAAAGACAATAAACTTCCATTAATAAAATTATTATAACAGGTTCTGAAACAGGACAGAAAATCTTCAAACATAAATTTACCTTCAGCTCGTTTTCTGGATGACCAGCTAAGGACGCGCCATCACAGTACCGGATTTTGACTTTGTTCCAGTTAAAGAACTCTACACAATGCTCCAAAAATGGAATTGAAATTCATCAATCAGCTGGTTAACAACTAACACTGAGTTAATATTACAAAATGAAGCATTATGGTGATAAGATAGCAGCTGAAGCAAAATGAAGTACCAGGATTTTGTGATGGGTGGGAGCTTAAAATCCCAGAAAAGGGAACTTTACGGTCCATGTATTTGGAAGATCCTAATGGGGTCCCTTTACGCCATGAACAAGATTCTATTGTATTGCACCAACCTCCACCCTGCATTTCAATTTTCCACCCAAAACCCATTACCCAGCTTTGCTTTCTTAACAAACATATCAACTAGAACATGTAAATGCACTGAAATTGAATGAAACTATCATATTGTAGACATGCCAAAAAGCATAAAATTTGAATTAAGACCTCAATGTGAAGTAGCCAATTGTTAGCTCCTGATCCAAAGCCCTTTTTCAAATGGTAGCCAGGCGCACTTCCATCTAAACATACTGCAAACCCATGAATTTAAACCAGAAATGAATTAGACACTGAAAACACAGACAAAGAATCGAAATTTAGGTGGCAAGTTGAGGGGATGAGATTGAGTACGGGCGCCTCTAGCTTTAGCGTTTTGCAACAAGGTTAATTCGACCAAATCGGAGGCGGTGATGGGATGAAATGGGCGGGTGATTTCGGAGTCTGGTTCATCGCGCCAAGAGTTGGAGAGGAGAGTGAGAGCGAAGGCAACAACGGTAAATCCGACGGCTGCGATTGCCCAGTCCTTCTTGGCCCACCGTCTCCACCATAGCAGGCTGCGAAGCCTAGGATTTGCCATTGACCCCACCATCAATTGGCTCTGCTTAGTGCTGACGGAGTCAACTGGACACTGAAAACACCAATTCCCAATCTTCAACAAGACAACAACATTTTTTTATACTTCTTTTTGTCCCGGCAAAAATCAGCCGCATAGTTTATAGAATAAGGTAGCACATTTCAATTAATCCAATCTATTAATTATGCTTAGAGCATCAACAATCATGCTTCATATTTTAGAAGCTCTCTATAAAATTTGAACTTCAATCATATTCGTTATAAATACTATAATTATTTTTAATTCAATATAATTAATTCATATCTATTAAAAAATAATTAGCATTAATTAAAAGTTTAAAAAATGCATAAAACAAAGCATCATTAAATTATAGGGAGCCACTAGGAGTCATTTCTCTCTCCTTAGATTTAGAAGCTCCTAGAAGTCTCCCTATTTTAGAAGGTGAATAGGGCATATGATTGAAGTTGTATTTTTCCAATTTCTCCCTAAAATTTGTCTAAGGAGGTGGTTTAGGAAGCCTATTGCGGAGTACTAAACACATCATTGGATTTGTATTATCATTTTCAATCTAATGCAATTCAATTCTACCTCATAATCCAATTTAATCACAGTCACCAAACATGACCAAAGTGTATTACGCGTAATAACTCTTAACCATTAATGTATATAAAACTCATCCCATGCTTCATGTTTCACAAGGTAGCATTATGTTTAGAGAAGAAAATGTTATGGCTTGGTATCTACAACCATCTACATGTAACATGTATGATTTATTGTGATCGAGAATATATGGCTCATAAGCCTTAACTAGAGTGACATGAGATTTGTAGCGTGGTGAGAATAGAGATCTCGAAATCACGTATCTACAATTATCTCATGATTTACAAGTTTCAAGCACTAAATTGGGTTTATAATTAGGGCGTGCAGTATTTACAATTGGTTTATGTTAAGTAATCATAGCAATTAGCATACACACACATCCTTGAGCTGTTTCAAAATGATCGCTACATTGCAAGGAAAGGCCCCAACTTATAAAACATTTGATAGAGATACTATACTATTTATTTATTTTTTTGGGAGTTTCACTATTATGCCTAATATAAGCCCTAAATTATATTTAAAAAAACCCTATGTGAAATGTCTATTTTTGTTTTTTTTAAAATAAAAATTAAATGGTATAGAATTTATCTATATTACTAGTTCTAAGAATGGATATATAACTAAATACCTCTTTTCCTTTTTCTTTTTTTGGTTTTTGCTGTTAACAATTAAAAGAAGAGTATACAATAACTGAATTAAACACAATACAGACTCGAACCTGACTTGAAATCAAGGCAGTGAATTCCAACTCAACCAAATACACGCTTCTATTATTATCCTGCACGCTTAAGACTACTACAATTTTATTAAACCACGACTCAAAATAGACGACGGGGCATGTAACACCCCGACTCCAATTTATTTCCCTTTTCCAATTTAATTAATTGAATTTACGGAATTACCCTTAAGTGAGGGTAATTTAATCATTTTCTTTTCCGGAGGGATTTTGGGACCACGAGTGGTTTGATTGCATAGGTATTGTTGAGTTGAATCCGTAGACAGGCGGTAGGCTT
This sequence comes from Prunus salicina, assembly GCA_020226455.1. Lineage (NCBI taxonomy): Eukaryota > Viridiplantae > Streptophyta > Magnoliopsida > Rosales > Rosaceae > Prunus > Prunus salicina. The sequence continues at coordinate 8,853,231 of CM035342.1, forward strand.
GAATCGGAGTTTTAACGAAGAAACGGCGATCAAATTACTCTCAGTGGCAGAACCGTAATTATTTCGAAGTTGTTTGGTAAAAATCAGTTTAACCCTCAGCTTCTCTCTCTCTCCCGCATACGCTCTCTCTCTCTCGTCTGTTTCTCTCTCCCCGACCCGCTCCCTCTCTCTCTTCGATTCTCTCAGCTCCGGCCACGGCAAGGGACGGCACCGGTCCCGTTGGCTTCGTCTCGACGTCCCGGTCAAGACCCACCGGTTTTCCCCGCCGGAAAACTCGAATCCAGCCGCCAGTTTCGACTGGTTTTTCTCCGATTCTCACGACGACGGAACGACAGTTTCCGGCGCGATTTTCCGTCGAACCAGGTGTGTTTTCGAACCTCCTCTGTATGCTCTAGCTGTTTTTGGGATTGGTTTGGATCGATTTTGAGTTTGGTTTAGGATTTTCGAAACCTAGGTTTGGCCGGTTTTCAATTTGAATTTCCGGCCGGTTCCGACACTAATTGGACCTCGGGGTAGTTGAATGAAATGTTCCTGACGTTGAGTAGGACCTGTAGCCGGAAGGGTGAGCACTGGTTTGGAGTTTTTCCGTCGCCGGAAATTTACTCAGGCCACCCGCCGCTGCCGTCGCGTGTGGCGGCGCGTGGGCTGAAGGGGTGAAGTTGCATTTTGTTCCAATGTTATCCTTAGGTTGTCACGAGCGTGTAGAATTTCGTAAATCTCAATTCGGAGGTCGTTTGTCTATCGAACGGATTATCGCATATTGTGCGTTATCCGGGTTTGATAGGTTCCGACCGTTGGATCGTTTCCAAATTGAATTATGTTGTTCCTGGTATTCCTAGGATCGTGTAGGAATTCACGGATCGTGAATCGGAGCCCTGGATGTTCCGATTCGATAATTCAAAGTTTGTGGGTTTAGCGATAACCGTACGTTTGGGAGCGATCCCTAAACCTGTAATCGGACCCTAGGATATCTCTTTCGACGTTTACGCACCGGGAACTTAGGGTTTCAAGTATTTTTCCATTTGTGTTTCCGTTTTGAAGCGCTTTATATTAATTCAAGATTCGTATTTCGAATTAGGTGCTCCGACCGATCGTACTCAGCAAGCAGGACCCTCTCGGGGCCAGTCAGCTTGGGATTATCTGTGAGTGGACTTTGTTTTCAATAAATGTGCATGAGTTTTATGATGATGTTTCTATGCTTGAGAATTTGAGAGTTTATGGAAATTTCTGTTTGTCTTTAAATTGAGATTATTATTTTTGGTAAAGTATTTGATATATATTTGGGTTTCGGGCATATTCGAGTATCTTGATTTATATGTATATGGTTTGGTATGTATTATCATGTTGAGTTTGGTGGAGTACTTGGGAAGTTATTGTGAAATTGTGGAAAGCTGTGAAAGTTAGAAAGTCCCATGTGTACCTCCCCCAGAATGAAATTATGGTTTGTGGATATGGAATTATGGTTTGTGGATTTGGAATATGAGAAATTTGGAAATGTCGGAACCCGGGCATACCTTAACGGGGTGTTACCGTAGACCCTTAATTGGGTAGCCTGCGCGCGTAGGTTTTCACAGGCGTACGGGTCTTGATTCTTCGTCCGTACGTGCTGGCTGAGAGTTAGTCCCCCAGTTGGACGGCTCGTCCCTAACCGCATGGTCTTTATCGGGACTGAAAACATGTGGTTAGCCAACAATCCCCAGTTGGATTGTTCCCCTGGTACATTTAGGTGTGTCTTTTATTATATTATATTATATTATATATATATATCTATCCATTATTCTTGTTTCTAAGTGAGGATACTTCCCCACTTGTCGTGCCAATGGGCACGTGTTTCGAGAGTTTGATTTGAGTTTGTAAAGAAAGGTTTGAATGGGATGATTTGTAAGTTCCATTGTGGTTTTCGGATTTAGCTCAGGTTTGAGCAAACTTTTTATCTATGAATTGATGGTTTTAATATATTAGTTTCATGCATGGTTTTATAACGGTGGGGTTATATTACTTTGATTTGAATGAACTAAACTTTGTTTTGTCCACTCACAATTTTCTGTTTTGCGCCCCACAGCCAGTAGTTGACTAGAGCGAGCTGCAGAGCCGCGTCTTGTGCTCTTATCCCCACGAGCTGCAGTACTTGAGCTTTCTTTGAGCCCTGTGCTATGTAAATTCGTTAAACTTCCTATTTGTAAACTCTGTTGTATTCTGTTAGATGCTCTGGTATTGCCCTGTTAGGATTCGGTATTTTCAAGGCCGGAGGCCATGGATTGTAAACACTATGCTTGTGTATTACATGCTGGTTGTTGGGTTGTTTTTATCTGTGTTTTTGACAGGTGTAAATTTTGGAATTGTCCTATTTACAGGGGAGACTCTGCCAAATTTTTGGTAGGAAGTCTCGGTTCTTAGTAAGTGGGCCCGGCATCTAAATGGTGCCGGACATAAAGACGGGATCCTTCCCGGTTCCCGAGGGATTCCGGGGCGGGTCCTGTCAGCTTGGTATCAGAGCATTAGGTTCTTTTCTTGTGACCTTCATGCTTTCTTTGCATGTTGTTACTGAAGGTTTTGTGGTTTCTTTTGTATAGAATCATGCATCGCCGAGGTGCTCGATCAAGAGGTCGTGGTCGTGTTCAAAGATACGGACCGAATCCTCCACCTCCATCTCCATCTCCGCCACCGTCTCCAGTTCCATCTCCGTCACCTTCACCTCCACCACCTCCACCACATGTTGAAGGGAATGCTGGAGATAATATGCTGGATTGGCAGCAAGTGATGAACCACTTCACCACTCAGTTCACCACTCAGTTCGCCCACTCTATGGGTCCAATTTTGCAAGGAAGACGGGAACAACAAGGTTCCGATATCAGAAGAGTTAAGGAGATGGGGGCCAAAGAGTTTTATGGTGCCTCTGATCCTACAGAAGCCGAGGCTTGGATGACTGATATGGAAAGAGTTTTTGAGGTCCTGCAGTGTGCTGAAGAGGACAAAGTTAGATTGGCTGCCTTTCTGCTAAAGGGAAATGCATATCAATGGTGGAGAACTGTCCGGAGGGGTAATAACAATATCGCTGTGGTTACTTGGGAAGAATTTCAGCGGCTCTTCTTCAACCAGTTTTATCCGCATTCTTACCGGAATGCAAAGAAGATTGAGTTCCAGCAGTTAACTCAGGGATCCATGACAGTATTTGAGTATGAGCAGAGATTTAATGAGTTAGCCAGGTTTGCACCGGAGATGGTGACCACAGAAGAAGACAAGTGTAGGCGCTTTGAAAATGGCCTATGGTTAGAAATACAGGGTATGGTCACTTCAACCCCTTATCCTACGATGAGGGCACTGGCTGAAGCAGCTGATAGGGTGGAAAGGACTATCAGATTGAGTGCTGGTAGACGACGTAGGGACACTACAGGCTTCGGTGGACCGAGTCAAGGTCCAGCAAAGAGAGGAGGATCCAGCTCCAGTTCTGCAAGCAGTGGTTGGTCCGGTGGACGGGGTTCTAGTTCAAGTAGTGGTAGGTCTGGCGCTCGACCAGTGTGGAGCCAGTACTCGGGATCGCAATCTAGGGTCAGTACAGCCAGGGACCCTTCTCGACAGTTTAGTGCAACCTGCCACGGTTGTGGACAAACAGGACACCTGAGGAAGAATTGCCCATTATTGGAGATGAGTAGTGGTCCTACCTGGAAGAGTGAAGTGACCTGTTTTTACTGTAAACAGTTAGGGCACTATAAGAGTGAGTGCCCACTTCTTATTGCTCGCGGTACTACAGGACAAGAGAGTGGAGCCCAGCAGGGGCAAGGCGGCAGGGGACAAAGTCAGACCCGGGGTGGTGCATCATCTTCTGCAGCCGGTCCTTCCTCAAGTAACGAGGTTCAGTCCACTATCCGTGGGCGGGGTGGAAGGAACCAGAGAGGCCAGTCAGGGCGTGCAACAACCCAGGCTCGTGTTTTCTCTATGACACAGCAAGAGGCCCAGGCTACACCGGACGTCGTTACTGGTATGGTCCCTATCTTTGGTTATTTTGCACGTGTGTTAATAGATCCCGGGGCTACACATTCGTTCATTGCACGTAGTTTTGTACCTTATGCCAGTGTTAGACCCATACCTATGGCGGGAAGTTTTTGTATTTCTTTACCTACGGGAGATGTCTTGTTCGCGGACATGGTATTCAAGGATTGTTATATCCAAATAGGGGAAGCAATGTTAGAAGCCGATTTGATTCCCTTAGATTTGGTGGATCTTGATATTATCTTGGGAATGGATTGGTTGGAAAGGCACCGGGCTTCAGTGGATTGTTTCAGGAAAGAGGTAATGTTTAGAAGTCCGGGACAACCTGAAGTTGTTTTCTGTGGAGAGCGTAGAGTTCTTCCTTCTGGTTTTATCTCCGCCATCACGGCCAAAAGGTTACTTAAGAAAGGGTGCGTGGGGTACTTAGCTCACATCTTTGACACTCAGGGGATCACTCTGAATCTGGAAGATGTTCCTATTGTTTGTGAGTTTCCAGATGTCTTTCCGGACGATCTTCCTGGTTTGCCTCCTCAGAGAGAAACTGAGTTCACTATCGAACTTCTTCCAGGCACAAATCCAATTTATCAAGCTCCTTATAGGATGGCACCAGCAGAGTTGCGGGAGTTGAAAATTCAATTGCAGGAATTGGTTGACCTTGGATTCATTCAACCTAGTGTTTCCCCTTGGGGTGCACCGGTGTTGTTTGTGAAGAAGAAGGATGGAACCATGAGGCTATGTATCGATTACAGACAATTGAACAAGGTGACAGTGCGCAATCGATATCCTTTGCCTCGAATTGATGATTTGTTTGATCAATTAAAAGGTGCCAAGTATTTTTCCAAGATCGATCTGAGATCGGGTTATCATCAACTCAGAGTACGCGATGAGGATGTTCCGAAGACAGCATTCAGGACTCGTTACGGCCATTATGAGTTCTTGGTGATGCCTTTCGGACTGACTAATGCTCCAGCAGCGTTCATGGATCTCATGAACAGAGTGTTCCGACCCTTTTTGGATCACTTTGTGATTGTATTCATAGACGACATCCTTGTCTATTCCAAAACTTGGGAGGGTCATAAGAAGCATTTGAGGTTGGTATTGAAGACTTTGAGAAGGAGGCAGTTGTATGCCAAGTTCAATAAGTGCCAGTTTTGGTTGGACAGAGTGGACTTTCTTGGGCATGTAATATCAGCAGAAGGAATTTATGTGGACCCCCGAAAAATAGAAGCTGTTGTGAATTGGGTACAACCCACTAATGTGACAGAGATACGGAGTTTCCTTGGGTTAGCAGGTTACTACCGTCGATTTGTGGAAGGGTTTTCGGTGATAGCAGCACCTCTTACACGGTTAACGAGGAAGGATGTTCAATTCGTGTGGACAGAAAAGTGTGAACAGAGTTTCCAAGAGTTGAAGAAGCGGTTGACCACCGCACCTGTATTAGCTCTTCCAGATGATTCGGGGAATTATGTGATTTACAGTGATGCCTCATTGCAAGGCTTGGGGTGTGTTTTAATGCAGCATGATCGGGTGATCGCTTATGCCTCAAGGCAACTTAAGAAGCATGAGCAGAATTATCCTACCCACGACTTGGAACTTGCCGCAGTGGTGTTCGCTCTCAAAATTTGGCGACATTACTTATACGGTGAGACTTGTCAGATCTTCACTGATCATAAAAGCCTTAAGTACATTTTCACTCAGAAGGAGTTGAACTTGAGACAACGACGTTGGATGGAGTTGATTAAGGATTACGATTGCATGATTGAGTATCACCCCGGTCGGGCGAATGTGGTAGCTGATGCTTTGAGTAGGAGTACTAATGCAGGTTTAGCTCTTTTTAAAGGGGTTTACATTCCGCTATTGGGAGATTTACGGAAGGAAGAAGTAGAGTTGGAATGGAGTCAACAGGGTGCACTACTTGCTAGTTTGCATGTGAGGCCTATTCTAATTGAGAGGGTGATTGCAGCCCAATTGGAAGATCCTAACCTTTGTGTAATAAGGTCAGAAGTAGAAAAAGGTACACGGCAGGATTATGTAATAAGAGAAGATGGAGCTTTAGTAACTGGAACTCGTCTTTGTGTACCCATGAATGACGACATCCTGAAAAGAGAAATTATGGAGGAAGCTCACTGTTCAACTTATTCTATGCATCCGGGTAGTACTAAGATGTATCGGACTCTACGGGAATACTACTTGTGGCCGCATATGAAAGGTGACATTGCTAAGTTTGTGAGCAGATGTTTGATTTGCCAGCAAGTGAAAGCAGAGCGGCAGAAACCTTCTGGACTTATGCAACCACTTCCGATCCCTGAGTGGAAGTGGGAGCTTATCACAATGGACTTCGTTTTCAAACTTCCACGTACTTCCAAAGGGCATGACGGAATTTGGGTGATAGTTGATCGACTCACCAAATCCGCCCACTTCCTACCTGTAAAGGAAACCTATTCCTTGGCGAAGCTGGCGAAACTCTTCGTGGACGAGATAGTAAGATTGCATGGAGCTCCTGTGTCCATTGTGTCGGACAGGGATGCAAGGTTCACTTCTCGTTTTTGGAAGTGTTTACATGAGGCTATGGGTACTAAGCTACATTTTAGTACTGCTTTCCACCCACAGACTGATGGACAGTCGGAAAGAACCATTCAGACCTTGGAAGACATGTTGAGGTCTTGTGTTTTACAGCTGAAAGATAATTGGGATACTCACCTTGCCTTGGTGGAGTTTGCTTATAACAACAGTTATCATTCGAGCATTGAGATGGCTCCTTATGAGGCTTTGTATGGGAGGATGTGTAGAACTCCGGTTTGTTGGAATGAAGTGGGTGACAGGAAAGTGGAAAGGGTAGAAAGTATCCAAGCCACAACTGAAAAGGTGAAGATGATTCGAGAGAAGCTTAAGACCGCACAAGACAGACAGAAGAGTTATGCGGACAACAGGCACAAGGATCTTGAGTTCGCAGTTGGGGATTGGGTGTTTTTGAAGTTATCCCCTTGGAAGGGTGTGATGAGATTTGGGAAACGTGGGAAGTTAAGCCCTCGTTACATTGGACCCTATGAGATCACTGAGCGCATCGGACCTGTTGCGTATAGATTGGCATTACCTGCGGAATTATCTCGGATCCATGACGTGTTCCATGTGTCCATGTTACGGAAGTATATGCCTGATCCTTCTCATGTTCTGGAGCATCAACCTGTGGAGTTGAGTGAAGACTTGTCGTATGATGAGCAACCCGTACAAATCCTGGACAGAAAGGAGCAAGTGTTACGCTCCAGGACCATTCCAATGGTGAAAGTGTTGTGGAGAAGTCAAACTGTCGAAGAAGCTACTTGGGAACCCGAGGAGCAGATGCGGGCCCAGTATCCTTACCTCTTCTATTGACAGGTACGTAAATTTCGAGGACGAAATTTTTTTTAAGGGGGGTAGATTGTAACACCCCGACTCCAATTTATTTCCCTTTTCCAATTTAATTAATTGAATTTACGGAATTACCCTTAAGTGAGGGTAATTTAATCATTTTCTTTTCCGGAGGGATTTTGGGACCACGAGTGGTTTGATTGCATAGGTATTGTTGAGTTGAATCCGTAGACAGGCGGTAGGCTTGAATCGGAGTTTTAACGAAGAAACGGCGATCAAATTACTCTCAGTGGCAGAACCGTAATTATTTCGAAGTTGTTTGGTAAAAATCAGTTTAACCCTCAGCTTCTCTCTCTCTCCCGCATACGCTCTCTCTCTCTCTCGTCTGTTTCTCTCTCCCCGACCCGCTCCCTCTCTCTCTTCGATTCTCTCAGCTCCGGCCACGGCAAGGGACGGCACCGGTCCCGTTGGCTTCGTCTCGACGTCCCGGTCAAGACCCACCGGTTTTCCCCGCCGGAAAACTCGAATCCAGCCGCCAGTTTCGACTGGTTTTTCTCCGATTCTCACGACGACGGAACGACAGTTTCCGGCGCGATTTTCCGTCGAACCAGGTGTGTTTTCGAACCTCCTCTGTATGCTCTAGCTGTTTTTGGGATTGGTTTGGATCGATTTTGAGTTTGGTTTAGGATTTTCGAAACCTAGGTTTGGCCGGTTTTCAATTTGAATTTCCGGCCGGTTCCGACACTAATTGGACCTCGGGGTAGTTGAATGAAATGTTCCTGACGTTGAGTAGGACCTGTAGCCGGAAGGGTGAGCACTGGTTTGGAGTTTTTCCGTCGCCGGAAATTTACTCAGGCCACCCGCCGCTGCCGTCGCGTGTGGCGGCGCGTGGGCTGAAGGGGTGAAGTTGCATTTTGTTCCAATGTTATCCTTAGGTTGTCACGAGCGTGTAGAATTTCGTAAATCTCAATTCGGAGGTCGTTTGTCTATCGAACGGATTATCGCATATTGTGCGTTATCCGGGTTTGATAGGTTCCGACCGTTGGATCGTTTCCAAATTGAATTATGTTGTTCCTGGTATTCCTAGGATCGTGTAGGAATTCACGGATCGTGAATCGGAGCCCTGGATGTTCCGATTCGATAATTCAAAGTTTGTGGGTTTAGCGATAACCGTACGTTTGGGAGCGATCCCTAAACCTGTAATCGGACCCTAGGATATCTCTTTCGACGTTTACGCACCGGGAACTTAGGGTTTCAAGTATTTTTCCATTTGTGTTTCCGTTTTGAAGCGCTTTATATTAATTCAAGATTCGTATTTCGAATTAGGTGCTCCGACCGATCGTACTCAGCAAGCAGGACCCTCTCGGGGCCAGTCAGCTTGGGATTATCTGTGAGTGGACTTTGTTTTCAATAAATGTGCATGAGTTTTATGATGATGTTTCTATGCTTGAGAATTTGAGAGTTTATGGAAATTTCTGTTTGTCTTTAAATTGAGATTATTATTTTTGGTAAAGTATTTGATATATATTTGGGTTTCGGGCATATTCGAGTATCTTGATTTATATGTATATGGTTTGGTATGTATTATCATGTTGAGTTTGGTGGAGTACTTGGGAAGTTATTGTGAAATTGTGGAAAGCTGTGAAAGTTAGAAAGTCCCATGTGTACCTCCCCCAGAATGAAATTATGGTTTGTGGATATGGAATTATGGTTTGTGGATTTGGAATATGAGAAATTTGGAAATGTCGGAACCCGGGCATACCTTAACGGGGTGTTACCGTAGACCCTTAATTGGGTAGCCTGCGCGCGTAGGTTTTCACAGGCGTACGGGTCTTGATTCTTCGTCCGTACGTGCTGGCTGAGAGTTAGTCCCCCAGTTGGACGGCTCGTCCCTAACCGCATGGTCTTTATCGGGACTGAAAACATGTGGTTAGCCAACAATCCCCAGTTGGATTGTTCCCCTGGTACATTTAGGTGTGTCTTTTATTATATTATATTATATTATATATATATATATATCTATCCATTATTCTTGTTTCTAAGTGAGGATACTTCCCCACTTGTCGTGCCAATGGGCACGTGTTTCGAGAGTTTGATTTGAGTTTGTAAAGAAAGGTTTGAATGGGATGATTTGTAAGTTCCATTGTGGTTTTCGGATTTAGCTCAGGTTTGAGCAAACTTTTTATCTATGAATTGATGGTTTTAATATATTAGTTTCATGCATGGTTTTATAACGGTGGGGTTATATTACTTTGATTTGAATGAACTAAACTTTGTTTTGTCCACTCACAATTTTCTGTTTTGCGCCCCACAGCCAGTAGTTGACTAGAGCGAGCTGCAGAGCCGCGTCTTGTGCTCTTATCCCCACGAGCTGCAGTACTTGAGCTTTCTTTGAGCCCTGTGCTATGTAAATTCGTTAAACTTCCTATTTGTAAACTCTGTTGTATTCTGTTAGATGCTCTGGTATTGCCCTGTTAGGATTCGGTATTTTCAAGGCCGGAGGCCATGGATTGTAAACACTATGCTTGTGTATTACATGCTGGTTGTTGGGTTGTTTTTATCTGTGTTTTTGACAGGTGTAAATTTTGGAATTGTCCTATTTACAGGGGAGACTCTGCCAAATTTTTGGTAGGAAGTCTCGGTTCTTAGTAAGTGGGCCCGGCATCTAAATGGTGCCGGACATAAAGACGGGATCCTTCCCGGTTCCCGAGGGATTCCGGGGCGGGTCCTGTCAGGGCACCTTAAAATCGTCGTTGTTTTTTAAAAGACGACGATTTTTTTAAAACCGTCGTACTATATCAACTTATACGCTACTATTTTGAGTTGATTTTTAAAACACGACGCTTGTCAATTAACAAGCGTCATCTTTTAAAATGCGCTAAACAAAAGGATTTTTAAAACACGACGCTTGTTAATTTCAAGCTACGTCTTTTAAAACACGGTAAACAAAAGGGTGGCTTATGAATTCGCCCTCGACCTAAAATTCAGATTTCCATGTGAAAACTTTATCTCCTTCCTTGAAACCCTCCTGGGCTATCTGAAACACTCCCTCTCTAACCTTTCTACTCCTCATACGTACCTACCAGCCATCGACACAGCGACGCCGTCAACGCCATCGTTTTCTTCGTATCAGTCATCCCAGGCGACATCGACACCATCTTCACAGTCAACGGCGACGATGTCCTTGAAAACAGATCTAGAGACCTTGCGAGAGGGGAAAAGCCTAGAACATTAGATCTGCCATCAAACCTCTGGTGACAGATCAGAGAGACAAAGGAGAAGATGAGCTGGTCTTCGATGTCGCCTGAGGTTCGATGGCAGATCTCCATCGCACCTTCTTGGTCATCGAACTCGCCATCCATGTCACAGATATCGCCGTCTTGGTCGTTCTCGAGTTTGATAAAGATTCATTCTCCCTTGGTGAACTTTTCAATTATAGGTGAATCCAATCCAGTACGAATCAATTGGTAATAGAATTTCTTTCATTAATTTTTTTTTTTCGCATAGCATCAATGAATGTGTTTGATGTCAAGAGTAGGAATCTCTGTTTTTGGTAACTTAGAAACCGAGCACACATAAACAGAAGGAAATCACGGCCAATTTAGGCCAAAGAAGAAAGAAGTCTACGAATTGGGTTGCTAAAAAACTCTGGTAAGATTAAGCTCCTTATCTTTCTCCTTTAGTTTTATCTCCTAACTTCTATTCATCCATGTAATTGTATCTTGAGTTATTATGTGAATGATGAGAGGGAAATATTCATCATATTGATTAATTTCTCATACAAGTAGCTATCTAGGTTTTCCAAAATAGCGAAATAGAAATGGGGAGACTGAAGCTTCAGATCAAGAGGATTGAGAATACGACTAATAGACAAGTCTTTCTCAAAAACAAGAACCGGGCTTATCAACAAAGCCTACGAACTCTCTGTTCTCTGTAAAGTTAATATAGCTTTGAATCACACCCACATATGGATAAGTTGGGATGTTGTTCGAACTTTTTAATTTAATTCTGTTATGAAAAATAAAAATTCCTATTCCGACAAGTAGTTGGAAACCTATTCCATGTTGGAGTCGGCTAATAGATGCACACATTATTTATAAGCAAGGGCACCCATTCTACTTTCACGCAAAATTTCTGTCAGCTATATACTTAATTCCTTTTACACAAATTTGATCTCTCTCTGCTCTTTAATTTGCTCTCCTTTGTTGTCTGCCCATGGCTTTGAGAAAAAGTATACTGATTTTCTTGCTTATGTTGGCTTTCTGTGGCATTTGTTTCGGTGCTGTGTATAGAGTTGGTGAATCCAATGTGTGGACTTCTAGAGGCCTTGTTGATTACAATGACTGATTTGATATGAAACAAAAACACATCGCATGTCTGATTTGATAAGTTTTCAACTTGCAATTGTATTATTATTATTTTTTGGTACAAGCAGATCCAGTTTGATGCAATAATTTTGTATCCAGTTTCCATTGCAGGTTTTTGTTCAGAATTAAGAAGGAAATTGTTTGGAACGTCAGGCACTAAGAATTCCTTTGTAGCAAACTGAAAAAGACATATTGAAATTGATTTTTTTTCAGGTTAGTTTCCTCCATATCAGTCTATTTTACTTTTAGTTTGGTTTTGAATTCATCAAATGCAGTGTTGTTTTCCTTTCCTTTACCAGTAAGTATATACACTATGTTGAAAAAAATTTAAAAAGGGAGTCGAGCCTCTAATGTTTGAGTGAGACCACCGTGTATATATGTATCCTTTGGCTTATAATTGTTCTATTAATTGTGGAGGAGTTTAGGAGAGGACATAGTGGATTTGACAGAATATCTTGAGATCAGTGGATATCATTTTATCCTGTCTTTGAATTGTGATCTTTCACATTCCTAAACACACAAGTTTAAGTTGTAAATTATTTTTGTAATGTGGTTTTTCATTTGCTCTTCTGTGTCAATATTGATTTCGAATTCCATTAGTTTTGCCATTCTTCCTTTTCTGTGGATAAAAGAGATATATACAACTTTCATTTGTTTATTTTCTCTGGATTTTCGTTTGGGTTTTCATTGCTTTGGATTTTCTTTTCTACCTTCTGTATCTACAATTTGTTTGAGTTTTTATTACTTTTGGCCTAATCCAATTGTTTTGATGTCAACAGCAATGTGAAGGATAACATTTGACGATGGTCAAAGCCTAATCCAATTGTTTTTATTACTTTTGGCCTAATCCAATTCTTTTTGATTTATTTACAGGGATGATGGAGGAGACTTCAATTGTGCATCATTTATATGTTTGGATGAGAGGAAGGCTTGGATTAGGAGTACGTAGGTCTTGTTAGGAAAAGATTGTACTTTAATTTCCATGTATCAATTGAATATTTATATTTAATTGGTAGGAAGTATGTTTGTTGTAGAATAAAGATTAGTTAATTATGTAATAACGATTGAATCTTCAAGTTTTATGAAAGACAATTTTTGAGTGTGTATATCCATTAATAAAGCATTATGATTGGTTTTCTAATTAAAATCGTTGTATAGCATCATAGGAAACCAAAAGGAACTAAAATGTAATAGCTTGGGAACTTATTAGACAATGATTTTTATAATAAATTGTCGTCTTTCATATAATTAATGACGGTTTTTATAAAAAACCGTCGTCTTTACAAACAATCCACGACGGTTTTTAAAATAACCGTCGTCTATTACATATAATAGACGACGGTTTTAAACAAAAACTGTCGTCTATTATATGTAATAGACGACGGTTCTTTTAAAAAACCGTCGTTTTTACATATAATAGACGACGGTTAATTACCGTCGTAGTTTGACATTCAAAAAGATGACGATCGATTTAACGACGGTTTGAAAAAGAAAAAAACGACGGTGTTTTCCCGTCGTCTATTTCAATTTTTGTAGTAGAGTGTGTGTGTGTATATATATATATAATATACACGTAAAAAAATTTCGGGACACTTAAAAATCGGGGGCCTTGTGCGGTGACACCACTTACACATCCTCAGGGCAACTTCTATCTTAAGGTTTGCAATGCTGTTACGAACTTGTTTTTTGGGAGTGACAGAAAGAAAAAGAAGAAGAAGTGAAATTCATATGAAATGAGTTGGTAAACTTGCCGAAATGTTCTGTTTACAATTACTATTCGTTATACAACCAATTAAAGGGACCGATACATTGAATCGAATTTTTCATTTGCAAGCCTCAAGCTAGTGAAGCTACACGTAAGATGAACCGACGCTATAATTATTTTCTGTCGAAAATACATGTGTGCTAGCTACATGTAAGAATTATAGAATCGGAGGGCCGTGTTCGTCCTAATAGCCTCTAAAACCTAATATTAAGGATACTCATAATTATGCAAACAATAATAATGTACAAACTTTATATAACTGGTTTCACAAAAATCTGGTTATAGATAATTAACAAAGGCCTTATAGCTAGCTAGCCAACAAGTGGGTACCTGACTTTGCACAATATTGCATGTAATAACTTAAGAATTGCCATGTTCATTTATCTCAATAAGAGTGCTATCCGTTGGGTGGGGACGCTGTGTCTCTGTCTTGAAATACTCCTTGTGTTTGGAGACAATACGCAGTAAAGCAGAAGCTCTTATGGCAAAGACTTCAACTTTTTCATGAGACTTGAGGGTTTTGCTGGAGATGGGCAAGTCGGAAAAGGAGGTTGATGTCGCTGCCCAACTCATAAGTTCTTGTCCAAAAAGATCATCCCTAGTAAGCCGACCTATAGTGTTGGACAAGCCACTTCCTCCTCCACCATGGCCAGTACTAGTAGTGTTGTAGGTAAGAACACTGCCCCGTGAGATGAAGATCATCATATCAAGTGGCTCCCCCTCTCGAATAATACAGTTGCCTCCATCATACATTACTTGCTCAAGATCCTTCAAGATTGCATCCAACACCTTTTGGTCCACATCTCGAAGCGTTTGCACCTGAGATTAAGTACATACATGTAATTGAGAAACATTAAGAGATCGATACAAAGCTAGCAAACAAGATGTGTGAGAGAAACTTGTACGTCCTCTTCTTCTTTTCTATTTGAGCTAATGATAACTTATATACTTTTCCATTCTCACACTAGTGTGAATCTGTTGCTTGTAACCACAAGTTTGTATATTACAAGGGGTTTTTAAACTTTTTTCAAATTTTGATTATTAAGTCCTCAACTCGAAACTCTCAAATCAGTTAATATAGTCCTTCATCTTTTAGTCTACTTAGAAAGGTGGTGTTGATGTTTCAATACTTTTTTGGTAGACTTAGAAACATACTTTCTTTAGTTTAGGCAATAAGAAATGGCGCTTGATAATATCCTGAACTTCTGAGGGAAGAATAGAGAATATATTCCCCACATCAAGATCTTCATTTCGTCGAAGTTGTCTTCGTACTATTTTATAGATATCTTCTGCATCAATAAAGCTGCCATATGCTTCTGACATGAGATTTATTTCTTTATGTATCTGCTCCCTCTTCAGCCAAATCCAATATTCCCTGTTAGTCACCTGCATAAATATCTATTCAACAAAAACTAGTTCAGTCCTCAAGTTTCTATGCATTATACATGGGCATTATATAATAGGGCTTGTCCAATATAGATCCCTACATAGGTTTTCAACATGACCCTTTTACATATATAGAAACTACTCAAAACAAGAAAAGTGATATAAAGAAGAGCCCTTAGATTAAGAAGAATATATTTTTACATAAAGAGTAGTGCATCATCACCAACCTGCAAATGTCCAAGGAGATATATAAACAGTAGCAGGCCACTTATAGAAATGAAAACCACAAAGAGGGTTTCCCATGCATTCATACTGGTCTTGAGGTTCGAACCAAAAGAACTGCAAAATCAATTAGAGGAGCAAGCTATATATAAATACAACAGTATCTGACGCAGCACAAGCAAACAAAGCCTAGAAGTGAAAAGGAACAAGGGACTGGAATCCACCAGGAAAATGAGAGAAATATCAAAAGTAGTTTTTTTTTTTTTAAATTAAACAAAAGTAATACTATGACAACACATAAAGGTTGCTTAAATACACATGCTCGACCCTAGGACTACCCCGGGCAAGTTTTTGAAAATGCTATGTCGCTGACCTTCCTCCTTTGGTGCTAAAAGAACTCGATGCAACACCAAGGTAATTCTTTCCATTCCGTCTTCGATTGCAAACTCAGCCACATAATCGTCGTCAATCACTTCGTCTTCTTCTACATCAACATCATCAGTCTCTAGCAAATTTGCTTGCCTTCGCTGAAGACAAAAGTTGGAGCGATGCCCCGGTTTTTGGCATCTAAACTAAGCCTCAAGATAGTTGGGGTTAGTTATATTAAAGCTCAAATATTAAATTTTAAAGCTTTTGTTGCCTAAGGTTACTTGTAACCTTAACCCTATCTTGGTGGCTAAATATAACTAGGATTTTAATGTTTCCTTCACATATTCCCCGCAAATTTCAGAATGTGAGCTTTAATCCGGTAATCTTCAGAATTGTTGCGGTTACAGTGGTTATTTTGATGATTTGGATTGTTGTCTGGGGGAAGTTCTACGATTTCTTCCTCTGACTCCGATTTACTCTCTTGAACGTGAGGTCTACCATCATTTCATCCATCGTTACCTCCCTATTATTGCCACCGTCAGCTCTTTTATTATTTCCTCCATTGTTGCCCAAAGCTTGTTGCAATAATTCACGAATTTCCCCAAATTGATTGGTCAAGTTTTCAATACGTTCATTCTGAGTGTCCAAGTCCGCTTGAGTGATAAGGGCATCAATATTACGATCACCTATGGTTATGCATCAATGATACTGAGACGGCAGATAAATGCAGCACAAGCAAACAAAGCTTAACTGTTGACGAAAATGAAAGAAACTTAACTATGTGTCCAATTGACGAGGATTCCATTTAGAGGATTCCATTTCTTCCTTTTAGGTTGCAAAGGATGACGATTTTTATTATTAGTACTAAGAGAAATGAGATTCAAACTTGGAACTCTTCTAAAATTGAACCCTTACATCATTTTTGCTATTACTTACATGTTTACTTTCAACCAAGTGTATTTTTTATTGTAAAATTGTTTAGTTACTTATTGTAAAATGTGCAATATGCAAGTGGAATTTATCGTAGGCCAAACCTTAGATTTCGTACGCCCCATGAGAAACACTGCAAGACCTTTCGCGGAAAATTTGTTGACCCCAACATGCCAGACTGAAGAGCATCAAGATATATACCAAAATCGAATACTTTTGCATTTGATGGATTTATGGGGCATAAATCATTTAGAAGCGTGACATTTCTGGGTGTACCATCATCACAATCAAAAATATGGAACTCACATCTCTTTCCACTTTGGCAAGCGTATCCCCAACATTCTATTTGTCGTTGAATAGAAAAGAAATACCAAAATGCTCCGAATACCTAAAAAACCAAGAAGTAATTAGTTTACTTAGGGAAAATATCAAAGTAATATGCATATGCACTAAGATTGGATTTAGTTCGCATGAAAATTGATTTGGGAATGAAAAATCTTTTTTCCTTTCTTCCATATTTTGTTATGTTCATGTTAGGGAAAATATTTTACATCTCATGGAAAAATAGGGGAAAAATGAAACCCTTTGTCCACTTTAGATTTCATTTTCCCTTCCACTTTAAATTTTGATTTTAGTAATTTAATTAGGTATATATATTTTATATTTTATATTTTATATAGTACAAAATTATAAGTACATTTAAATTCATATTCATAGGTATATTAATGTACTTACACTTTTGTATACGCGTCTATATTAAAAAAATGTATCTAATTAGATAACTAAAATCAAAATTCAATCTAACCCGGACAATAATGAAGAAAAAAATTTATTTTATTTAAAGATGACAAACAAATTTTAAATTGGCATCAAATAGAAACTTACATGACCAGCAAGGATGTATAGGATGAAATTGAGAAGCGCTGGGACCCATGTTTTACGCTCTAGGTCAGAAATATAATTGTCAACTTTCTTCTCGTTAAGATTTTTGCAGTGTTTGTAGATGGGATAAATTCGTGGCACATAATGCAACATAATAAGTGAATTCATAATCCTCATTCTGTTCAAAGCTCTTGAGGCCCTCAGCGTTGGAAAGAAAACAAAAATTGCTATCTGCACACATGTACATTACAATGTGAGAGCCTAAGTCATTAAAAAGGTAAAAAAAAACTATAACAGAAGTAACAAAACCAATCAATTGATCGGTTCTTCGGTTTCTAGGATGCCCAAGTCAATAAAAAATAAAAATAAAAGTATGATTTCATATCCCAATTTCTTCATCTTCTCTGTAACCACAAACTCGTAAATTCCAAAATCATTGAATTACCGCGCAAGGTAGCAGCTTTTTACAACATATAGCAAAATAAACCAAAATGTCGATGACAAAAGGGGTTGTGCAATCGGTTTGGGTGGGTTGCGGTATTGCTCAGGATTATTTTATTTTATTTTTTGGACAAAGGTTGCTCTGGAATTGTAATGGAATAGGATTATAGGATGGGGAGTGGTATGTTGGTATAGGAGTGGAAATTCTTGGACAATTTATTGGAAAGACTGATGTATCTAAAAGGGTCGTATTTGACAAGAAAAAATCCTTCCACCCTCACACAGCCACATTTCTAGCCTCTCTTTTTTTTATCTAATGGTTACTGGAAAACAAATTTATTAATAGCCTCAAGCTCAACTTATAGATATTATTATTAGGAGGAGAGGAAAGTCTTACTAAATTATACATAATTAGGAAATGGTTTCTTACTTGCGGAACAGGAAGAACAGCTAAAATGGCCATTGTCATGCTCCTAACTTCTTCTCGTCGTGAAGGACCACAACCACAGAGAATACGAAACAGAGTAATAATAAAAATACGAAGCATATGACGCATACTGAGCAATACGTAGGAGAGATCTCCCAATGATCGCAAAACAATAGCTATTATTTTCAATTTTGTGTCCACTACGACACACTTCCTATCGTCGTTGAGGATAAGACTGTAGAGGATCAGAGGATCCAGTGACATAGATAAAATATAGAATATTAAAAATATCGTATCCGATTTCATGGCAGGTTTCCCAGATGCAAACTCTTTGATCTGTTTTTCTGCCATCCTGAAAAATAATTATTCATGCAGATATATTAATATATGGTAATTAATTAATGTTCATTGCGAGACAAACAGAGATAGATGCTCAATTGCATTTGATTAATTTAGAGTTAAAACAACTTACTTTTCAGAGTCAGACCTCACCATAGCTGAAGCTTGTTTAGGATGCTTGTTTATCCTCTCAGATTATTGCTCAACAAGGACTTGGAGCTGGAGCTGCTTTCTTTCTACAGCATGGAAATGGGGCAATCAGCCAATATATCAATTGGGCATATGGGGACCCACGTGATTAACTTTTGTCGTCTAAGTGCGCCCTTCGTAAAAGAAAAATCAAAATCTTAGAAGTTTTGTCGTGTTTATGCAAGCCGCATGCAAATTGGCATCTGAATATAGCTTCATTAGCAAGTCAATCAGACCTCTTTGTTTTTTGTCTGAAATAACTTCATTAGGGGAAAAATAAATTTAAAAACTTCATTAGAAAATACATTCACACAAGGGTTGGCTGATTTTGCCATTCATTCTTTCATTTCTACATTTTTTCCTCCATAATCTTTGTAAACATACCCATTAGGCTCCACTGGAGACAACTGATTTGTAATGTCAATTTCTTAAAAGAATTAAACCTTTTGTACCCAACCCCCCGTGAAATATAAAAACAAAAAACAAAGACAAAATAAATAAAAAGGAAAAAAAAATCAGACAATTAAAAAAATACAGTATTGACCAAAATGAAAATAAAAATCCATCCCTACTAGGATTAGGCATCAAAATCGGAAAACCGATACAGAATCCAAACTGTGCCAATCTCGTATCGTGTTGTTCGGTGTTGCATAGTACACAATATCATACCATATCATACCGTTTCTGTTTGACACAACAGCGGTTCCATATTTCTCATTCCGTTTGGTGTCATACTATACCGAATAGTATCCATCTTCTCTTTTTTTTTTCTTTTTTTTTTTTCCTGTTCTCTTTCTTTCTTTCCTTTTATTTTATATTTCCCCTTGTTTTTTTATGAGTGTTGCTAAACGAACCCTAAAATTAACTAAGTACACCCTATAATCTAAGTACATCCTAATATTTAAATCAAAACATAAAATTAACTAAGTACACCTTATTTAACTACCAAAAATACCATCGGTACACCCTAATATACCAATTCATCTCTCCAGTATAAGTTTTTTCACTGCCCCATTTGCTTTTTCTTGGCCTCCCTCTATATTGAAAGCTGACTGAACCAAATGCAAAACATGTATCAGTGTTCACAATTTGAAGATTCTTCTGCTTTTGAATTGCTAGCACTACCAAGAAAACATCTAAACAGTAACTAAAGATCGACATTAATTCCCCAATTAAAAAGCTTTATCAGTATGAAACAGTCAAAGATCATTTAAGTGAATCAAGTCCACTACCCAGAAATCCAGCACTGAAAATGAACAAGTTGAATGGACAAAATCCTGAGCATGCATTCGTAACCTGCTACACAAAAAAGAACAAAAATCCAGAACTCCCTTGAAGACATGACAACCCAAGAACACCCAGCATATATGATTTACATTAAAAAAAAATGTAAACAAAAAAGAGAAAGAAAAAAAAAAACCCAAACTTTAGTCCATCCCTCATTCTGATCTGAACTTGAAGTTGTATTGGAAATACAGAAGGGACCGTGTAAACTTGGAAACTATCCTAAAGAAGATTCCTGATGATTTCCAGGAGATGTAATAACTTGATTTCTGGTGATTTTTAATAACTAATGATTTGGTAAATCGTAGCTTTCGAAGAATACAAAAATTTATGAAATAGATGGTTCTAGTCATTTGATTAGGGTTGAATATGGTGTACTTAATAAAATTACAGTGGTTTCACAATTCAATATACCCTTTTTGGTCATTTTTTATGCGAGTAAATTAGTAATTCAATAAATAATTTGACAATAGAGTGTACTCAGTTAATTTTAGGGTTCATTTAACAGCATTCTTTTTTATTCTCTCTCTATTATTTTCCTCTTTCTTCGTCTTTTCCTTCTTCCTCTCTTCTCTCTCTGTTTCTTTATCCCAGTCTCCCCCGCCACTCCATCCCCATCTATCTTTACCTGTTTCTTTATTCCCAGTCTCCCCCGCCACTCCATCCCCATCTATCTTTACTCTTCTCTCTCTCTCTCTCTATTATTTTCCTCTTTCTTCGTCTTTTCCTTCTTCCTCTCTTCTCTCTCTGTTTCTTTATTCCCAGTCTCCCCCGCCACTCCATCCCCATCTATCTTTACCCTTTTTTCTTTCTTCGTCTTCTTCTTCTTCTTCTTCTCTCTCTCTCTCTCTCTCATTTTTCTTCTCTTCTCTCCCTCCCCATCACTTTCTTTCTCTCCATTACTTATCTTTTTTCTCTCTCTCATCTCCTTTCTCTTTCTCTGTCTCTCTTTCTTTTTTTCCTCTCTTTCATTTCAGTTTTTTTTCTTCTCTTAGTTCGTCTTTCTCTTTTCAGATCTATAAGGTCTTAGGCATGAGCTTTTTGTATTGTCTAAAGTGATTATTGGACGGGGTATGCTATTTCTTCTGATTGCTAGGGGTTTGAAGTTTTAAAATCTTGGCTATGAAAAATCCATTCAGCAACAGTGGTACCGAAATGGTACCGTGTCATACCAAAATCAATCTGCCCATACCATATCGTGTTGTTCGAAAATTCCAGTATTGGGAGCGGGATGTGATCAATACTCCCGTACCGTGCCCAGGCCTAATCCCTAAATTGAAAGGAAGAGGCCCATCATCTGGTTAATAGTGTTTCTCCTCTAGGTAAAGAAGTGATCATGTTATATAATATAGGATCAATTCCAGTTTGGTATCATGTGGTTTCACTCGTAAGACATTTGCTCATATCCTCTCAATTTTTACAATTAGAAACCCCGATCTTTCCAATTTGTTGCAATGTGGTTTCGTTTCATTCTCAATGTCTAGAATGAATAACCCACTAAAAAGTTGGAGGCCTTCTTGAGTTCAATCAGCCTCGTGAGAAAACAGTGAAATTCATATGATAGTGGGATTGCACGGAAATGGGCAGTCAATTTGCTTTACGACATTCCGACTAAAGTACCAATCCCCCACAGACTGCAATTTTCTATCAAAATTCAAATTAGTCAGATAACCGTCTTAGGCTTTCAGTTGCTACTAGGAACAGCAACATTACAAGACAGACAGATGTAAACATGATTTATCTTACAGGATGAAATAAAAAATTGCTTCCCTAAACATCCAATTTTTTGAGTGCACCATTGAAGAGTTTCAACGCTGGCGCTAAAGTCGCTGAATAGAACTCCGATATGTCTATCGTAATCATATGCAAGTATGAAGCATGAGCATTAAGCTTATGAACAGAGCTAAACACTGAACACTACCCACAGTGGGAGGGAGAGGGATTCAGAGATCACTGAGGGTCTCTCCACATTCAAAAAAGATCATGAAACTTTCCTGACCATATTGTTTATTCGTGGAGAATTGGGTGAATGCCATGTCTCAGTTATCCCTGTCTGGCAATGAATAAAACATGAATTTATAAACATTCCTCCCTCCTTATTTTTTCAGAATTCATTCAGCGCCTTCAACTTCGAACCTCAGAAACCTGTATGAAATAAGTTGGTAAGTTAATTGCCACAAATTCTTTTTAAAATTACAATTTGTTATACAGTCAATTACAGGGACCAATACATTGAATCCTGTTTTTCATTTCCCAAGAAGCCTCAAGCTAGTGAAGCTAAAAGTACATGTAAGATGAACCGATGATATAATTTTTGTCTGTTGAAAATACATGTGTGCGCTACATGGGTTCGGAAATGCCAGTAAGCCCCACAAGATATTTCCTTGCTAAAAGATGACCTAATAAGATTACATTAGCAATGCCCACTGTTTCCAACTTGCAACTGTAATGGTCCACAAAATCTATGACCAGATTGTTCCAGTGAGATGTTTCATAGAACAATTTCCTTAAGAATCCTATTTTAAGTGTAAGAATTTTATAGAGTAGTTTAAATGTGACATGATGAGAAGACCCAAACTTCCTGCTGATCACAACTTGCAGGCTGCAAAAACGCTGGTTTATGGTCTTAAAAATATATAAAGACTCAAACCAGCATTAGGTGTATGTGATTTTCCTAGACTGTCAGGCAATACATATTGGGTCACAAGATGCATATCCAATTACTTTGTAGTATTTCAACCTGGCTAGGATTGCAATTGAAAATGTTCAATTTGCACCTTTTCCAATAGCCATGTGGATCTGATGATTCAGGTATCAAAATATGTTGTATCTAATGATATCCAATTAGGAAATGAGAAAAGGAATGTGAAATCAATCAAGCAAATGAAGCCCTGAGGAAAATTACCTGCCAAAAATCGTAGGCGGGGTTGACTAGGAACACTGGGGTGTTAATGTTTTTAATGATTTCCTCAGGAAAGAGACACTGTCGTAAAAGTTCACAACAAACAATAGGAAATAAGAAGAAACCTATCAAATTTGCTCAGTGGTACCCCATACATAATAGGAAAAGAGCACCTACCTTAGAGGGTTCCATTCTCGTAGCAAAATCCTTGTGCAAACTCTTTGCTAAACCCTGGCAGCATGAAAATCATTGCATGCTTCATGTTTCACAAGTTAGCGTTATTTTTATAGACCAAAATGTTATGGCTTGGTATCTACAGCCATCTACATGTAACATGTATGATATACTGTGATCGAAAATATATGGCTCATAAGCCTCAACTCAAGTGACATGAGATTTGTAGAGTGGTGAGAGCAGAGATCTAGAAATCACGTATCTACAATTATCTCATGATTTACAAGTTTCAAGCACTAAATTGGGTTTATAATTAGGAGGTGCAGTATTTACAATTGGTTTCTGTTAAGTAAGGTGTACAGAAGATAATCATAGCAATTAGCATACACACACATCCTTGAGCATTGAGCTGTTTCAAAATGATCGCTATATTGCAAGCAAAGATCTTTCATTTGGTTAATTTGTACTCTGCAATGTAATATACAAAATTTAACAATGACTATCTCCTATATGTGAGGAAGTGACAACAATATAAACTGTTTTCTTCTGAAAACACCTTCATTCTCGATATCTACAAAAATAGGATCATGTACTGGACAAGAAGGAGAGTATTTCCACCAGGGGATACTGAGGAACTAAGGATCTACTGTTGGGAATAACCCGCTAAAAACTTGTGTTCTTGAGTTCAATCAACCGTGTGTGAAATTTACATGATAGCAGGTAGGATTGCATAGAAACGGGCAGTCAATTTTCTTTGATGCATTTCGATTAAAGTACCAATCGCCAACGGACTCTGCAATTGTCTATCAGTAACAACAGAGCCAAACAGTTAGATATCGAGTTTAGTTACGAGAATGACAGAAACCCAATAAATAAATTAATTAAACACATTTGATGCCATGATGCTGGGCTTACGGCACTTCAGCTTTAGTAGGTAAAATCACATGACAGACACATAGATTGTATAACATAATTTAGCACAAGGACGCCCACGTAGGGGACAGGGGTTGGGGAGAGGGGAGAGAGATGACTGAGGCTCTCTCCCTCTACAAATCACATAGAAACATACTGCAGGGATGAAATACTTTCTGAAATAATATTCTAGTTAACAAGAAAGCCTTATCTTATCTCAGCATTCAAATACGATGATAAGAAACTCCTCACCTTATTGTTTATTCGTGGAGAAGTAGGAGCATGCCATGTCTCAGTCATCCATGCCTGGCAATGAATAAAGCATGAACTTATAAACATTCCTCCTTCCTTATTTTTCTGGAATTCTTTTAGCGCCTTCAAAAGAGATCTGCGGTAACCTGTACGAAAAAAAGTTGCCAAGGTAATTGGCCACAATATTATGTTTACAACTTAGGATCCAATGCATGAATCTTATTTTCCAAATGACGAGGTCTCAAACCAGTTAATAAAAGTACACATAAGATGAACCAATGGTGCAAAAAACATGCGTGCTACATGTGTTTGGGAATACCTATCAGTTCCCCGAGATATTTCCTTGCTAAAAAGAACCTAAAAAGAGGACCCCAGTAGTGCCCCCTGAATGCAACTGGAAGCTGTTTAAAATGCTGGTTTATGGTCCAAATACTCTATAACCGGGTTATCTTCACCAAAATTTTCTCTGGTTCAGTGACCCTAAGAATTCTAGTTTAAATGTAACATAATAAGACCATAAACTTCCTGCTGATTACATCTTGCGGGCTGGATGGAAATATGCTGGTTTATAGTCCACATAAGTCTACAAATGGCTGGTGGCAATCAGCAATGTACTTTAGCTAACAATTATAAGACCATTGAGATAGTATTCCTTGAAGAGTGGGCCATATAATCCCTTGCTACATAGACTCAGGCCAATTTTAGCTGC
Source organism: Prunus salicina (assembly GCA_020226455.1). Lineage (NCBI taxonomy): Eukaryota > Viridiplantae > Streptophyta > Magnoliopsida > Rosales > Rosaceae > Prunus > Prunus salicina. The sequence goes on from CM035342.1 coordinate 8,878,119, forward strand.
AAGTCATTTACTGAACTGTCAGGCAATGCATATTGTGTCATGAGAATCATACCCAATTACCTTGCAGTATTTCAACCTGGGTAGCATTGCAATTATAAATGTCCAGTCTGCACTTTTGCCAGTAGTGATACGGATCTGATCCTTCAGGTATCAAGATATTTTGTATCTAATGATCATCCAATTACGAAAAATAAAAACAATGAATGTGAAATCAAATTCTGGTGACATGCAAATGAAACTTGGGTTCTGAGGAAACTTACCTGCCAAAAATCATAAGCTGAGTGGAGGACGAACACTGGGGTGGCAATGTTTTTAATAATTTCTTTAGGAAAGAGACACTGCGAAAAATCACAACAGATAATAGGGGCTTTGTGTTATGAATCAACAACTGAGCAGAAGAATTAAGAACATCTCAAATTTGATAGAGATACTGTGTAAGAGTTAAAGAAAACCTACCTCAGCTGGTTCCTTTCTTGCAATACAATCCTTGTGTAAACTTTTTCTTAAACCCTGACCAGAAAATAAGCAAGAGATATCAATAATGACTCTTGTGTTAAACCTGTAGCTTTCAGCTAGACCTTAGTGTCAATGAAAGTACTGTATAATGGTTATAAAATCAAAATGGATGTAACCCTGTCTCATGTATGAAGTGTTAGATACTAAAAGAATAATTAGCAGATGCACCATATTAAAGATTCAATTTTATATTGACTAGTGTGTACACCCATATTCACACCATCTGTCAAACCCGAGATCCCGAGAACCCAACAGTATCACCATTGTTAGTAATCAAATTTGTACAGAGAAAACAAGGGTAAGTATCACCTAGCTAAAGATTACATAAGATAGTAACAGTAAAGATCAGAACATTACGTGAAGGATGAAAACATCGTGAAAGAAATATCTCATGGTGGGATTTTCGATAACATCTTTCCTGAAATGCAGGAAACAGAAAGTTGTTAAAAAAAATCTTTCTTTTCTCTGTGTGATCACTATTCGGAGCACAGAGGATGCATTGAAAATAATAATAATAAGGCATTATGCACATACAAGCAGTTAGTAAAAGCATGCAAGAAATTCAACATTCCTAGTGTAGCTTGATACGAAGAATTTCAAAGTTTCTAGAAAATAGATTGGTATGTAGGTGTTTAATTATGATAGGCTTTCAATTCCGGATGTATGAACTAGAAATAGTAGGATCACGAAACAGCACATTATCACATGAAATTTTATATTTAGGAGATTTAAGTGAAGCAAGAAAGTATGATCCTAAGAAGAGTTCACATAAGAAAACATGATTTAAGTGGTGCAGAACGCACTGGTACACATAAAACATACTCATCAAGAAAAAAACCTGCATCAGCAAGACATTTGACAGTTACATTCTTAGGCAGAAGACCACGAAATTCATCACAATGTATAAGAGCCGCTAATCCACCAGCGGAGCATCCCGCAAGAAGGGCCTGTAAGATTGTCACTCATACATATTAGCAGAAACAGACCTATTTTGGACAGGAAAGTGAGTTTATTCAAGTGAGAATCAACAAATTATATCATGAAAACATCAATGAAATTAGCTCTCTGAATTAGAGTGAGAATCGTAATCATCTAACCATGTACTGTACATGTATAGAACATGTTTGATCCAAGAATATCAGAACATGGATAACACAGTTTATTATTCTTTTTTAGGTGGGAGAGCTCTGCCCTTTACACATGCAAAAACCTCCTATTTATAGGGAATGTTTGCCTTCACAAACAATTACAAGTGGGGGTCCTCGGCTGGGAGCCGAGCCGTGCGCGTCCCATCCATCCTATCGACAGATGGTCTGGATGGGACATGTGAGGTGCCAAGTATGGGTGCTCAGTTCCTGACACGGATAGGGGCGGGGTGCTGCGGACAGAATGGGGCACAGTCTGCAGGTATGGTCATGGTCTTGTCTTGATGGGACGGGGTTTGGTAGCAGACGGCATGGCTGACTCCATAGAACACGGATCTTGTCAGGGGGTGGGGGCCTAGGGGCCGACGCCGAGCCATCCCGTCAGCATGAATCCCACGTGGTAGTCAGGCTCGGCAAGTACCGAGCGTCAACAGAACAATTAGAGCTTAATCCAAGTAACCACAGAGATACCTGTTTCGCTTTCGACAGGCCAAGTGAGAAGAACTTATCCATAAGTGCTTCCGAGATGAGCTGGCCCCTAAAGAAAAGGCGTGTTCCATTCTGTGCCATTGAAGAACACACAATGTTAATTACTCGAAAAACAAAAACAAAAACTTCCATTATTAAAATTACAACTGGTTAAAATATCCAAATAAAAACTTACCCTCAACTCATTATCCGGGTGGCCTGCTAAAGATGCACCATCACAATACTGCACTTTGACTCTGTTCCAGTTAAAGAATTCTAGAGCATGCTCCAAAAATGGAATTGAATCTCATCAATTAGCTGGTTAAAAGCTACAAACTTAAGCGTTATGGTGATGGTACAACAACAAAGCAGGTGAGTCAAATTGAAGTACCAGGATTTTGTGCTTGGTGAGGGCTTAAAATCCCAGTAAAGTGAACTCGATGTCCCATATGTTTGGAAGACCCTAAGTGGATCTCTCTAAGTGGTACTTGGACGTTGGACCCCTTTCCATTGCAATCCCCAAGCTCCCTCCATTATTTACAGTCGAAAATCCAACCCTTATTGAACAGAATTGAATCCCCCTCACCCCACCCAACTTCTCTATATCTCTCTCGTCCGTATCTTTCTTTCCCTCTCTGTCTCTCTGTATCTTCATCTCTGTTCGGGCAAGGACAAATATTTGAATGAATGGTTGAGAGGAAGAACAGCAATGATATTTTAAGGAATTTTTTGGTGAAGGTCCTTAACTTAAAAGCTTATTCAGGCTTAAATGTTTTTCCTGAAAATATGGTTGACAATTAGAATATCTACACAACAATTTTTTATAACGTATTTCCCGTACACGTGGTTGATCAGGGCCTCAAATCACAAAATCAAGTGAACTAAAATATGTAGAATCAACAATCAACAAAATGTTTGCTTTTGCTCACTTGCCCACTCCATGTGAAACAAACTGGTTCAGAGCGTCAAATATATATTCCGTTAACTGATGACATGGCCAAAACAGACCCCACACTTTTGCAGACTTGGAGACCACATTAGCTCCATGTGGACCAAATCATGCCATGTTGTCCAAAAAAATTAAAAATACTAAATCATTGAATTAAAATAAGAAAAACGGAAACGGAAACCAAAGCACAAAATCCTGAGCATCTGCATTTAGCATCAGTGCATTTATATGCATTTAAAAAAAAGTTAATCGTTAGATTAATCTAATGAGTTTTAATAAGTCCACATCGCTAACAGGGTGTGTGACTCAGCGGAAAATGACTTTAACTTACAAACCACATCTCTCAAATTCGAATCCCCACGACATCATATGTGTGAGAAATCCCCGTAGTTTAGGAGAAACTTTTGTGTGCAACATGGATAACATTGTTTTGCTATACCCTACCAATCTCGCTATGCAATAAGGACTGGTTAAAATTCATTAGATTTATCTAATGGTTAACATTCATTTAAATGCGTATAAATGCACCGATGCACAGCATAGACTCAAGGTACAAAAGATAACCACGGCGCGCTTAATTACATCACAAAGCTGTTTCACATCGATCCCTACAATGAAAGGAAAAGGGCTTTGAACTGGTTAATATGGACTCCCAAGATTTTAAAAAAGAAAATTACAGAATGTGTTTCTCCTCTAGGTAAAGAAGTGAGCATGCTATGTAATATAAAACAGTTTTTTTTCTTTCTTCTTCTTCTTCTACACATTTTCATTCTCAATGTCTACAAGAAATAACCCACTAAACGTTGGAGGCATTCTGAATTTCTGAGTTCAATCAACCTCGTGAGAAAACAGTGGAATTCATATGATAGCAGGTGGGATTGCATGGAAATGGGCAGTCGATTTGCTTTACGAAATTCCGACTAAAGTACCAATCGCCCACAGACTCTGCAATTGTCTATCAAAGTTCAAATCATTTTTTTTTTAAATTAATTTTTTAAAAATGACAGATTTTTTTTTTTAAATTTAATTTTTTACAGATGTGATGCCATAATGCCAAATTTTTCGTATCTTAGGCATTCAGTTGCTACTGTGAACGCATAAAATAAATGAACAGCAACATTTACAAGTATACAGCATATACACATTTTGTAAAACCACATGACAGATAGATGTATAACGTGATTTATCTTACAGATGAATAAACTATAGCTGCCCGGTAAACATCCAATTTTTTGAGTGCTACATTGCTGGTGCTAAAATCGCTGAATAGAACACAGATACACGTATATGATATATTATAATCACATTCAAGTATGAAGAACACTAACCACAGTGGGAGTGAGCAAAAAAGCAAGGGAGAGAGAGGGAGAGAGAGAGAGATCACTGAGGGTTTCTCTCTTTATCTAATACTTTCTGAATTATTATTCTAGTTAAGAAGAAACCTTCATCTTATCTCCACATTCAAATAAGATCATAAAACTTTCCTCACCTTATGGTTTATTCGTGGAGAACTGGGTGAATGCCATGTCTCAGTTATCCACGTCTGGCAATGAATAAAACATGAATTTATAAACATTCCTCCCTCCTTATTTTTTTGGAATTCATTCAGTGCCTTCAGCATCGAACCACGGAACCCTGTGAAATAATTTCATAAGTTAATTGCCACAATATTCTGTTTACAATTAGTATTCGTTCTACAACCAATTACAGGGACCGATACGTTGAATCATGTTTTTCATCTCCCAAGAAGCCTCAAGCTAGTGAAGCTTAAAATGCACGTAAGATGAACCGATGTGATAATTTTTGTCTGTTGAAAGGGTTCAGGAACACTAGTAAGTCCCACAAGATATTTCCTTGGTAATGCCCACTGTTTGCAACTTTCAACTGTATAAGATGCTGGTTTATGGTCCACAAAATCTTACGACCAGATTGTCCCAGTGAGATTTTTTATAGAACAATTACCATAGTGCAAGAATTTTATAGGATAGTTTAAATGTGGCTTGATGAGAAGAACCAAACTTCTTGTTGATCACAACTTGCAGGCTGCAAGAATTAGGTGTATGTGACTTTCCTAGACTGTCAGTAAATACATATTGGGTCACAAGATGCATATCCAATTACCTTGTAGTATTTCAAGCTGGCTAGGATTGCAATTGTGAATGTTCAATTTGCACTTTTGCCAATAGCCATGTGGGTCTGATGCTTCAGGTATCAAGATATGTTGTATCTAATGATCCAATTAGGAAATGAGAAAATGAATGTGAAATCAATTCTGATGATAAGAAAATGAAGCTTGGGTTCTGAGGAAAACTACCTGCCAAAAATCGTAAGCTGGGTTGACTAGGAACACTGGGGTGTTAATGTTTTTAATAATTTCTTCAGGAAAGAGACACTGTCATAAAAATTCACAACAAATAACAGGAAATAAGAAGAAACCTCTCAAATAATGTCAGTGGTACCATAAACAGAAAAGGAAAAGAAAACCTACCTTAGAGGGTTCCATTCTTGTAACACAATCCTTGTGCAAACTTTTTCCTAAACCCTGGCAGCATGACCCAAAAATAAGCCAGAGACACCAATAATGATTAATGGGCTAAACCTACAGCTTTCAGCTAGACCTTAGTGTCAATAACGGTACTGTTTAATGATTCATATAGCCTTGCATGACAAAACATTTTATTTTCATATACGTAATATAGATAAACTGAAGATGGATGAAATCATGTCTCAAATATTATGTGTCAGACTCTCAAATAAGAACAAGCAGATGCACCTATTAAACATTCAAATGCACATTGACTAGTTTTTACATCCCATAATCATATGCTGGGCCTCGCAAACTTTACAGTATCACCATTTGGTAGCACTTAAATTTATACGGGAAAAAAAAAAAGATATCACTTAGCTAAAGATTACATAAACTGGTACCAGTAAAGATCATAGTATAACCTGAAGGATGACAACATCATGATAGAAAGCTCTCATGGTCCAATGTTGGAGAACATCTTTCCTGAAAAGTAGGAAACAAAGAATGGCTCAAAAATTTCTCTCCCTCCTTTTTTATGCACTATCTAGAGCGCATAGGATGCTTTAGGGGAAAACAAAGGGAAAAACATAATCCATGTACAGAAACTAGTTACTAAAAGCATGCAAGGCTTTTCAACATTCCTACTGTAGCTTGATAGGAAGAATTTAAAATCTTTTAGAAAAGGGAACAGTATGATACATATTCCATTTTGATAGGAAACATTGTCCTTGGAGAGTACATGTAAGAAATATGATCCTAGAAAAGACTCCATACTGAACAGATTAGCTAAAAAACGTTGGTACGGAAGGCACTAGTACACATAAAACATACTCATCAAGAAAAAAACCTGCATCAGCAAGACATTTGACAGTTGCATCCGGAGGCAAAAGGCGTCGAAAGTCATCACAATGTATAAGAGTCGCCAACCCACCAGCAGAGCATCCCGAAAGAAGGGCCTGTTAGATTGTCACTCATACATATTAACAGAAATCGACCAATCTGATAAAATTTGGATGCGGGAAAATAGAATTTATGTGAGGCATTAAAAAGATGTTCATGCAGTGCAGGAAACAAAGTGTTTTTTCTGCAGAAGTTTATTACAAATTGTGGACCAATCATATCCTCGTAGAATTAACCAAACCACAACTTGTGCAGTCGTAACTCATAACTATCAAAACATGTACATGCATAAAATTTTATTGATGTTTAAGATCTGTAAGTTTACAGATCATTATTATAAAGCAGAGCTTAATTGGAGTGACCACAGTTATACCTGTTTGGCTTTTGACAAGCCAACTGACAAGAGTTCATCCATAACTACTTCCCAGATGAGCTGGCCCCTAAAGAAAAGTGCTGATCCATTCTAGGAAATGGAGGAACAGACAATATTAGAACCAACGAGCAACTTTCTTCATATAATTCCTTAAAGACAATAAACTTCCATTAATAAAATTATTATAACAGGTTCCGAAACAGGACAGAAAATCTTCAAACATAAATTTACCTTCAGCTCGTTTTCTGGGTGGCCAGCTAAGGACGCGCCATCACAGTACCGGATTTTGACTTTGTTCCAGTTAAAGAACTCTACACAATGCTCCAAAAATGGAATTGAAATTCATCAATCAGCTGGTTAACAACTAACACTGAGTTAATATTACAAAATGAAGCATTATGGTGATAAGATAGCAGCTGAAGCAAAACGAAGTACCAGGATTTTGTGATGGGTGGGAGCTTAAAATCCCAGAAAAGGGAACTTTACGGTCCATGTATTTGGAAGATCCTAATGGGGTCCCTTTACGCCATGAACAAGATTCTATTGTATTGCACCAACCTCCACCCTGCATTTCAATTTTCCACCCAAAACCAATTACCCAGCTTTGCTTTCTTAACAAACATATCAACTAGAACATGTAAATGCACTGAAATTGAATGAAACTATCATATTGTAGACATGCCAAAAAGCATAAAATTTGAATTAAGACCTCAATGTGAAGAGGCCAATTGTTAGCTCCTGATCCAAAGCCCCTTTTCAAATGGTAGCCAGGCGCACTTCCATCTTAACATACTGCAAACCCATGAATTTAAACCAGAAATGAATTAGACACTGAAAACACAGACAAAGAATCGAAATTTAGGTGGCAAGTTGAGGGGATGAGATTGAGTACGGGCGCCTCTAGCTTTAGCGTTTTGCAACAAGGTTAATTCGACCAAATCGGAGGCGGTGATTGGATGAAATGGGCTGGTGATTTCGGAGTCTGGTTCATCGCGCCAAGAGTTGGAGAGGAGAGTGAGAGCGAAGGCAACAACGGTAAATCCGACGGCTGCGATTGCCCAGTCCTTCTTGGCCCACCGTCTCCACCAGAGCAGGCTGCGAAGCCTAGGATTTGCCATTGACCCCACCATCAATTGGCTCTGCTTAGTGCTCGCGGAGTCAAGTGGACACTTAAAACACCAATTCCCAATCTTCAACAAGACAACAACATTTTTTTCTACTTCTTTTTGTCCCGGCAAAAATCAGCCGCATAGTTTATAGAATAAGGTAGAACATTTCAATAAATCCAATCTATTAATTATGTTTAAAGCATCAGCAATCATACTTCTTATAAATACTATAATTATTTTTAATTCAATATAATTGATTCATATCTATTAAAAAATAATTAGCATTAACTAAGTTTAAAAAATGCATAAAACAAAGCATTATTAAATTATAGAAAGCCACTGAGAATCCTTTCTCTCTCCTCATATTTAGAAGCTCCTAGAAGTCTTCCTATTTTAGGAGGTTGATATGGCGTATGATTGGAGTTGTATTTTTCCAATTTCTCCCTAAAATTTGTCTAAAGATGTGGTTTAGGGAGCCTATCACGGAGTACTAAACACATCATTAGATTTGTATTATCATTTTCAATATAATGCAATTCAATTCTACCTCATAATCCAATTTAATTATAGTCACCAAACATGACCAAAGTGTACTACGCGTAATAACTCTTAACCATTAATGTACATAAAACTCATCCCATGCTTCATGTTTCACAAGGTAGCATTATGTTTAGAGAAGAAAATGTTATGGCTTGGTATCTACAACCATCTACATGTAACATGTATGATTTATTGTGATCGAGAATATATGGCTCATAAACCTTAACTTGAGTGACATGAGATTTGTAGCGTGGTGAGAATAGGGATCTCGAAATCACGTATGTACAATTATCTCATGATTTACAAGTTTCAAGCACTAGATTGGGTTTATAATTGGGGCGTGCAGTAGTTACAATTGGTTTCTGTTAAGTAATCATAGCAATTAGCATACACGCACATCCTTGAGCTGTTTCAAAATGATCGCTACATCGCAAGCAAAGGCCCCCAAATTATAAAACATTTGATAGAGATACTACTTTTTTTTTCTTTTTTTTTTTAGGAGTTTCACTATTATACCCAATATAAGCCCCAAATTATATATATATATATATATAAACCTCATATGAAATGTCTTTTTTGGGTTTTTTATATTATAGAAATTAAATAATGTAGAATTTATCTATATCACTAGTTCTAAGAATGGATATATAACTAAATACCTCTTTTCTTTTTCTTTTTCTTTTTTGGTTTCTACTGTTAACAATTAAAAGAAGAGTATACAATAACTGAATTAAACACAATACAGACTTGAACCTGACTTGAAATCAAGGCGGTGAATTCCAACTCAACCAAATACACGCTTCTATTATTATCATGCACGCTTAAGTAAGTGTGTGTGTGTGTGTGTGTGTGTATAATATACACGTAAAAAAAATTTGGGACACTTAAAAATCGGGGGCCTTGTGCGGTGACACCACTTGCACATCCTCAGGCAACTTCTATCTTAAGCTTGCCGCAATATTCTGTTTACAATTACTATTCGTTATACAACCAATTAAAGGGACCGATACATCGAATCAATTTTTTCATTTGCAAGCCTCAAGCTAGTGAAGCTACACGTAAGATGAACCAACGCTATAATTATTTTCTGTCAAAAATACATGTGTGCTAGCTACATGTAAGAATTATAGAATCGGAGGGACGTGTCCATCCTAATAGCCTCTAAAATCTAAGATTAAGGATACTCATAATTATGCAAACAATAATAATGTACAAACTTTATATAACTGGTTTCACGAAAATCTGGTTATTATGGATAATTAACAAAGGCCTTATAGCTAGCTAGCTAACAAGTGGGTACCTGACCTTGCACAATATTGCATATGTAATAACTTAGGAATTGCCATGTTGATTTATCTGAATAAGAGCATCCGTTGGGTGGGGGCGCTGTGTCTCTGTCTTGAAATACTCCTTGTATTTAGAGACAATACGCAGTAAAGCAGAAACTCTTAAGGCAAAGACTTCAACTTTTTCATGAGACTTGAGGGTTTCGTTGGAGGTGGGCAAGTCGGAAAAGGAGGTTGATGTCGCTGCCCAACTTATAATTTTTTCTCCATAGAAATCACCCCTAGTAAGCCACGGACCTATAGTGTTTGACAAGCCACTTCGTCCTCCACCATGGCCATGAGTAATAGTAGTGTTGTAGGTAAAAACCCTGCCCCGTGAGATGAAGATCATCATATCAAGTGGCTCCCCCTCTCGAATAATACAGTTGCCTCCATCATACATTACTTGCTCAAGATCCATCAAGATTGCATCCAACACCTTTTGGCCCATACCTTGAAGCGTTGGCACCTGAGATTAAGTACATACATGTAACTGAGAAACATTAAGAGATCGATACAAAGCTAGCAAACAAGATGTGTGAGAAAAACTTGTACGTCCTCTTCTTCTTTTCTATTTGAGCTATTGATAACTTATACTTTTCCACTCTCACACTAGAATGAATCTGTTGCTTGTAACCACAAGTTTGTATATTACAAGGGGTTTTTAAACTTTTTAAATTTTTTGATTATTAAGTCCTCAACTCGAAACTCTCAAATCAGTTAATATTGTCCTTCATCTTTTAGTCTACTTAGAAAGGTGGTGTTGATGTTTCAATACTTTTTTGGTAGACATAGAAACATACTTCCTTTAGTTTAGGCAATAAGAGATAGCGCTTGATACTAAGCTGAACGTGGAAGGGAAGAATAGAGAATATATTCTCCACAGCAAGATCTTCCTCTCGTCGAAGTTGTCTTCGTACTATTTTATGGATATCCTCTTCAGTATCAGAGAGGTCATATTCCTTTAACATTAGTATTATTTCTTCTTCTATCCTCCACATCTTCAGCTGAATCCAATATTCCTTGTTAGTCGCCTGCATAAATGTCTATTCAACAAAAACTAGTTCAGTCCTCAAGTTTCTATGCATTATACATGGGCGTTATATAATAGATATATATAGGTTTTCAACATGACCCTTTTACATATATAGAAACTACTCAAAACAAGAAAAGTGATATAAGGAAGAGCCTTTAGATTAAGAAGAATATATTTTTACATAAAGAGTAGTGCATCATCACCAACCTGCAAATGTCCAAGGAGATACATAAACAGTAGCAGGCCACTTATAGAAACAAAAACCACAAAGAGGGTTTCCCATGCATTCATACTGGTCTTGAGGTTCGAACCAAAAGAACTGCAAAATCAATTAGAGGAGCAAGCTATATATAAATACAACAGTATCTGACGCAGCACAAGCAAACAAAGCTTACGAGTGTAAGCCTAGAAGGAACAAGGGACTGGAATCCACTAGGAAAATGAGAGAAAACTGAAAAGTAGTTTTTTTATTTTTTTATTAAAACAAAAGTAATAACATGGCAACTTGACGCAGCACAAGCAGCTTAACTGTTGGATCTTGATTTAATGAGTTAAAAAGTCTACGAGAGGGGGAAAGGTGAGGGAAAACATGAAAGACGATTCCATATCTTCCTTTATTATTAGTACTAAGAGAAATGAGATTCAAACTTGGAACTCTTCTAAATTGAAACCTCACATCATTTTTGCTATTACTTACATGTTTACTTTCAATCAAGTGTATTTTTTATTGTAAAATTGTTTTAGTTACTTATTGTAAAATGTGCAATATGCAAGCGGAACTTATCGTAGGCCAAACCTTAGATTTCCTACGCCCCAGGAGACACACTGCAAGACCTTTCGCGGAAAATCTGTTGACCCCAACATGCCAGACTGGAGAGCATCAAGATATATACCGAAATCGAATACTTTTGCATTTGATGGATTTATGGGGCATAAATCATTTAGAAGCGTGACATTTCTGAGTGTACCATCATCACAATCAAAAATACGGAACTCACATCCATTTCCACTTTGGCAAGCATATCCCCAACATTCTATTTGTCGTTGAATAGAAAAGAAATACCAAAATGCTCCGAATACCTAAAAGATCAATAAGAAGCACTTTAGTTTACTTAGAGAAAATTCAAGAAAATATCAAAGAAATATGCATATGCACTAAGATTGGGTTTAGTTCGCATGAAAATTGATTTGGGAATGAAAAATCTTTTTTTTTTTATTTCTTCCATGTTTGTTATGTTCATGCTAGTGAAAATATTTTATGACTCATGAAAAAATAGGGGAAAAATGAAACCTTCCATCCACTTTAGATTTCATTTTCCCTTCCACTTTGAATTTTGATTTTAGTAATTTAATTAGGTATATATATTATATATTTTATATAGGCACAAAATTATAAGTACATTTAAATTCATATTTATAGGTATATTAATGTACTTATACTTTTGTATTCGCGTCTATATTAAAAAAAAAAGTATCTAATCAGAGAACTAAAATCAAAATTCAATCTAACCCGGACAATGATGAAGAAAAAAATTCATTTTATTTAAATATGACAATTAAATTTTAAATTGACATCAAATGGAAACTTACATAACTAACAAGGATATATAGGATGAAATTGAAAAGCCCTGGGACCCATGTTTTACGCCCTATGTCAGAAATATCATTGTCGAGTTTATTCTTGTTAAGATCTTTGCAGTGTCTGTATATTGGATACATTCGTGGCACATATTGCAACAGAATAAGTGAATTCATAATCTTCATTCCGTTCACAGCTCTCGAGGCCCTCAGCCTTGGAAAGAAAACTAAAATTGCCACCTGCACACATGTACATTGCAATGTGAGAGCCTAAGTCATTAAAAAATAAAAAGAATTATAACAGAAGTAACAAAACCAATCAATTGAGCGGTTCTTCAGTTTCTAGGTTGCCCAAGTCATTAAAAAAGAAAAAGAAATATGATTTCATATCCCAATTTCTTCATCTTCTCGCCAACCACAAACTCGTAAATTCCAAAATCATTGAATTACCGCACAAAGTAGCAGTTTTTTACAACATAAACCAAAATAAACCAAACTGTCGATGACCAAAATCATTGGTTTAGGTGGGTTGCGGTATTGCTCTGGATTATTTTATTTTACTTTTCGGACAAAGGTTGCTCTGGAATTGTAATGGAATAGGATTATAGGATGGGGAGTGGAAATTGTAATGGAAATTCTTGGACAATTTATTATTGGAAAGACTGATGTATCTCAAAGGGTCGTATTTGACAAGAAAAAATCCTTCCACCCTCACACAGCCACATTTCTAGCCTCTTTTTTTTTAATCTAATGGTTGTTACTGGAAAACAAATTTATTAATAGTCTCAAGCTCAACTTATAGATATTATATTATTATTAGGAGGAGAGGAAAGCCTTATTAAATTATACATAATTAGGAAATGGTTTCTTACCTGCGGAACAGGAAGAACAGCTAAAATGGTGCCGAGTATCAACCCAACCATCAGTGTCTTATACATTCTCGCGAATTTTGCCATACGACGAATGAGAAGAATAATGTTCCCTATGTAGATGAGATCTGCCAATGATCGCAAAACAATAGCTATTTTTTGCAATTTTGTGTCCACTACGACACACTTCCTATCGTCGTTGAGGATAAGACTGTAGAGTAACAAAGGATCCAGTGACACAGATAAAATAAAGAGTACTAATGCCAATGCCATTTCCCAGTTCTTGCTAGGTTTCCCAGATGCAATCGCTGCGATCAATAGTGTTGCCGTCCTGAACAATAAGTATTCATGCAGATATATTAATATATGGTAATTAATTAATGTTCATTGCGAGACAAACAGAGATAGATGCTCAATTGCATTTGATTATTTTAGAGTTAAAAACAACTTACTGTTTATAGTCAGGTGGCTCCTGATTAGGGCTCTCCATAGCTGAAGCTTGTTTAGGATACTTGTCTATCCTCTGAGATTATTGCTCAACAAGGAGTTGGAGCTGGAGCTGCTTTCTTTATACAGCATGGAAATGGAGCAACCAGCCAAGAGTGGCTCTCCAATATATCAATTGGTCCTTCCAATAATTGAGCATATGGGGACCCACGTTATTAGTATTTTGTTATGTAAGAGCATCCACAATGATGCTCTCTATTTCTTAGCTAAAATTTGACTAAGAATATAAGAAAGCTATTTTAGGAGCTCTCTAAAAAATTTCAACTCCAACCATACTCCCTAATTTGGAGAGTTATAAATGCTATAACTCTTTTTTGATTGGTCCATCTCTATTAAAAAAATAAAATAAAAAATAGTTAGCATTAAATAAAGGTTTGAAATACTCATTAAATAAAGCAACATTAAATTATAGGAAGCCACTAGAAGTCCTTTCTCTCTCCTCAGATTTAGGAGCTCCTAGAGGACTCCCTATTTTAGGAGGTGGATAGGGAGCGTAGCTGGAGTTGCATTTTTACGATCTCTCCCTAAAATTTGTCTAAGGAGGTGGTTTAGAGAGTCCATTGTAGATGCTCTAAGCGTGTTCATGTAAATGGAGCAACCGGCCAAGAGTAGCTCCATTAAAAAAGAGAAACAGAGATAATTATTCATGCAGATATATATATTAATGTTCATTGCGAGACAAACAGAGATAGATGTCAATTGCATTTGTTTATTTTAGAGTTGGATGCTCAATTGAATTTTGTTGTTTAAGAGCGTTATCAATTGGTCCTTCCAACCGGCCAAGAGTAGCTCCATTAAAAAAGAGAAACATAGATAATTATTCATGCAGATATATATATATTAATGTTCATTGCGAGACAAAGAGAGATAGATGTCAATTGCATTTGTTTATTTTAGAGTTGGATGCTCAATTGAATTTTGTTGTTTAAGAGCGTTATCAATTGGTCCTTCCAACCGGCCAAGAGTAGCTCCATTAAAAAAGAGAAACATAGATAATTATTCATGCAGATATATATATTAATGTTCATTGCGAGACAAACAGAGATAGATGTCAATTGCATTTGTTTATTTTAGAGTTGGATGCTCAATTGAATTTTGTTGTTTAAGAGCGTTATCAATTGGTCCTTCCAACCGGCCAAGAGTAGCTCCATTAAAAAAGAGAAACAAAGATAATTATTCATGCAGATATATATATATTAATGTTCATTGCGAGACAAACAGAGATAGATGTCAATTGCATTTGTTTATTTTAGAGTTGGATGCTCAATTGAATTTTGTTGTTTAAGAGCGTTATCAATTGGTCCTTCCAATAATTGAGCATATGGGGAAATATAAAAACAATTAAACCTTTTGCAATGAATAAAAAGGAAAAAAAAATGAAATATAAAAACAAAAAACTAAGACAAAATAAATAAAAAGGAAAAAAAAATCATACGATTAAAAAAGTACAGTATTGACCCGAAAATAAAAAAGGACAACATAGTTGCTCCTATCCTCTCAATTTTTACAATTAAATACCCCCATCTTTCCAATTTGTTACAATGCCGTTCCCCATTTCATTCTCAATGTCTACAATGAATAACCCACTAAAAAGTTGGAGGCCTTCTTGAGTTCAATCAGCCTCCTGATAAAACAGTTAAATTCATATGATAGTGGGATTGCATGGAAATGGGCAGTTAGTTTGATTTACGACATTCCGACTAATATACCAATCCCCCACAGACTCTGCAATTTTTTATCAAAGTTCAAATTAGTCGGATAACAGTCTTAGGCTTTCAGTTGCTACTATGAAAGCCTAAAATACATGAACAGCAACATTACATGACAGACAGATGTAAACATGATTTATCTTACAGGATGAAATAAAATATTGCTTCCCTAAACATCCAATTTTTTTAGTGCATTGAAGAGTTTCAACGCTGGCGCTAAAGTCGCTGAATAGACCTCCGATATGTCTATCGTAATCATATGCAAGTATGAAGCATGAGCATTAAGCTTATGAACAGAGCTAAACACTGAACACTACCCACAGTGGGAGGGAGAGGGATTTAGAGATCACTGAGGGTCTCTCCACATTCAAATAAGATCATGAAACTTTCCTCACCTTATTGTTTATTCGTGGAGAATTGGGTGAATGCCATGTCTCAATTATCCATGTCTGGCAATGAATAAAACATGAACTTATAAACATTCCTCCCTCCTTATTTTTTCGGAATTCATTCAGCGCCTTCAACTTCGAACCTCAGAAACCTGTATGAAATAAGTTGGTAAGTTAATTGCCACAAATTCTTTTTACAATTACAATTTGTTATACAGTCAATTTGTTTGGGCCAGAAGCAAAAACACACAGGCCCACTTCTCAGAAAGCCCGTAGAGCAAAGGACCTGGGCTTCAAAAATCAAACAGGAAAAGAACCCAGCCCACGTTTTTTCAAAAGGATGGCAGAAATGTAAAAATACACAAAAGAGGGGCAAAATTCGTTCTAGACAGATCAAAGAGAGAAGAAATCGGGCTGGGCCTAGATCATTACCATCTCTCAAAAAGGGCCCAAAAGAAACAAAATTCTGGAAAGAGATACTTTTAGAAGAACCCCACGTGAACTTCTTTTCTCAGACTTTGAAAAGTCAAATAAATCAATTGCCACAGAGTTGATAAAAGGAAGGGTCAGTAGCTGGCAAAGAACTAGGAAGGGACATCTCTGAAATTCGGAAAGATCAAATCCCCTTACATATTAATATATTTCAGAGATATTTCTTCTATAAGTGATTCTCCCGAGAGATAAGCATACTACAAGCTCGAAAAGAGATAAGCAGGAAAACAGGGATTTTGTTCAAAGAAATCAAAACTAGCCATCACAGTCTAAAAACTCTCACAAGGGGCAGTTGAAATTAAGGAGAAAAATTGGGTTTTCTTTCAAGAAAAACAGGGAAGTGATCTTAAAGAAACGACGGTTGAGTGCCAGAGTTGAATTATTATATTTCCTGTATCTTTTGAAGAATTTGCCGCCCATTATTAAAAAGAATTACCCCACTCCAGATAACATTTCTTATAAATACAAGAAGGAGTGAACAGGGCAGAGGACAATCAATCTTACACTCAAATCATCAAACAAACAAACAACTCAAAAATCAACCAAAAGCCCACTTGAATTCCAAGTGAAACCAGCTTTAGATCAAAATTCCCAAGGTTCAGACTTAGAAAATAAGTCAATCAAAACGAGATTTCTCTCGTTACAAATTTGGTTCAGCAAAGAACCAAGACAGGTAGAGCTTGAGCTTTTCCCAAACATGAAAACCTCAACAAATTTCACAGTGCAGTCTCTAGCCCACTAAAGTCCTCGAGAACAGCCACTTCTTCCCACTCAAAAGCCTCACAAAAGCTTGAAGTACATTAAAGCTCTGCCAGAATTAACCTTTGGTATCGATTTACAGCTGAAGCTTAGCAGTTGAAGTTGTCAACAATCCAGTCCAACCCAGGCATTTCCAGTCCAATTCGGATCAGAACCTCCTATCCAGGCAGAAATGGAGTTCCAGCTGTCCTTTCATCTTTCTAGCGTGGATATTTATTTTTATAGTTTTGTAAAAGGCAATTCTGCTTGAGACAGTTTAAATTCCATCAACCATTCTGGCCAGAACAACCTCTTTATACTGAGATAAATTGTTAAAGTCCTCACCAGTCTAAGGCAAGAAAAGAACTTACTTGGGAGATATTCCTCACCCAAATTCACAATCATTTGTTTGCAGAAATCAGTAACTTGGGGCGCAAGTTATCCATTCTACAATAAGTCCGCTAGAATCTTCATTGCTAGCAGTGGCACGCTCGCATACCAAAGAAAGCTGACTTGTTGACCAGTCAATGGTTCTCAAGCCAGTAGGGAACTTTGCCCTTCCATCTCAAGAGAAATTGCAAAACGGGTGAACACAATTACAGGGACCAATACATTGAATCCTATTTTTCATTTCCCAAGAAGCCTCAAGCTAGTGAAGCTAAAAGTACATGTAAGATGAACCGATGATATAATTTTTGTCTGTTGAAAATACATGTGTGCGCTACATGGGTTCGGAAATGACAGTAAGCCCCACAAGATATTTCCTTGCTAAAAGATGACCTAATAAGATTACATTAGCAATGCCCACTGTTTGCAACTTGCAACTATAATGGTCTACAAAATCTATGACCAGATTGTTCCAGTGAGATGTTTCATAGAACAATTTCCTTAAGAATCCTATTTTAAGTGTAAGAATTTTATAGAGTAGTTTAGATGTGACATGATGAGAAGACCCAAACTTCCTGCTGATCACAACTTGCAGGCTGCAAAAACGCTGGTTTATGGTCTTAAAAATATATAAAGACTCAAACCAGCATTAGGTGTATGTGATTTTCCTAGACTGTCAGGCAATACATATTGGGTCACAAGATGCATATCCAATTACTTTGTAGTATTTCAACCTGGCTAGGATTGCAATTGAAAATGTTCAATTTGCACCTTTTCCAATAGCCATGTGGATCTGATGATTCAGGTATCAAAATATGTTGTATCTAATGATATCCAATTAGGAAATGAGAAAAGGAATGTGAAATCAATCAAGCAAATGAAGCTCTGAGGAAAATTACCTGCCAAAAATCGTAGGCGGGGTTGACTAGGAACACTGGGGTGTTAATGTTTTTAATGATTTCGTCAGGAAAGAGACACTGTCGTAAAAGTTCACAACAAACAATAGGAAATAAGAAGAAACCTATCAAATTTGCTCAGTGGTACCCTATATACATAATAGGAAAAGAGCACCTACCTTAGAAGGTTCCATTCTCGTAGCAGCATGAAAATCATTGCATGCTTCATGTTTCACAAGTTAGCATTATTTTTATAGACGAAAATGTTATGGCTTGGTATCTACAACCATCTACATGTAACATGTATGATATACTGTGATCGAAAATATATGGCTCATAAGCCTCAACTCAAGTGACATGAGATTTGTAGAGTGGTGAGAGCAGAGATCTAGAAATCATGTATCTACAATTATCTCATGATTTACAAGTTTCAAGCACTAAATTGGATTTATAATTAGGAGGTGCAGTATTTACAATTGGTTTCTGTTAAGTAAGGTGTACAGAAGATAATCATAGCAATTAGCATACACACACATCCTTGAGCATTGAGCTGCTTCAAAATGATCGCTATATTGTAAGCAAAGGCCTTTCTTCTGAAAACACCTTCATTCTCGGTATCTACAAAAATAGGATCATGCACTGAACAAGGAGGAGAGTATTTCCACCAGGGGATACTGAGGAAGTAAGGATCTACAGTTGGGAATAACCCGCTAAAAACTTGTGTTCTTGAGTTCAATCAACCGTGTGTGAAATTTACATGATAGCAGGTAGGATTGCATAGAAACGGGCAGTCAATTTTATTTGATGCATTTCGATTAAAGTACCAATCGCCAACAGACTCTGCAATTGTCTATCAGTAACAACAAAGACAAACAGTTAGATATCGAGTCTAGTTACAAAAATGACAGAAACCTGACAAATAAATTAATTAAACACATTTGATGCCATGATGCTGGTCTTACGGCACTTCAGCTTTAGTAGGTAAAATCACATGACAAACACATAGATTGTATAACATGATTTAGCACAAGGACGCCCACGTAGGGGGCAGGGGTTGGGGAGAGGGGAGAGAGATGACTGAGTCTCTCTCCCTCTACAAATCACATAGAAACGTACTGCAGGGATGAAATACTTTCTGAAATAATATTCTAGTTAACAAGAAAGCCTTATCTTATCTCAGCATTCAAATACGATGATACGAAACTCCTCACCTTATTGTTTATTCGTGGAGAAGTAGGAGCATGCCATGTCTCAGACATCCATGCCTGGCAATGAATAAAGCATGAACTTATGAACATTCCTCCTTCCTTATTTTTCTGGAATTCTTTTAGCGCCTTCAAAAGAGATCTGCGGTAACCTGTACGAAAAAAAGTTGCCAAGGTAATTTGCCACAATATTATGTTTACAAGTAAACTTAGGGTCCAATGCATGAATCTTATTTTCCAAATGACGACGTCTCAAACCAGTTAATACAAGTACACATAAGATGAACCAATAGTGGACCATTGTATGCGCAAAAAACATGTGTGCTACATGGGTTTGGGAATACCAACCAGTTCCCCGAGATATTTCCTTGCTAAAAAGAAACCTAAAAAGAGGACCCCAGTAGTGCCCCCTGAATGCAACTGGAAGCTGTTTAAAATGCTGGTTTATGGTCCAAATACTCTATAACCGGGTTATCTTCACTGAAATTTTCTCTGGTTCAGTGACCCTAAGAATTCTAGTTTAAATGTAACATAATAAGACCATAAACTTCCTGCTGATTTCATCTTGCGGGCTGGATGGAAATATGCTGGTTTATAGTCCACATAAGTCTACAAATGGCTGGTGGCAATCAGCAATGTACTTTAGCTAACAATTATAAGACCATTGAGATAGTATTCCTTGAAGAGTGGGCCATATAATCCCTTGCTACATAGACTCAGGCAAATTTTAGCTGTAAGTCATTTACTGAACTGTCGGGCAATGCATATTGTGTCATGAGAATCATACCCAATTACCTTGCAGTATTTCAACCTGGGTAGCATTGCAATTATGAATGTCCAGTCTGCACTTTTGCCAGTAGCGATACGGATCTGATCCTTCAGGTATCAAGATATTTTGTATCTAATGATCATCCAATTACGAAAAATAAAAACAATGAATGTGAAATTAAATTCTGGTGACGTGCAAATGAAACTTGGGTTCTGAGGAAACTTACCTGCCAAAAATCATAAGCTGAGTGGAGGAGGAACACTGGGGTGGCAATGTTTTTAATAATTTCTTTAGGAAAGAGACACTGCCAAAAATCACAACAGATAATAGGGGCTTTCTGTTATGAATCAACAACTGAGCAGAAGAATTAAGAACATCTCAAATTTGATAGAGATACTGTGTAAGAGTTAAAGAAAACCTACCTCAGCTGGTTCCTTTCTTGCAATACAATCCTTGTGTAAACTTTTTCTTAAACCCTGACCAGAAAATAAGCAAGAGATATCAATAATGACTCTTCTGTTAAACCTGTAGCTTTCAGCTAGACCTTAGTGTCAATGAAAGTACTGTATAATGGTTATAAAATCAAAATGGATGTAACCCTGTCTCATGTATGAAGTGTTAGATACTAAAATAATAATTAGCAGATGCACCATATTAAAGATTCAATTTTATATTGACTAGTGTGTACACCCCATATTCACACCATCTGTCAAACCCGAGATCCGGAGAACCCAACAGTATCACCATTGTTAGTAATCAAATTTGTACAGAGAAAACAAGGGTAAGTATCACCTAGCTAAAGATTACATAAGATAGTAACAGTAAAGATCAGAACATTACGTGAAGGATGAAAACATCGTGAAAGAAATATCTCATGGTGGGATTTTCGATAACATCTTTCCTGAAATGCAGGAAACAGAAAGTTGCTAAAAAAAATCTTTCTTTTCTCTGTGTGATCACTATTCGGAGCACAGAGGATGCATTGAAAATAATAATAATAAAGCATTATGCACATACAAGCAGTTAGTAAAAGCATGCAAAAAATTCAACATTCCTGGTGTAGCTTGATACAAAGAATTTCAAAGTTTCTAGAAAATAGATTGGTATGTAGGTGTTTAATTATGATAGGCTTTCAATTCCGGATGTATGAACTAGAAATAGTAGGATCACGAAACTGCACGTTATCACATGAAATTTTATATTTAGGAGATATAAGTGAAGCAAGAAAGTATGATCCTAAGAAGAGTTCACATAAGAAAACATGATTCTAGAAAGACTTCATACTGAACAGATTAGCTAAAAGATGTTGGTGCAGAACGCACTGGTACACATAAAACATACTCATCAAGAAAAAAACCTGCATCAGCAAGACATTTGACAGTTACATTCTTAGGCAGAAGACCACGAAATTCATCACAATGTATAAGAGCCGCTAATCCACCAGCGGAGCATCCCGCAAGAAGGGCCTGTAAGATTGTCACTCATACATATTAGCAGAAACAGACCTATTTTGGACAGGAAAATGAATTTATTCAAGTGAGAATCAACAAATTATATCATTAAAACATCAATGAAATTAGCTCTCTGAATTAGAGTGAGAATCGTAATCATCTAACCATGTACTGTACATGTATAGAACAATTAGAGCTTAATCCAAGTAACCACAGAGATACCTGTTTCGCTTTTGACAGGCCAAGTGAGAAGAACTTATCCATAAGTGCTTCCCAGATGAGCTGGCCCCTAAAGAAAAGGCGTGTTCCATTCTTTGCCATTGAAGAACACACAATGTTAATTACTCGAAAAACAAAAACAAAAACTTCCATTATTAAAATTACAACTGGTTAAAATATCCAAATAAAAACTTACCCTCAACTCATTATCCGGGTGGCCTGCTAAAGATGCACCATCACAATACTGCACTTTGACTCTGTTCCAGTTAAAGAATTCTAGAGCATGCTCCAAAAATGGAATTGAATCACATCAATTAGCTGGTTAAAAGCTACAAACTTGAGCGTTATGGTGATGGTACAACAACAAAGCAGGTGAGTCAAATTGAAGTACCAGGATTTTGTGCTTGGTGAGGGCTTAAAATCCCAGTAAAGTGAACTCGATGTCCCATATGTTTGGAAGACCCTAAGTGGATCTCTCTACGCCAAAAACACGATTCTATTGTATTGCACCAACCTCCACCCTGCATTTCAATTTTCAACCCAAACCCATTACCCATTTTTGCTTTCTTAATCAAATCTCTAATAGAAAAAGTAAATGGAATGAAAGAAAAAGAAAAACATAAGATTTGAGTTATTAGAACCTCAATGTAAAGCACCCAACTATTGGCGCCAGAACCAAAGCCCTTTTGAAAATGGTAGCCAGGCAAACTCCCATCTAAGCAAACTGCAAAACCATAAATTTAAATTTAAACAAGAAGAGAATTGAATTAGGAGCTGAAGACACAAGAAATTTTGAAATTTGGCTAGCAGGGTTAAGATTGAGTACCTGCGCCTCTACGTGTGGCGTTGTGCAACAAGGTCAAGTCGACCAAATCGGTGGCGGTGATCCGATGGAATGAGGAGCTGAGGTTGGAGTCTGGATCAGAGTTCCAAGAGTAGGAGACGAAAGCGAGAGCGAAGACAAAGACAGCAAATCCGATGGCTGATATTGCCCAGTCTCTTTTGCCCCAGTTTCTCCACCATAGCAGGCCGTGAAGCCAAGAAATATTCGCCATTGAATTTGAAGCCAAATTCTCCACCGCCATGGCTCATGAGTGTTTGAGGTTCGAGGTGCGAGACAGAGCCGAGTTCCATGGCTTGTAATTCAAGCAACCTCCGACTTCCATGGCTTATAACTTGTGACCTTGCAACTCGTGTGCCTCGTAAACTACGGAGGATCACTGTTGACCACTGTCAACCAAACACACAATACCCTCATTTTCAATCGAATTTTTTTTTTTTTTTCATACAAGGACCAAAGCCCCTTGAATCCAACCTAACATCTCGAGTGCAAGTACAAGCCCGTTGAATCGAAAATCAATTTCAAATTTACTATCAAATTGGGTTTTGGAATATTTAAAACCATTGAGCATAGAATTTTTCGGATTAATTAGAGATGGCACAATGATAAAATAAGATTCAGAAATTCATGCAAGTAAAGAAAAACAAAACTTTATCATTTCGTTTCTTCATAAATGAATTCAACTTGTACAAAGCTACAACAAATATTCATTACAATGAACACCAAGAAAACAAAAATTCATACGGCTAATTGTTGGAGAAGCTTTTAGCATCTCTTGTGAATCAAGCTACCATATAAACCTCTGGGTCCCTGGCTCATGGGACCAATGGAATGGACGATACAAGAACATCATCATGGTGAATACGTTGATGGTTATATACAGAAATCCCGTGAAGAGCAAACTTCGATAATCATCGGTATGCGAATGTAGCATCAAGAAAAAGAAGGGAATGGTATAATATCTGAACTCAATTAGTGGCGCTGGAACCAAAACTGCAGCAGTTGCCAAGAAAAATGCCAGCACCCAGATCTTCCTCTGAAACTTCCCTGCCATGGTGAAATAAAAACAAGTATTTAGTGAAGAGAGATAAGGAAGCTTGATCAGATATAATGACTAAGAGATCTGTTTACCAACCCAATCTAGTGATGATGGAAAGCCATGAATAAACATATAGTGGGATTAGTAGGTACTTCATTGACCAGTGAGCTTTGATGACCTTCCGCCAAAGATAAAAGGGATAATGCCGATTATCAGCGAGAAGATAGGGATGCGCTATGCTGCAAGAGTCAACGAACTACGTTATAAAATTGTGACATAAAACTTTTAAATGATTATTCATAATGCACTGGATGTGAAAACAGCAAAGGAAACGTTCATCATTCTTGAAATTGGAGAAAATGTACAATTTCATAGCCGAAAAAAGCCAGAAAAGAAACAGACAAAAATTGCTTTCTCAAACATTATTTAAGAAGTCCATATGAGGGCATGCCAGCAGGCCAAAGAATGGCTAGTAGTAACAAAATCTGTTAAAAAAAATTCCTCTTCAACAAATTCAGTGCAACTATTCTTCTAAAAACATTAAGCTAAAAAAGTTAAATAGGGCTAACCTGAAAAAATGAATAGAGATGAACCCAGCACCCAGTGCTAAAGACAGTTGAAACAAAGTAAGAAACTTATTCCTCCACATTGACCGGAATAAATCTACAGCTTGACTCAAACTACAGTGCATAGGAGCCATAAGAGCAGAAAACAGACCAAAATACATGATCTGTGCAAAATGTGGAGAAACTGCATGAGCTTCTTTCGCACCTACAACATTTGGACACAGTAAGAGACAACAGTAATAAAGGCCACTTTATATGCCACAACATGTGAAAGCAAAAGGAAAAACAAGTAAAAGAAAACGATGAGTCATACCTAGAACTACACTCCCATTCCAACGAATAAAAGCAATAAAGGCTGCTAATACTAGAATAAAAGGGCTAAAAGAAACCAAAGCCTCCAACTTCATTTGCCATAATCTTAGAAAGATGGCCTTAATTTCATCAAGAAAACCTGCAAAACAATGCCACCAAGATCTGTTATAAGCCTTAAGAACAAAAAATATCCCCCACAGGACATGACCAATCAACTTGGAAAGCTATGTGAAGACAAACCTGACGTTAACTTTTGAGAAGAAACACTTCTAGTTGACATTAAATGTATTCCGTTATCCACTGAACTTCTAAGCTTCCGCTTTCTCAGGTTTGAGCCTAATGTAATACTGTTTGCAGGAGTTAGTCTAACATTTTTCCTAATTGAGAAGTCAGTGTCGTCTACATCTATTTTATCTCTTTGACCACCCAGAGTAATATTTATAACCTCGCAGCAGCAAACAAAAAGCATCCATACAATATTTGTTTGCCGAATAACAACTGCCAAGACGCCAAGCTGCATTAACAACATCAAACTAAGTTACCACTTGAATGGACAAACATATAGGTATAACATATGTCTGTACAAGTGTGTATTTGCATCAGAATCACATCCTTATGTTCAAAAATTATAAAATGACTTATGGAATAGACTTGAGCCTTTACCAATGCACTAAACCAGTACTTCTTCTTCAAACACGCAAGATACATAGCAAGCACTGCACCAAGTGATGCAACATCTGTATAATAGAGAAAAGTGAAGAACCAATGGAGAGGATACAGGGCCATGACCACTGCATAAAGTGTTGCTTTTCTTTCATCAAGAGCTGGTCTCAAGTGGGTGATTATCTCATGTACTAGAACACTGCAAAGTAACGCCAAAACACCATTGAAGGAGCGAAGAATCGATGTGGAGCAGACTTCAGAAAATGATGTGGCTGCTTTCATGAAGGACGTGCCTGGAAACAAATAAGCAACATGGGCTAGTGAAAGATAGTACCTGCAAAAGTTTTAAATAGCATATACTAAGTTCTTTGCTAATACAACATGATCCTTAAGTTTCTCCATCAAAACATAGCAAAGCCAACAAACTTGCTAAAAGTAAGTAAGACCCTTTACTTCCCAAAAAGAAATCAGCTGGTTGCATACAAAATTCAATACAAAGTAACAACAAAAGTAGAATTAAGAATTCCTAGAGAACATACAGGCCAGGAGGAGTGGTGATCATGGGATCCCAGCTCCTGAAATTGCCTTTGCAGTACTGTTGGGCCTGGGGCACATGGAAAATCTCATCCTACAGATCATAAGAGCATGAATTTGTCAAAAACAAAAATTTACACAAACCCAAGAATCTAAAATAGATAGCAGTCCTATAGAACCAATGAAAGTTGCGATCTTTGGTGGGTTGGGCTTTACCATGTAAGGCTCGGGAACAATGTGATTCACAAGGACGGAAATGGGAACTACCCACAAGCTCACAATCGCTGCCACAGCTATCCTACCCATTTTTCTATGTAATTGCAGAGTCAAATCCCAAGGCTCTCTTTGCTTCTACGGATTCGGCAATGGAAATTGCGCGCCAACATCACGAGCTGAGGTTTCAGCTGAGACTAGGGATTTTGAGCTCCGAATTTCTTTTAGCTGATTGTCTGAACCAAATCTTGTTAGGCGAGAATCGTCCCTCCAAATCCGGTTATGACTCCTGATAGTCCAATTCCAATTTTCCTCTCTGCAAAATCCCTAAATTTTGGGCTTATTTTTTCTTGAAGAGAAAAAGTTTTTTTTTTCGTTGGTTGTAATGAAAATTTTTAGATATCCCATTTTGGTTTATTTGCTTTTCTTATTAGAAATAAGTGAATAAATCACATACGGTTACATTATTTGATAAATTTTTAGATATCCCATTTTGTGTAGCATAGCAACGCTTGTAACAAAAACAAATGCAACTGGGAAATGAATTTTGTATTTTTCAGTATATTATTATTGGATTGCATTTTAGTTTTTAGAAACATGGCAACGAAAAGTTGCTTTCCAATTTATAAAAAAAGACTACAAAAATATTGTTGATATCAATATACAAAAATGATGAAAATAAATGCACATGTTTAGGGTTGAGACTTGATAGTCCAAATTTGGCATAATCATATCATTTTTGCCTATTTTTTAGATATTAAACTGCACAATTTCATGTCAAAGAAACCACCCATTGATTCAAATGCCAAAGCATATAAGTAACCGAAAAAGAAAATTACAGAACAAAAAGTTTCCCGGAACAGATTAAACATGGTACCACGAGGCTTGCAGAGGGATTAGTCAATGACCACTGAGAATATAAAAAAACATCTTAGGAAAAATTACAAATTATCCAGCGATAAACCTACAACGTTATAGTTCCAGCCAGTAAAATAATAGAAAGCAAATAAAAATTGGACAACAAAACCAGATAACAAGAACGCAAGTAGCATTTTCTTTCCAAATAGTGATACTTGAGTCTGCCTATCCTTGATTGTAATCAGAAGCATTTCCTGTGCACAATTGACGGGCCAGATTCATCATACTCGGCTTTGGCAATCCACATCTGCACTCAAATGAAATCGGATTATTAACAACAATCTCTTTAGAGGTAGTTTGTACAAGGAAACTAAGTATGTATATTACAAAACCAACCTGCTGGAAGGTACTGAGGGAAGCTAGGATGGAGCCTCCGATCCAGACGCTGTACTTTCTTTCTGGTGGGGCAACAACCTTGATCTTCATGCTGCTGGGTGCTAATGCAGTAATTTCCTTGCTCATTCTATCAGCAATTCCAGGGAACATGGTGGAACCACCACTAAGAACGATATTCCCGTACAAATCCTTCCTAATATCAACATCGCATTTCATTATGGAATTGTACGTGGTCTCGTGAATACCAGCAGCCTCCATTCCAATCATGGATGGCTGGAAGAGGACCTCTGGGCATCGGAAACGCTCAGCCCCAATGGTGATCACCTGACCATCAGGTAGCTCATAGCTCTTCTCAACAGAAGAGCTGGTTTTAGCAGTTTCCAATTCTTGTTCATAGTCAAGAGCAATGTAAGACAACTTTTCCTTCATGTCCCTCACAATTTCCCGTTCGGCTGTGGTGGTGAATGAATAGCCACGCTCGGTCAAGATTTTCATCAGGGCATCAGTCAGGTCACGACCTGCAAGGTCAAGCCGCAAGATGGCGTGTGGAAGAGCATACCCCTCATAAATGGGGACTGTGTGGCTGACACCATCTCCAGAGTCAAGAACAATACCTGCACACAAGCACATACGAAAACATGAATCCTTGTTTAAAAATCATCATAGATATAGCTTCAGCATTAGCAAGTTAGAATTTTATTCAAAATGTCAAACCTACGACATTCATAATTTCACCTGTGGTAATTTACTTGCTGATCTAAGCAAATCCAAAGTGACTTTTTACCCAAAATCATTCTCATAGATAATTTTATCCTGAGTTTCCAAAATCATTTATAATATCTTCCAAATAAACTGCACATGCCTATCTTATCTACTGGTGACCCCATTCAGTGGGATGTTTTACCTGCCACCAAACCTTTTTGAGAATTTTAGGCTGAACCTTCACAATGCTTGTTTGTCAACCCAATTTATGCCAAGTATAACAATTTCAATAACCATCTCAACCAGAAACGGTGCCTGTGATAGTTGGTCCCCAGCTATTACAAGTGTAGTTCTAAATTTCTAGTCTTAATTCAGTTACGAAAATTCTATTAATGGAAAGGAAAAGTGGTCACTATATAAGCTGATTGAATAGCTTACCAGTAGTACGACCGCTGGCATAGAGAGAAAGAACAGCCTGGATGGCTACATACATAGCTGGAGCATTGAAGGTCTCAAACATGATCTGGGTCATTTTCTCACGGTTTGCCTTAGGGTTGAGAGGTGCTTCAGTGAGGAGAATTGGGTGCTCTTCAGGAGCAACACGAAGTTCATTGTAGAAGGTATGATGCCAAATCTTCTCCATGTCATCCCAGTTGCTCACAATTCCATGCTCAATGGGGTATTTCAGAGTTAAGATACCACGCTTGGACTGAGCCTCATCCCCAACATACGCATCTTTCTGGCCCATGCCAACCATAACGCCAGTGTGACGTGGGCGGCCAACAATGCTAGGAAAAACAGCTCTTGGAGCATCATCTCCAGCAAATCCAGCCTACACAACAACATTTTTATATCAGACTAAGTCCACTTTTTAGCATCTAAGAGCTATACCAGCTAAAACATTCAGAAAGATAGATTATCACACATCGCCATAGACAGTGACTGAATTCTGTTTTGCATACCTTCACCATTCCTGTCCCATTATCACAGACAAGAGGCTGAATGTCCTCGGCGTCCGCCATCTTCTATTTCCTGCAAGCAAATAACCAGCATTGTATGAAACAACCCAAAAAATAAAAATTAGCCAAGTTGCACAGGTTTAAACAATCATATATCACATATCAATGGAATGATCACTTGTCTCATGCACATGAATCAACATCGATCAGCATTCGTGCCCATACGAGAAAATTTGAATTCCCGAAGAGAAATCAAAAAGAAAAAGGACATAAACAAGAAAATTGATTTTTTTTTTTTAATTTCTGTAAAAGAAAAAAAAAGATAATCAGCAATGCAAATCCATCATCGCCTGCAAACAAACAGATCAAGGGACAAATCTACCATAAATAAAACGAAAAAAATTACACTGAATTTTGTAACAACGAACAACAGTCTCACAGACCGATCAAATATTACAATGCAAACCAAATGTAGCAAAAATCATCCACCACACAACAAAATCCGAACAGAGAAAACCCAAAATCTAACAAAACCATGGAAATTCTGAGCACATTGTGCGATTATAATCGGATCGAAATGGAGAGAGATTCACCTTTGTGAAACCCTAGAATATTCGTTTTCCTTTGAGGTTCGGATGAGCTGCCCGCCTTGAGGGCCTTGGTGTTGGTTCAAAATGGAAACAAAAACAAAAACGGACACGAAAAACCAAGCGAGCAAAAAAAATGGGATGCCAAATTGCGGATGAAATGAAAATGGAACTCGGCCCGAAATGAAATGCGCCTTAAATGCAGTGCAATTCGGTCTCGCTCTAATCCCCACCATTCGTCCTTTGCATGAGTACTGGATCTACGGTCCACGCGACGCGTCACTTTTTTCTGGGCCTCTACTCTCTAGCGGATCCAGTTGTCCTATGGCAAATCCGTTGTTGTCCTTCGGCCTCTATTCTTCCCGCTTAAAGTGACTATTTTACCCTTAATCTTTATGCAGAAGTACCCAGATATATATGCTCTCACTATCTATATTTATATCTTATATCTATATATATAAAGCAAGAAGCAGAGAATGGTGAAACATTCAAAATACCAGAAAATGTCTTTGGTTAATGTAAACATTAAGAATTTAAATTATTAATTAAATGAGGATAATATGGTAAATTCACACTTTTTCATATTAAAAAAATTAAAAATAAAATAAAATTAAGATAATTAATCTTATTTTTATGGAACACAACTACCCATTATCTTTTTTAATTCTAAAAATAAAATAAAACCAATTAGCACATGCGTGAGCATGTGCCAAAGGGCTAGTATATATATAAAGCAAAAAACAGAGACTGGTAAAACATTCAAAATACCAAAAAATGTCTTTAGTTAATGCAAACATTAATCATTGAAATTATTAATTAAATAAAGATAATATGGTAAATTCACACTTTTTCATATTTAAAAAAAAATAAAAATAAAAACCCATTATCTTTTTTAATTCTAAAATAAATTAAAAAAATTTTAAAAAAAACCTCTCCCAAGCGCGGAAGCCCATAGAGAGAGGCTAATATCTATAAAGCAAAAGACAGAGAATGGTGAAACATTCAAAATACCACAAAATGCCATTGGTCAATGCAAATGTTAAAAATTGAAATTATTAGTTAAATGAGAATAATATAGTCAATTCATACTTTTTCATCTTAAAAACAAAATCAGATGATAAGTCCTTTTTTTTATGGTACACAACTACCCATTAATTTTTTTAATTCTAAAATAAAATAAAATAAATTTAAAAAACCAATTGGTACACACATGAGTGTGTGCCAAGGGACTAGTATATAATTAAGGAGTAATTTATCAATGTCTAGCGGAGTTATAATAACAATTCAGTATGTCACATAATGTTACAATCACATACAATAAACATTGTACTAAAGCTAAATTGGCAAAATATATAATTTGAGCCGGAGATTTCAGCCGAGTTGAACCTCATTTTGGGCCGGAAATACAAATAATAAATCCACAACGATGTCCCTCAAATAAAATTAAAGTAAAATTAATTAAGAAGCTCCTCGTTGAACCTCAATTTGTTCATATAACTTATAAGTACTACTAATTTAAAATACTTGATGATAACTACATCTAGCATAGAAGGTTTTGCTCTAGCTATTGATTCAGGTACATAAAATCATCATTACGAAAGTTGTCTTGGGCTGGCTTAGATCCCATCCCTGACATAGACAGTAGACTTCACTGAACAAGCGACACAAAACATAATAGTAGTGGGCAATGGGCAATGGCCTTTCCACTCTAAAAATATAAAGTTTTCTTTTGCACGCTGCAGAACAAGGCACCTTCCAAAAGTTGGCGAATCCTGTATCGATTCGGGGTGTAGTGTGTAGCTATGGTCCCAAATCTCCATAGGACACATAGGCACGTGCATGCTTCATATTTATATGGTTGACAAAATAGGCAAATGGCAAGGAGAGCTGGCTACAAGACTTTCATGGAGTTGTCGATAAGTAGTGAGGATCATGATTAATTGATTAATTACATATAATAAAGAGGGTCAATACACGCACTATTTCTTCAAATCTTTATGTATCCAACCTAACCTAGAGAATTGTTTGATGACTTCGAAATTGTAGTGTTGTTAACAATATCACATTTGTCGATTTAAGTAAGTGATTGTCAACTGTTGATGTAAATGGATGTTAACTCGAGTGCGAGCGTTCGTAGCCAAACAACTCTTTAATTAGCTGATCTGAGAAGGGAAAAATAGAGCATAGACCAAACAATAGAAACATGAAAAATTGGGTGTTATAGCTAGGGAGGAATATTCTGGGTATGGTTCTGATTGGCAGCCTTGTTAATAGGGAATATTTATTTATATTAATAATTAAGCGAAGTCCAATGAAGATTCGTGTGGTTGGGAGAGGGCCGGTGTTGAATTTGGAGGAGGAGATGGATTGTGTGACATGAGACATGATGGTTGGCAATGGGGGCAAAATCATGAAGCAGGTGCAAAACCCTTTACAATATTCCCCACGCGAGTTTTGTGTCCTGTGTAACACTCTTTCTTTATATTTTTGTTTTGTACCTTACTCTATTATTAATTACTAAGCAACATGATATTTATTCTTACATGTTCTCTAACATTTACTTAATTAATTCCAAAAGTGCTAATGACACTTATTATTCTCATGCCTCAAGAGAATTAATTGATCAAATACTTGAATTTGCTACACTTTCGATGGAAGCATTTCACCTTGCTTCTTATTTTTCAACCCAAATTTTGTCATAGGTGTAGACGTAAAGTGCTCTACCATGTGACATAAAAGTCTTTTTTTTTTTGTTGTAAATACTACGAGGTGTTCCTACACTCGAAGTGTGGGATTAATCTTCACTCATGGTTCAACTTGCCCCTAACCACAAAGTGCTTTTAGCTAGTTTCGAAGTCATGTCGTTGAGGCACTAGGTAACTCGCTAACTGGAGGTGGCAATTTGCCAACCGCACCATACCTTGTGGTTAAAGTCTTTCATTGTATTATAATAATCTCAACCGTCTATATATGCTCTCAAATAATGCAAGAGGGCGGAAATTATATATATATATATAAACGATATTCTAAATTATAAGGAGGAATGTGGTTTCTCATACATATAATATCAAAGTGCTCGAACTTACCTGAGATCACTAGACTCCAAATAAATGCCCCATTGGCAAGCGGAAATGATATTTTAACTAAGTTTTTAATTTGAGGCCAAACCATTGGATTGTTATCTTCACGTTACCAAAAGAACGTGGAGTGGAATTTCAATTCCAAAAGCCACAAACTATTTGATGATGAAAACCATGCACTCCAACGGTCCCCGCTTTACACTCAACCCGCGATTTTCGTTTTTCTCGTTAATTCATCATATCGTGGACGAAATCTTCATTGTAACTTATCGTCAACAGAACGAACGGCTCTGGATTTGGAAGGTTACCAAATCCTAACCCCCTCTATTTTCATGAGTTGGGAGAATCCTAAGCTACAAAGCACCAGGGCGTATTGACAAACAGCATCCTTTTAGCTGAGGGGTGATTAATAAGAATAACCAAATTGTTAGCTTTCTATTAAAGTAATTAAATATTGGTCATTAAGTTAAAGGACTTAATTAGTTGAGATTTATTCGGTTAGGTTGATTTGGAGGTGACCCACTCCCCTATTTATTTATTCATTCATTCAGCCAATGAATCTTTCACACAAGTTATTCACCAGCTAGGTTGCTTGTGGTTTCTGGTGCTGCATGCAAAATTGGTAAATTTGAGCATAGACCCATAGCATGGAGAAATTCTAAGGTGTCATCGTCACACATATTATTAGGTTTTCAGATTATATAGTGAATGTCATGGATTTAATACATGTGTCATATAATACGAGTAAATTAATAATACTGCGTAATTGTATCACCGTCACACCGAAAAATTTACTCATACTACAGGTATGTTAATTAAGACTCAAGAATCAATATATACTTCTACGTTTTCAAACTTGGTCATGAGGCAGACCATACTGGTAAATGTGACCTAGTGCCCATAATGTATTACTTAATAAGAGCAGTTAGAATCATATATATAAACATAATGGTGATATTCAGTAGAAATTCCATCATGTTGGGTGGTCGCATTATAAATGAAGGTGGTAGAAATAGTGTAGAACTATATAGTATGTATGATAGGGGTAGAGTCGATTTGGTATAAAGTTTATTAATTATTACCCACTTTGTAAGTGGGTGGTTCCAACTACCCTCAAATTGTGTGGGAGAAAAATGCAAGCGGCTTCAAGGGCTCAATATATGCCTTAATTTGAAAAGAAAGAAAAAACTCATATTTTCGGGGGTCTCACATTGAAGGTGATATATGAACATCAGATGGAAACCTAAAATTCGAATATTTTAGATTTTTGTATAACTTAAACTTGAACCCTAACGTTAAAAGCTGGCCTTGTGCTATTATAATCGCATCAAAACTAGAACAAACTTTAGAAACCAAGAAAGAGGGGAATAGAAACTCCGAGATTTGTTTTGGGTGCTTTGCTTGCTAGATAAACAAAGCACCTTGATAATATCACGAGAAGATAGATGACATTAGATATATATGTGGTCCCGATGTAACAAGCCACGTGGGTAGATGCATAAAAAGTTCGTAAGAGATCAGAGAAAAGAAGAGCGTAGTGTGCTCAAACAAACATGTTATGTTGTACCAAATCAGCTAAAGAGAGAGAGAGAGTTTCAATCGGTTTTAGTGGAGGCTTCCCTTTCTTTCTTTGAAACCCTCTTGGTGTAGGATCCAATGCCTCTCTCTCTCTCCTTTTTTTCTCTCCAAATAAGCTCCAAGAAATCCCAAACCTATTAGGATTAGGAAAAGAAGGTGAATTTGATCATTATATATATGTGGTTTAATTCTCTATAATTCCCTCTCTAAATCATCAGCCTTCTCTTCCCATCATTGATTCCCATATCCTCATCATCTCAATCATCTTTCATGGAGTCAAAACTGGTCAACCGGATCTCCGGTCTAAAAGTCTCCAATTCAGATCCTTGTTTCCATCATGATCACGATGATCAAACCCAGAAACCCACGTTGGAAAATCCCCAACAGCCCTCGGATCACGATCATGCGCTCCATGATCACCCACAACAAGAACAACACAAGAACGGCGCGGATCACATTAACACTCCCGCAAAGCAAGAACACCGAACGACGGAGTCGGTTGACGTAGACGACGATGACGACGGGTTCAAAACGCCGACGTCGCTGGAGCACAGAATCCCGCCGATGACAAAATGCCCGCCTGCGCCAAGAAAACCGCTGCGGAAGAGAAAGGTGGTGACGTCATCGTCGCCCAGTCGCAGAAGGATCCAATTCCAATTCGATCATCTGGACACAAAAGAACTGGAGGCATTCTTTGCGTCAAATTTTCTCCTCCAGGATTTGCGCGCCAAGATCAAGAAAGCCAAACAAGCTCATCGCGACGAAACCCGGTGATTAATTAGTCGATTAATTGTACCATTATTATTGTTAATCTTGTTCATCATGTTCATGGTAACAAAGTTAATCCATAATTCATAATTAAGATTTTTATTTTGTTGTTGGGTGAGATCTTGGTTAAAGCTCAGATGACGTTGTAAAGTTGGGAAAAGATGAAAGAAGAAGTACAGAACGACCAAGAAAAGAGACGCATTGAAAGATAGATAGATAGATATGCTCTTTTGTGCTCGAGGTGTTATTCGAGTTTAATAAAAATTAAAGTTTAATATATTCTTTTAATTTTCTTTTCTTTTTGAAGAGATTCTTTCTTTCTCCTTTCATGTTACACCTGAATCACAGCCATGGACAAAGAAGGAAGATAAGCTAGTTTTATCGTTACAACACTTAAGATTTTCCGATGGCACTGTTTGGGTGGTTGCTCGATTGGGTCGGGAAAAGGACAATATCAATTATTTTTTTCTTTTCTTTTTGTCTGAAAAATAAATTATATTGTATTGTCTCAAGATTGTCTCTTACGTGAATCAAACCCGAGTTCACTTATTATGGGAGCAATTTGTACTATAGTTAACCACATTATATTTCAATAAATTAATATATCTTGGTTTATTTTTTAAATGTTTTTTTCTTCCTCATGGGTTATTTTAAGAACAATATGATATTTATTATGAGACATAAAGTACCAATAAAACAAGGTTTTTTCTTAATTGTTAGCTAGGTGATTATATGTAGACAGCTATATATTGTGATGTGTTCACCACTGTGGTCTTGTATTTAACACCGTTATATTGGCAAATCTCTCTTTATTTGTTAATATTATTATTATCATGATTTAGAACCTTTTATTTGTTAATAACTGCTAATAGAATTTGAATTAAAACTTCCTTCAACTAAACAAAAGAATAAGTGACACTTGCCAACCATTGACTAATTGGACAGATATTTCTGGTTCTTATTATTACTTGATGAGGAAAATGCGAGATATTAGTATAAGGGCCAGTTTGGCATTGCTGTGCTGTGAAAATAATCGCTGTCAGATTTGCTGTGAGAGAAAGCAGTTTGGCGTTTGGTAAAATTTTTGTTAAAAGTGTTGTTGATATTAATTTTACGCATAATCAGAAAATGATTGCCACATAATCATTAAACCCAGTGCTTCTTCGAAACTGATTCCTAAATAATCAGAAAATGAAAGCACCTCATTAGCTGCTTTCCCTTATAGCTTTCTCTCACAGCAATTTTTAACAATAAGTGATTTTCTCACAGTTTACCAAACGGGTTGAGCTTCTCAAAATTTTTTAAAAATTACTTATTACCCCAAATAAGTAATGCCAAACTAGCACTAAAGCTCACTTTGACATTCTTAAGGGTTAATTAATTATCAAGAGCCCTTCATTTAGAGAAGGGGAAGTGGACTAGGAATATGTGGGAGGCCTCAAATCCCTAGCTTATTGCTTGCCCATCTGTTGATAGAATCTCTCCTAAATTAAGTCTGTATAATATTTTCAGGCTTAGCTTTCCAAGAAAGGCAAACATGCTCCATTTCCATGATGAGCTTCCTCACACACCCAAAAAAAAAAAAAACTACAATAGCAAAATGAATAGTGTGTGAATATAAAGTGAACAGACGAATGGAATGTAGCTCAGTGAAAAATGGCACTAATTTGCATATCTCTTGTTCGAACTACCCTTTCTATAACTTTGGTAAAAAAATACAAAAAAGAATATAAAGTGAATTGACGTGGGATCTACTACTCTATTGTTTTCTCATGAAAAGCCATGAGTTGTTGATAAATATATATATATATATGTACTCTTTTTTTAAAAGGAATATACTTTTTATATCTTCTCATAATTTATCGAGTATTATATATATTGGTACGCATGAATCGAGGAAGACAGAGGGATATAATATAAGATTAAAAAGAGAACATTCTTGTATATATGTATGGTCCTCGAAATTTTTACTCCTCTCGATTTGCCAATCTCATTTTTAAAGCATTGGTTGATTTGTAGCGCACCAATCAAGCTGAACTTAAGTCTCTACAATTATGGGAACTTTAAGGCACGCGGGATATATAGATTTGATTTCTTTCAGTTTGTAGCTTTATAATTAATCAATTTCAGTGTCCATCTGATAGTGTTGTGATCATGTTAAATTTGTAGTAACGTGGCACCACCACTTGCCTTATTAGTTGTTAATCTTGTGATTAAGTATATCTCCTGACGTTGGAAACTAATCAATCATCCTCACCAATCATCACACCCTGATCAGTCACAACTCACATGAATTATATCAAATTATCAACATTCAAACCAATCTTTAAGGTATGATGTATCAAGATTATGAGCAAATACAAGAAAGTCCAGCTCTTAAGAATGGAGTATGTAAGTAACTAGCTAGCTCTTATTAGTTTAATAATATTTTCTTTTCAATGATAAAAGATGTCCTAAATTCAAATGCTCTCTCTTCAACGTTGATAAAAAGAGGTGTTAACTAAGTACTCTAGTGTTGGAATTATGCTCTCCAAAAGTGCTTAGATTTCTCTCTGTAATCCACTTACATACGTGACATACTAATTTGTTTTACTCAACAACCTTCGTTTATATGATTTGAACGGAAGAACTCCTCAAATGAAACCCTGACTAAGTGCCACTTAACCAAATGATGATAAGTTGTGACATGTTAATTAACGAGTAGGGTAAGCACCGCATATAACATAAAGATAGTAGGAGTCATAGATGGTGGGAAAATTCAGAAGTGCTGATTTTTCAACACATGTAGGACCTCCCCGGAGAAAGATTGGACCTTACATCTTCATTTTCAAGGGAGCCCGGTCTGTTTGGGCTTCTTAAGCTGCGGTTCAGAAGCGACGCTGTATAACTAATTCAGTAGTGACGTGGCAAGAAGTGAGAGGCAAACGCAAATCCTTCGAGGCCATAGACGCCGCACGACATGCATGGAATGGAAATTTGGAAAATTGTAATAATTTCCAATTATTATTATCATCATCATACTAAACCAATAACGAATCAAAAGACGTGAAGGAATGTAATGCACTACTACTAATAACGCATCCCACTAATTAATTATTAATTATAAAAATAAAGCGTTCCTTTTCCTCTTGACTATTTCTAGTTTCCTCAATAACGGTAATTAACCACCAGACACCCTCCCTCCTTTTTCTCTCTTCCACTTTCTCCCTTTCGTTCTCTCGCGCAAAAACACAAACACAATCAAAACATACCAAAACTCTTCTCTCTCTACGATCGCCACCACCATTGCCATTTTTCCTCCATTGAAACGCGCCTAACAGCTAAGCTAAGCTCGCTCGTCTTGCCTGATGCACCATGACCATGGAGCGGAAGAAAACGCTCACGATGAACTGGGACGGCCTCCGGGACGACGAAGACGACGACCACTTCTTCGAGTCAAACGACCGCGTCTCCTCAGCCGTTCCTCTCGACCTCGAGGCCTCCTCCTCCGAAGATGAGGACTTCGACGACAGTCGTATGTCCTTCGCCTCCTGCGTCTCCTCCGTCCGAAGGGACTTCGATTTTCGCCCCTTCGTCACTCCCCAAACGACGCCGCCCTCCACGACGCCACCCTCCCCGACCGCCGACGCGATGACTCCGGCGTCCATGGCTCCGATGTCGCCGGATTACAATATCTGGATGGCGGCGCCGGGCTCCATTACCGAACGACGGAAACGGTTGTTACAGGGCATGGGGTTGGCCGACGGACTCGGCAAAGACCTCACCAGCTTCAAACAGTTTACCAGCATTAAGCGTCTCATTTCGAGCAAAATCCAAAACGGCGCCGTTTCCGTCCCCCGGTCCGTTACTCGCTCTAAAGAACACGTAGAAAAATCAACAGCTCAGCCGGAGCCGGAGCCTGAGACGGAGCCGGAGCCGGAGACTGAAACGTTGCCGCTGGTGCTTGTCCGATCGCGGTCCGAGGGCGACATCGAAGCTTTCTCAGTAGACAAACAGAGGAAAGAGGAGATAATCGGAACAATCTCCAAGCAACGGCTCACGAGGACTTGCTCCACCATAGCCGGGGCTCGCTCGACAATATGTCCGTACACGGAATCCGTGAGAGCTTCTCCGAGCGAAGTCGGGGGCACCACCCCGGCTGCCAGCCGCCCGGTTCGAACAAGTGGCGGATTGTCGTCATTGTTTTCGAACAATAGGATAGGGGCTTTCTTCTTGATCAAGAATCTGGATACAGGAACTGAGTTCATTGTCAACGAGTACGACCAGGACGGGTGCTGGAACCGGTTCAGTGATCTCCAGACAGGGAAGCAATTGAACATGGACGAGTTTGAGAAATGCGTTGGATACTCGCCTGTGGTGAAAGAGGTGATGAGAAGACAAAACGTTTCGAACGAAGGCGGGGGAGATAGGAAGGTAGTAGGTAACGCAAATTCGTTTGTTTCAAAGAGCCTGAGAATGAGCAAGAGAAGAGGGGTTGCGATGTTGAAGAACAGCATAAAGGGGATGGGATCCGCCGTGAGTGTGTTAATTGGGGAGAAAGACAGGGAAGCGGCTACGCCAACGCCAACGCCGCCACCGACACCTCCGGACCCCAAGTCCGGGAAGAACACAACGTCGTCTTCGTCGGAGTGGATAAAAGTTAGGCACACCGGGAAGCATTACAAGGAGCTATCGGCATTGCATTTGTGTCAAGAAATTCAGGCTCATGAGGGGTCAATTTGGACTATTAAATTTAGTTTGGACGCGAGGTTTCTTGCGAGCGCGGGAGAGGATCGGATTATTCATGTGTGGGAAGTTCAAGAGTGTGAGATTATGTCGTTGGATGGAAATTCAACCCCACTTCATCAATCGTTTGGCTCCTCCACTCCTGATCGATCTCCGTCGATTTCTGATCAGGCTGCACTTGTGCCTTTTGAGAAGAAGAAGAAGGGAAAGGGAAGTTCTGCTAGAAAAACCAATCCCATCCCGGAGTATGTACATGTGCCCGAAACTGTGTTCTCATTTTCGGAGAAACCTGTTTGCTCTTTTGAAGGTCATTTGGATGCTGTTCTGGACTTGTCATGGTCTAGAAATCAGGTAAGTTCTGTGTTAATTGTTCTGTTTCTTAAATTATAGCTCAAGTTCAGCTGTCCGTTAGTTTGGCCTTATGATAAATTCAGTTTGGATAGAAGTAGGAGTTAAGGCTAATTTAATTTGGCGTGACTAGGAGACAGGCTGATATAATTTGATCAATTTGCAGCTACTGCTTTCATCTTCAATGGACAAAACTGTTAGGTTATGGGATTTGGAGACCAAGACTTGTTTAAAGTTGTTTGCCCACAATGATTATGGTAAGATATCCATGCGTAAATAAGCCAATGTTTGTTTAGCTGTTGTGCATATTAGCTTCTTGAGTTTTGACTTGGTTTCTGGTCTGGCAGTGACTTGCATACAGTTCAATCCTTTGGATGACAATTATTTTATTAGCGGCTCACTTGATGCAAAGATTCGATTGTGGAATATACCGGTTCGGCAAGTCGTGGACTGGACTGATCTTCATGAAATGGTCACTGCTTCTTCCTTCACTCCAGATGGCCTGGTACAGCTCCTTTGTATATGGCTTTTATCAGAATGTTATGGTTTTATGAACTCTTGAACATGCTTATGGTTTTCAGAAGAAAAGAAAAAACTTTCACTTGTCAAGTCAACTTAGAAAAATTCATAATGATTTGGACTGATCTTGCTTTTACCTTTTCATAGGCTTGCCTCATTGGTTCCCACAAAGGAAACTGTCGCATGTACAGCACAGAAGGTGTGAGTTTGGTCTTCTGGTTTATTTTTCATACACATTGCATAATTTTGGTCATAAACCCCTGCATAAAACCTTACTCTAGTTATAAAATTATTCATATAAACAGTCTATGATAAAGCTCATCTTGTTTGGTATTCCAGATTGTAAATTAAGTCAGCATAGCCAGATTGATATTCAAAACAAGAAGAAAAATCAAGCAAAGAAAATTACAGGTTTCCAGGTAATGTAATAGCCCACTCTCTAATCGAACAGTCCCCCCCCCCCAAAAAAAAGATAAATCCATCTGAACTGCTTCTTACTCGGCCCTTCTTTTTCATTAAAACAGTTTTCGCCAATGAATCCATCTGAAATGCTTGTCACCTCTGCCGATTCCCGTATTCGAATTGTGGATGGTACAAATA
The DNA here is from genome assembly GCA_020226455.1 of Prunus salicina. NCBI lineage: Eukaryota > Viridiplantae > Streptophyta > Magnoliopsida > Rosales > Rosaceae > Prunus > Prunus salicina. Next base: position 8,919,504 of record CM035342.1, read on the forward strand.
TGACTCACAAGTTCAGAGGTATGCATCTCCTCCAATCTTCAGAACCTTTCAATTCCTGTTTACATATCTTCTGGTCAATAATGCCTTATATGCAATTTGACTACAAACAGGTTTCCGAAATACCAGCAGCCAAATTGGAGCTTCATTCAGTCCAAATGGGAAGTATGTCATATGCGCCAGTGAAGATTCTCATGTATATGTTTGGAAGCGAGAAGAGCCCCGAACCTCGGGGGCCGGAAAAAAAAGTATCATCAGTTCAAATTCTCATGAACATTTCCAGTGTAAAGATGTCTCAGTAGCAATCCCATGGCCCGGCACCATAAAAGGCGACCCTCCCCCAGTTCCTGTGCAGCATTCTAAGAGGCACTCAAAACGCTCCACACAACAACAACAACAACAACAACCCCCTTCAGGAAATGCATCTCCTACTCAAGAAGACGCAGCAGGCTTGAGCAAGAGACTTCTGCCGCCTCTTCCTAAGAAAAACAACACCAACAACAAGGGAGATGCATTGGATCAAAGACCTGCAACTCCACCGCCGCTCGAAGATCAAGATCCTGCTCAAATTTCCCGGACAGAATCAGGGATTGGAGAGTCATTCAATTCAGACCCTTCCTCTATTAGGTATGGTGGTGGTGATTCTTCTATGTCTGTTGGCAGTGCATCCACGTCCTCTTGGTCTTCCTCTTGGTCCTGGCTTGACAATATTGGCAACAACAGCAATGCGAACCAAACAACGCAAGCAACAGCTTGGGGCTTGGTCATTGTCACAGCCACTCTAGAAGGTGAGATCAGAGCATATCAAAATTTTGGGCTACCTAGGAAGATGCAGAACAATATCTTTGGAGGCCCTACATAATAGTAATAATTGGTTTTTATGTTGGTCACAATTCTATCTTTTACATGGAGACAAATTTTATCTCAGAAACAAACATCACCTGTCATGGATATATACATACATAGATTGTACACTACAAGGAGTCAGAGCCCTGGTTTTTTTTTTTTGGGGTAAATGTCAAAGCTGCTCATTATCAGAAGTTTTTGTAAATTACACCCCATCCATTTCCTTGTAATATATGCTTGTAAAAGCCTATTATTTTTTTTGTATCAGGCAAAAGAGAAGAAGAAGAGAATGCTATTTTTGTTGTAAATTCAAAAAATTTGTAAATTACTACCTATTCTAAATTTTCTGTAGTGGGAAATTCATCCCGAGTTCGATCCGTGAATTCATTATTCTTTATTAGAGTATAAATTAATCACAATTCATTTAATTGTGTTCGATATGCACCCTTAATTATTTTTTTCCACATAATGAATGCTTGCATATGGCTGTGATTTTCAAGTGCCAGAAACAATAATCACAAGAATTCTAGTGTTAGTTTTGGTTAATCAACTGTCAAGCCCCAATTCTGTTAAATTAAACCAGAAAGTGGGTTCAAGCACGCATGTGGGACCCTCGGTTGAGCTCGAGGTTATATAAGACAAAGGGTGGTTCGACTTGCTTTGAACTCCAAATCGCGCGCGAAACATGGCAGAGAGGAAGAGAGCCAAAACTACTTCAACTTGCAGCCCTCTGGCCACCGTTGAAGAGATTCAGAGACGCCTCGTTCGACCTTCCTCTACCTCCATCTCTCCGCCACCGACCTCAACATTCTCATCGCCGTACGCACTCTCTCTCTCTCTCTCTCTCTCTCTCTCTCTCTCTCTACGCAGACACGCTTCGAAATTCTTCAGTAATTTCTATTTCAATCGTTGACTCCAGAGTTTCTTGCAGGGACGATTTTGAAAGCTTCCATAAGGCCCCTGACTCTTCGCAATTCAAGTTGAGAACGACGACGAAGAAGCTCGAAGATTACTTGGATTCGGTCCTGCTCTCTCAGATCTCTTCCAAGCTGAGTCGCGCGAAGAAGGTTCCAGAGACGAAGTTGCAGGAGAGAGAGGTGAAGGATTTTGAGTGGCCGATCGACGAATTGAAGGTGTTGGCTGATTCGGACAAGGATGATGTGAATCTCAAGGAAGATTTGGATCTGATTGAGGAATTTGGGGACCGCGATGTTGAATCTTGCACTCCGTTTCGGCGTTTCGAGCAAATTACCGCGCGGCGTTTCAAAGGGTGAGGATCGCAAACGATGGAGTGTTCGAAATTTCAAACAGTTTGTTAGAGAATCGCATGCAAGGTGATGACACGCGTACTTTGTGTAGAGAATGGAAACGGCTACTCTGTTTTTCTCTTTCGTTTTAAAAATGAATATTTTGAGTGAAGATTAGGAAAGGCTATGATAATTCAAAATTGTACTCCTTTAGTCCTCTAAAATTTTATGGGAATTAATTACTTTTTTTATCCACCTCCATATTTTTAATTCTATCTTTTTAAGAAGATGTCAAGTTAAAGAAAGCATGATAAATTTAGTCTTTAGGTTAGTTTAAGCGGTGAGGGAGAATGAGATAATGAGTTAAAATTATGATAGGTATATGAGATGAAATGGAAGATAAATGAATTTACGGACATAGAGATTCAAACTCGGATGCAAAATACTCTGAACACCCACTAAATAGAAAGCATGTATAGAAGCATATGAGCTATGTGAGTTGTTCACTCAAAAACTCATAAAAATAAATTTACTCCAAGCACCCCTAGACCTAGACTGTGGGGAATAGTTTTATAAGTATGAATAAATTATCCCAATTCTATTAGTGGGAGAGACCATGATCTGATTTTTATTTTTTTAGGGTGTGGGTTTATAAGGTCTCTTAATAGAAGAAAAAGAAAATTGTGGTGTGGGGTCCAAAAACAACAATGGTCCACAAAATTGTTCTCACATAAGGCAGTGGACCAGGTTTTAATTGGGCCATGCAGTTGGGCCTTAACCCAGCCTTGTCTTCCTCCCCAAAATTGAATTATTGGTACTCGCGCGCCAGATCAAAATCCAAGCTCCTCCACTCTCCCATGGCCTCGCCCAACCTCTACCCCATCGTCGACGACAAGGACCTAGACGACGCCGCTTTGTGGGCAGTCATCGACTCCGCCGCCGCCTCACACTCCTCCTCCAAGTACAAGCCCCAATCCCGCAAGCCCCTCGCAATCAAATACCCAAATTACCCTTCGCCTCCACCGAAGCTCTTCAAGACTCCGCGGCTCCCCTTCTCCGACGACTCAGGCTCAAAGTCGTCGTCGACGGAAGGCGAGGTCGTCGAGGACCCCTCGGCTTTCCATCCGCCGAGGAAAATCGCCAGAACCTCGTCTTCTGGAGTAAACGACACCAGTCCTCTTGTCGTAGTCCGAAATGTACAGCGGACGACGCCGACCACGCCTACGACGCCGTTTTACTCGTCCCCGGAGACGCACGTGTCGCCTGGCATTGGGAATTATGCTAGCCCTGTGAGCTATGCCCAGAGAGATGAGAGGGATAATAGCTCTGGCTCTGTGCATAGCTTGACCGGGAGGTTCCCTTCAGTTTCTTTGTTCAAGGAGTATCAGAATGCGGCAATGGCGGTAAGTGTTCTTATATGATTGAGTTTTCAATTCAATTGAATTTCACTTTCTTAAAGTTTGTTAATTTGTTATATGATTATTACGTCAAGAAATTTGGGAAATATTAAATCAGTAGTTAGTTCCGTTGACCTAATTAGTTGCTATGTTTGTGCGATCTCAATTGATAGATTTTGGAGAAAACAGATTACACTATGATTTCTGGGCATCCTTTCATCAAAAAGTCAGGTAAAGAAGGTTATGGAGATGTTCTTTGTTTCGAGGTAGAATGCTGGGAGTGAGTAACATGTGGTGTGTGTTGTATAGGTTGGAGGAAGATATCATTTTACTTCAATCTTTCCTTTGAGATCAAAGACAAGACCATTGAGTTTGATGAGAACCGGAATGTTCTGCGCGCTGAATTTGTGGTTCGGGCACATATGCAGTATGAATTCTGGATTTTGGGAACTTATGTTATAGTAATGTAATTTCTAATCATATGTCACACTCTGTTATGAATATGGTTGCTGTTTTGCTGTTTTGCTGTTTTGCCCCCTTCCCCTTGTCACTAGGGGCGGGAGGTTCTCAGATGGATGGGGCGCGTGTGACCGGCGTGAGAAGAAATTCAATAAGCCAAATCATGATATTCCGAGTACAGCAGAGACCAGGGCCAAAAGCAAAGCATCCCAGGTAAAACTGTCTCTTCCTTCTTCTCTATATTCCTTTGTCACATTTTGGCTGCTTCATTTACATGTCCCTGCTATACATTGTATGCTTTGTTCAAGTAGAGCTTAGCCTAACTTGATGGTCATCTCATCTATGAAGTAGCTTCTATCACCTTACCACATTTAGATCCTTATCGTATTGAAATGAATATGTTAGCAGTTCAGTTCCATTTTTTGTCTTTTCTTGTTGATCTGACTGTGAACTTTAGGACAAGATGGAAAAAGCTATCAACCCCAATCACTTTAAAGTGTACCTAACTACTGCCCAAATTTGTTGATTGTCATTGGTTTTATCCCCAAGTTCCATGATTTATAGTCCAGAACACAGAACTAATAGTTTTTCTGAATCACATAAGGTTGGTCTCCAAGTGTCTACTTTATGAGTTTGACAACCTTGCCAAAGTGTGCGACTTAATTTGTGCTTTCGTAGAATTGGTTCTCATATTCTCTTGAAGCTTGCTTTCCATCGAAGGCAAATGCTGTACAGTGTACACAGAGTGAGGATATGATTTTCTTTTTGTTTTGAATTTTGATAAATGGTGAGGGTAAAACTAGAGCTTTCATTGGGAAGATAACCAAATACACAAATTTTTTTGTCGGGTTTGGAGTAGAGTTCAAGACACATACCATCATCATCAGTATGAGATAATATAGTTTAAAATGTCAGAACCATGCATGTGCTATCTGTTTACGTGCTTATATCACAGGCTTTGTTAGCTAACCCCATACATCAAAAAGCTTGATAATTTGAATAAATTATCTTAGGGTAAGGATAGGATCTCTTGCCTAATTGATTTTAAACCCATGTTCTTTTCTCTTTGCTCCTTATGCTAATGAACAATCAGAGAAATTATCCATTATTACTTTTCCCAATAAAATGTACCTTCACATTTGCAGGACCTGCTAGGAATTGGAGAGTACCGACCAGGTGCAAGCCAATTCCACCATTAACCATCATCAACAAGTCAGTTTTCTGGTATATTATCGGAATTACATATCGAAGCTCTTGTTGTCTTTTACCATTTAACCAAAGCTTTAGAGAGCAGTAGAATCCAAGTGATTCATGCATCTTCTTAAGAGATTTGTTGTGGCCACAATGCCCTTCAAACTAGAAACTCATCCAGGGACAAGAACGGTGTTCAGGTCCTATCTTCCGCCAAGGCGGGCGCACCGATGCAAATCATGCAACTGTAGTTAGATTTTACTGTATACTGATGTTTGTGATATTCATAAGACAGACGAAAGAATGAATGTAAGGTGCTGTTGGAAAATTATAAAAGAAGTTCTGTTCATACTATATTTTAAAAAATAATAATTTTCATGAGAAAAAGAAGCGTACAATAATTTATTAAATACAAATTTATAAATAAACCCAATCCTATGCATGAATTTATAAAAATACTATTTAAAACATAGAAACATACCCAAAATCAACTCAAAAATCAACAATTGTATATTTTCTGGATGTGTTGATAAATGGGTTTTGAGTGTGTTTGATAAATGGGTTTTGGGTGTGTTTCTAAAGTGTTTTTCATGTTGAATTTTTTTTATAATTTCAGCTCCTATTTTGGGTGTATTAGTGAAACTCCCTTTATTAAACTGGCATGTAGAAGAGACTGCAGCAGCTTGCACTGGACTGAACTGAACAGAGCTTGTGACTGATTTGTGTGGACCAAAAAGAAAAAGTATCCTCAAAAGACAGGATGAAAGAGTAGATATGCTACACCAAAAAAGAACACTTAATCACTGATATCTTCTTCTCTCCTCATGGTTAATATAACAACTCAATCTGTGCGGCCAATCGATCCACCGCCTTTAACTCCCTTTTTCTTTCTTTTTCTTTTTCCTTCAAATCTGTAGGGAGTGAACCTATTTATTTCAAAATAGTAAAGCACATCAATTGATTTTTGTGACAAAAAGCATGCTCATATAATAACACTAAATACAATGCATGTATTTCTTCTATTATTTCCTAATTCTTGAGCAGAGTTAAAGATTAGGTTCAAGCATTTTAATATATAAAACATTGGCTCCCCCTCCCATAAAAAGCAAAAACTATACACATTAGCCCAAATCTTTTGGATTTGAAATCTCCTATTTAGCTAAACTTGCTAACAATCCAAATCCGTTGATTTACTCAATAGAAAAATAAATACGTTATACTACATAGCATATAGCCATTTCAAATACATTGTATTTAGTTTTTTTTTTAATAAAAAAATTCTTCTGATCAATGTAAATTCTTCAATATGAATCAATTCCGAACGATACCTTTATGATTGTCTATGCTATATCGATTTATGATGACATTAGATGTGCAAAAAGCTTTACGCTCCTAAATTATCTTATTATAAGTCAACAGGATGCTTGTGATGCAAGTGTAACAGAAATATCTAGCTGAAAAGAAAACATTTTTTTAGTAGACTGTCTTAACAAGAGAGCATGAAATGGGAAGCAACGAAACACTTAAAGATGGAGGCTAAAATGGTCATTTGGAAAAAATTAAAAATAAAGAGGTCTTCTTTTTATTCTGTCCCTTGGTGTTGTGTTTTTGTTCCCTTTTCTCTGACTCTCGTACAAAAATTGTTCTCTCTCTCTCTCTCTCACTTCTTTTCTGTCTGCCAAAAAGCAGTCTATGTTTTCACGAAACGGTAAGACGTCACTTTCACACTCCTCCATCTCCATCTCAGATTCTCAATATGTGTGTCAAAGTGTCACGCTGTGATTCGTTTTCTTGTCTTGTTTAATTAATTTCTCAATGAATTCATCTTTGCTTTATTTTCAGAAATTAGAACAGAGCATGTTGATGGAATGGAAATGACAGTTGTTTTGTTTCTGTGAAGTGACAACCACCCAGCTTTCCAGATACTAGGGAGGAAGAAGAGAATAATGGCTCATCAGGTAGGTGTCCTTCTCTCTTCTCTTTTCTTGTTCTGTTTTTGGCTTTTTAATCTCAGAAAACCATTCATTTGGATGGAGAATACGTGTGAAGTTCTGTTTTGAGTGAAGTGGAAAATGCCTATTTGTGTGGTTTTGAATGTAGGATGAAGGATGGCCTTTGGGATTACGACCACTGAATGCAAGAGTTGGGTTGATCAGAAGCCGGGATTTCTCTGCTGGGTCGGTTTCATTCAGCACTTTGGTCAGTGGCTACCCCACCACTTCCATTGCCGCTTCTTCTTCTTCTTCTTCCTCAGATCTTGATACAGAGGTCAGTATTTTTCTGTATTAAAAATATATTGGAATGGCATTGCCAAATATATTCACATATAAAAAGAAACCCATCATCATCATGCCACTCTATATTCTACTTCCATCCCATATACCACCATGCTTGTTGGGTCATCATCATCCTCAATGATTTCTCTGACGTCTCTGTTTCTTCTTTTTCAAGAAAGATGTCTCTGTTTTCAATCTGTTAATTTTAGAAATGGAATCACACCAGCATACCTTCCATCGATTTTTTTTTTTTTTTTGGCACTTAAAACCCCTTGGTAATCGGCATGTTACTGTTCAAATCTAGTCTTTCATGTAAATCAAGAAAGTTCTGATCTTAGTGATTCTTTCATGAAACTTGTTTCAGTCAACTGGGTCTTTCTTCCATGACAAGAGCATCACTCTAGGGAGGCTCCTTGGTGTTTCTGGCATTATAGGCCTCTCACGAAGATCAACAAGGAGAAGGGCACTTGAAACCTCCAAAGGCAAAAAGAACCACAAATCCAAACCTTGGTTGTTTTCACTCTGCTCCAAGCTAACCAGCGACTCTGTGAATGAGAGTAATAACACTCCATCCTTAGGTCACTTTCTTGAAGCAGAAAGGAGAGCAAGTAATAACAACATTAACAGAAGAAATCATGGTGGACCAATTGACTACGGGACTGACAATTTCTCATCGGCTGTGCCGGTTTCAGACCCCAACAGGCTATTCATAGACGGCCTAGTAGCAGCTGGTCAGCCGAGTTCTTCAGAGAGAGCGGATGGTGGAGCAAGATCCAACAACTGGGAGCTATTAGAATATGGCAATGGATTTGGAACTACATTAGTGTCTTCATGTTTGTGTGGACAACTCGTCAAATGATTGACCCCTCATTGGAATTTATATTTAGTGAGCTCTGGATTCCTATTAAAAATTCAGCTTGATTCGTCCAAAAAAAAAAAAATTTAGCTTGCAAATCGTTTCAAGAGAAGAGTGTCAGGCTAGTGGTATGTAACTCATTAATGGAGCCTAAGGGCAGTAGGTTTTTTTATACAACTTTGCCTTTGGAGTTTCAAGTCATGTCAGTTAATATAGTTTTTTGAGGTCAACTATATTATTAAAATCTCAAATTATTCTGTAACTAGACAAATCATTCTTAATTACTAAATGCTGCACAATTCCACATTCGTGGTAATCGTATGCCAGTTTCAAACTTTCACATGCTCTTAGATTAAGGAGAGATCCAAGGGGTAACTAAGTTCTATATGCAACCTGGAAATTGCAGCTTAAACCCATGGAAAAGCCTATTTTCACATAAGAACTCTTTGCAGATGCAGAGAGATGTCAAAAGGGCTCTGTTGATTCATCGGCACAGATGGCTTAGATCCAAAAACACAGTACCATGGTAGGTGAGAGAACAAAAGAACCCACTATCTCCTTCCATGACAAGGGAAGGGATGGTAATTGAAGTTTTATTTATTTGAAATATAATTATATTTATAATTGGGGAGAAACCCTTTAATGTTTTGCTGCTTCTTTACTTTAAAAAAAAAGACTCAACATGACTCAAAGAAACAAAACCTTCAGATCCAGGGTACTGAAGGACATCTATATTCTCATGCGTGATTAGGCATTTAAGACCCTCCAGATGAATCGGAAAACATACCAGTGAGGATCACTCTCCCTAAGTAAATCCAAGACAGCTTAGCTCCTCCATCTGCTGGACTACCAACTGGTTCAAAGAGAACAAGTCCACAACTTCACTTGTCAAGGCTTATGGATCTCCTCATTGGTTTCAGCAGCTATCTTTCCTGAGCTACGACCACCCATCCTTCCAAATGAGCTCATAGGAGACAACCCCTTGAAGCTACTGCTACCTTCACTGACGTTAGACTTTCTTGATCTCCTCGGCTTTGATGGACTCATTTCCAGCTCCACATCATTATTGGCCTTGATATTGGCCACAACCAGTTGGGTAATGGTGGTTCGGCAAAAGGGGCAAACTGGGACTGTAGGACAAGTAGTTGAAGGATCGGGCTTCTTGTGGCAGCATAGGGCAAGAGTACAATGTGCACACATTTGATGACCGCATGGTCCGACCTCAATTGTGCATAACTGGTCAAAGCATATGCAGCATAGATCCACATCGCTAGCCTGTTTGATATGAATTCACCAGTGAATAAGAAAGCTACATGCATTGCCCAAGAATTGAGTTCTACTAAAGATTTCATTGAATCTGTGCACAGAGGCACTATTATACTAGAAAAAGACATAAGATCATCACAACCAACAAATTCATCATATGAATGTGTTTGGCATAAAATGGAAAAAAGTGCTCATCATAAGTTCTTTTCAAGAGTCATATACATGCAATCCTGAAATTCTGTCAATAATTCCGAGATAAACAAACAGATTTTAAATCCTTTCTATTGACCAATCACAACAAATATGAAAAACTAAACAAGAAGAGAAGGCACATTTACCTCAGAGGCATTATCATCAGTCTCTGCATCTGAATGCAAAGGAGATGGAAGTGAGTTTACTGCATCCTTCAAGATAGCTTTCTCTGTCTCCATGTTTGCTTCTGTTAACGCCCTTTCTAACAAAGCTTTAGCCTCTGGATTAAGCTCACTGATGAACTTCAAAGGTGATGGCCAAACAAGAGGCTCCGCTGATGAAGGGTTCAGTACAGCTGCGCAAGCTCGATGCTTGCGCCTCAGAGCAACTGTGTACGGTATTCTCCTGCAGAGAACAATTTTATAATATCATGACAACATACCAACAAACCATTGAGTCCTACTTTTACCTAAAGCGGAGCATTTATAACTTAAGGATGGAAGACTCGTGGAATTAGAGGCTCCATTCATTTTGTGATGCCAATGATTTTGCAGTATTTCAACCTACAAAATAGGATCAACTCTAAATACTAATAGTAAACTCACATTTTTACTGGTGTACACATAGCTAGCAGTGATAAGGACTTAGGAATAAAAGAAATGAGCCATTCCTATTTAGGAATTTACTTGTTCTTTAAAATGCAACGGTTCGTTAAACTTCATGACAAGCAAATGATACTCATCTTTATTGACTAATATGGACTGCATAGTATTTCAAACAAGTCAAGATGCATAATTTATTGTAGAATCAAATATTCACACTATCCATTTAAGGAAGGTTACCCAGATGCATCTAATTGAAGCCGATCTGCTCCCCAAGCAAGTAACTCTCGGACACAATCTAAAGATCCACCACGTGCAGCTAAGTGAAGCGGTGTGCTTCCAGGGTATCTGCATATATATGGTAGTTGCATCAATCACATTGGCAAATTACTACTATTGAGCTATCATACCAGGTCACAACTATAGATAATTACCCATATCCACCAGTTGAAGCACAAACAAGAGCCCCATTGTCTAAAAGAGCATGAACGCACTCTGGCCAACTTTGGCGGGCTGCTAAATGCAATGGGGTTGCACCACCTGCATCTCTTATGTTCACAAATCTTGAAAATCCCCTGTCAATGCCATCCAACGTAAATTAAACACCAATCATGAGATTTTGACCCCAAAAAAAAAACCCCAATCATGAGAGAGAGAGAGAGAGAGCAACCATGAGCTTGCTACAGGGGAGGAATGGGCAGCAGAAAGAATGGCTTGGAGGCAGTCCGCATGACCATAGTAGGCAGCATAATGCAGGCAGGTTCTTCCATTCAGGGAATCAAACATCAATATCTAACAATTACACACACACAAACCCCATGATCAGCATATCTAATTAGTAGTTCAAGTAGAAACTGTACACAAAAGGAAAAGAACATACATTTGCTCCAGCTTGGATAAGCTTTTGGACGCATGCGATCCTCCCGTTTATTGCAGCCAACATCAACGGGGTCTAAAACCGATCACATAGAAAAACAGTTCAAAACCACATAAAAAAAAAAATCAAAAAAAAAATCAAAAGCATCCAAAAGAACTGTTCTTGATTGACAAAAAGCATCAAAAACAAAATCCCATTACCAGTTTATGTCGATCCACCACATCCGGATTGATAACAGACCGATCCAAAAGCAGAGAAAGAACCTGAACTTATCATCAGACCAAGCACCACAATCAAATCTCATAATCTAAACTCATCAACACCATTAATAAAGGGAAAGAAAAAAAAACTAAATCCCAGAAATAATCCATAAAAAACCAGTCAATAAGAAACAAAACCCACCTCGATCTGACCCTCAACAGCAGCTACATGCAGCGCAGACAACCTCGCACGACCTTTCCTCTGCTGAAAAACACTTGGGTCTGCTTCCAGCATAGTCTCAACGAGCTCCAATTCCCCATCCTTGAGAGGTCCAAAGAGTCCACTTTGAGGGGTCTCTGTGCAACTCAGTCCCTGACCCATCTCCCCAAACTCACTCTATCCTTATCGCATTGAAAGGTGGCCAGAGATCACTTCCTCCAGCGCCACCTTCCAACGGCGATGGATATGGTGGTGGTGGGCAGAGAACCAGCAGTGGCTTAGGCTACAAAGAATGTGTTGATGTCCATAGGCAATCTAAGTAGAGGCAGGCAGTGGGACTAATGGGCCTCGGAGTTCGGACCTGCCCGCGGAGATTTCGGGCAGCTTCACCGCGCAGCCCCTTGCTCCTTTCTAAAATGAACAATTTTTAGAGTTCGGGCAGCTGTCAGAAATTTACGGGGTATTTGGATTTTATACGTTTTCTTATCTTTCATTGGCTTTGACATGTATTTGTAGACTAGTTGGTACTTGCTCCTAAATAAGTCTTTGTTTCACACATGATTTTTTTATATAATTAAATTAATCCCCTAAATTAGTTTATTTGACTTTAACATGCATTTTTCAACGCGGTTTCTGAATCAGCACCGTTGAATATCAACCCTTCTTTTATCTTATCCGTCGGATCAATTTATTTTCTTCAATAATTTAAATTAAAACTGTTCTACATGAAATAATTTAAATTAAAACTGTTCGAAAAAGAGTCCTCTTCTGCAGCCGCATTGCGTTTTGGAAAAGCAAGTTTGGTACAAAAAAGAATGAGAGCAGGAAAATGAGAAACCAGAAAGAAAGCAGACACAAAATACATACAGAAGAATTTTAGCCGTTACATACACATAAGTAGTTGGATGATCTACTTTGTTTTTGTTGTTGTTGTTGTTGTTTTGGTTGTTTGCTTTTGTATTGGTGTTGGATGACAACAGCTTTTCTTCTTTTAGACCTCTTCGTACTTGTTGTGTCCATTCTGGTCGCCGACCCTTGCTTAGCTTGTTTGCCTTTTATCTTTCCCTGCTTTGGTCAATTTTATACAGCTCTGAAAGACCAACCGTGAAATAAGGACATGTATATACATTTTTAAAACTTTTAAACCAAGTGATTGGGGGATTTGCTTTTAGCCGAAAGCCTAAAAGTTGCTTACTGTGGAGGAGGATTTTGGGACATGAGAATTTGTTTGCTATAATTCCAGGAGAGATTCGATGTTTACTCGAATATTGTGCTGGCTTAATTTGTACGGCTAGATGCTCAAAAATTTGCACTCTTGTTTTGTCCTTGTCCCGCCAATTTGCTTTGTGTTCCCGTCTTTTAAGAGGTTGGCAAATAATAGGCCTTTTGGGCCTGAAATGGGGATCATTCAGCTCTTGCATGCCCCATCAGCTTATGACTCCGACGAAATGACGCTGCTCATTCGGTCTAATTTGGCCCAAAGAAATGAAATAAATATGGGATGCTAAAAAGTCTCAAACGTGACATATTCGGTCAGTCGGCACAGAAATGTGAGCCCGATTAAAGTTTGAGGACTCTTTTTCGTAAATTAAATTAATTTAAAAGTGTTTAGACTATCAAACAAGCTAGAGGCTAGCTACTATTCAATGATGAAGTCAAACATTTGAACAGTTTTTTTTCTCTTCTGGGTGCAGTTTGAAGCTCCAAAGACCTTAAAAACCCAAAATTAGCAACCATGAACTCTCTTGGACCAATTGATCCATAGCTATTGGGTGATGAATAGATCAGAGGAACAAAAATTAAAAATTAAAAATACAAAAGCCCAAACAATTGCTTGAATTGAACCCATAAAGCAAAGCCTGACGGATATGGGCCGAGAAGGTTTTGGAACCCACATCGTCGTCCTGAATAAAAAATAGCGATACCCACGCAGTATTTAACACGCAGGGGCATTAGGGTTTTAGTTTCTCAACACACTAGGTGGCCGCGCCTCTCTCAACCGCCAAGATCTAGGGTTTGTTTCGAGCTGAATCGGAGGTACCAATCTGGCTCAAATTTCCCAGTATCACTTACTAAGCATCCTTTTATTGTGTTTGTGTTAGATGGTTTTGTTGAATACTGAAGCTTTTTCGTACAGGAAATGGCTCCTGCTGCGCCCAAGAGCGGGATCTTCGTTGGTCTGAACAAAGGCCACATCGTCACCAAGCGTGAATTGGCTCCTCGCCCATCTGACCGCAAAGGGGTATGTTTTTGTTTGGTCGCTGATTGTTCATACAAGTTTATTTGATTTGTGGATTGTATTTCGTTTATTTTGTTTTTTCGGTTTTGATTTGGTGTTGAAATAGTGTGAATGGTATTAAAATTTGTATGCTTTTTTGGTTTTGACAATGAAGAAAACAAGCAAGAGGGTGCATTTCGTGAGGAACCTGATCAGGGAAGTTGCTGGTTTTGCTCCATATGAGAAGAGGATCACTGAGCTTTTGAAGGTTGGTAAGGACAAACGTGCTCTTAAGGTGGCGAAGAGGAAGTTGGGTACCCACAAGAGAGCTAAGAAGAAGAGAGAGGAGATGTCCAACCAACTCCGCAAGATGAGGTGATATTTTTCTCTTTGCCCTTGCTGTGTGTTTGATATGTTTTCATATGGCTTTTGCATTTTTGTGTTATAGTCAATTTATGAGATTGTTTGTGTTATAGTCAATTTATTTGGTTTTTTTTTTCTTTGCCCTTTATTTCATAAGTGGTGGAGGACTGGATTGAAGTATTTTTTGAATGTGTTAAGACAAATGTGTGAAAATGGAGTTAGACCAGCTTGAGTTAAAGAACCTCATGTTCTAATTTGGATTGCGTAAAGGCGCTTGAATATTATCAAACTCAATGTTACGAATTAGTTTTGGTACCATTGCAATCGATATCAAAATTTGTTTGTAATAGGGTGGTTTTTTGTGTCAACTCTGTTTTTGTGTGCCATGTTTGTAACATTTGAGTTAGTTTGCTCGTCCCGCGAATGGAAAACTGTTTCTGATTCTTTTTGCAGTTATTTAATTGGACGAACATATTGTATGATGAGAGTAGATAGTTTTTGGGGAGCTCAACCTTTCATTTTCACTTTGTCTTTGGTGGTTTGATTAAGTTACACGATTTATATGCTTTGTATGTTGATGTTTGTAACATTTGAGTTAGTTTGCTCCCCCCGCGAATGGAAAACTGTTTCTGATTCTTTTTGCAGTTATTTAATTGGACAAACATATTGTATGATGAGAGTAGATAGTTTTTGGGGAGCTCAACCTTTCATTTTCACTTTGTCTTTGGTGGTTTGTATGTTTTGTATGTTGATTGTGGTATTGTTCATGTGCATGATTGTGGTATGTCTTTCATTTTCACAGTTACACGATTTATATGCTTTGTATGTTGATTGTGGTATTGTTCATGTGCAGGTCTGGTGGTGTTACTGAGAAGAAGAAGTGAGAACTTGGAAGTGTTGTGTTAATGGTTGTAGTTCAGTTACTCTAATAGTTTTTGTTATGCATTGTCTTATGAGAATTTTACAAACTCTTTAATTTTGAATGTTTTGAGACCATTTTGTGATATCTTCTATGCAGCAGATATTCTTCAATTTGTGTTATTCAGCTATTTCTCTTTCAGGTTGTTGATTTCTTTAGATTTACTTATAATTGTGTTACTTATGACCCGAAATGCAAATGAGCAGGCAAATCAATTATGTGTGGGAAGTTCTATTTGGTTCAGTTTAAAGTTCGAACTTAAATTAGGGGGAGAAGCCAAATCAAACCACTTTTAGGCGGCACGGCAGCTTCTTTCGTGTAGTTTGGCTTTTAAGTAGAAAGTTACATAATCTTTTTATTGAACTTTCATCTACACGCTTTTCAAATCTGACAGTCGTGCGAAATGAAACACAACAACTTTATAATTGAAAGCTGAAAGAAACACATTACCTTTCTTTACTTATAATCTTATGAACATGAAGCCATCTTAAGAATTCGAAAGCAAATATAAAGACAGCTTGATGACATCCACCAATCGACATCGAATGGAATAGAAAGAGATTCAATATTGGCAGGCAGGCACAACAGCGACAGAGGAATTTGTGTGTCTGTCTCAATCATCAGATCAATCCAACTCTATCTTCGTGCTCATCTCTCGGACGTAATTGCAAGCTTGAAGCCGTCCTCCAGTAGCCACCAATCATCTGTGTCAAACTAAGGTCCCATTTCGTTCACGGAATGAATTTGAAGAGAAATCACTTTCCATGTCATTTTTCAAGGAATGGGAATGAAAAATTCATTTCTCACGTTTGGTAATGTCGAGAAAGTAACCGGGAGATTTCACTTTGTTTCCTTTCCCATGTTTGTTTTGAGTATGAATGGAAAACAAAGTTTGTATAATTTTCCAATTATACTCGTATTAAATCAAATAAAAAAAGAATGCGTTTAATGATACATTGTAATTCTAAATAGTTCATAGGGACAAAATAGTCATGAAAATTGTGCATTGAATGTTGGCTCATTTTCCCAAACTTTCCCATGAGGAGAGAAAACAAAACCCAAGTTAAGAGGAGGGCTTCACTTTCCCCCCTACTTTCTCATGTGCCAGACAACTATTTACCATGCCTGAACTTACCAAATATGAAAAAACAATTGAATTTTCATTCCAAAGTCTCCTTTCTCATGAACCAAACGGGGCCTAAATGTTCTTTTCTTCTATCCTTTGAGAGTTACGTGCTTGCTTTGCTTTGCATGAAAAATAATTGAAATGCTTGATCCAAAATCGGAGGTGCCTCCAGGATCCATCCGGCGATTGAGATTGTAAGATATCTCTCTCATTTTTCCAAGAGTTGGGGATTGGAGGAGAAGATCGACCAGTCCGCAGGATGGTCGGCAATGCATCATTATCATTACCATATGGGCTAAAATATGATGTGGCCGATACAACTTTTTTCTTTTATAATTCTCTTTCCGTCCTCCTCCGTCCTTTTTGGGTTGGGCCCAAAGAAACTATGAGAGCAAGAGTACGTAAAAGCTACGGCCCTAGCGGAAAGGAACAAAACAACCCATCTAATCTAAAGCACAAGTTTATAATCACCAAGCAATTTTTGTTGTCAAGAAAACCTGGCAAATTTACCAAGAAAAACATTAAGATACCTTTTTCGTGTGTGTGAGACAAGGCCATAGCCTAAGCTATTCTAATGTGCAGTTTGGGAAAGAGGGTCGAGCTCGAATGCAAGGGAACGAGCACACTGTCAATCAACATTCAATCCAAGCAAAAAGTGTGTAGAGTAATGTTTGATTTCGCTTGATTTGTGATGATCTACTATTCCATATTATGTGCGGTGAGATGAGTGAAGTCATAGCAAGCAAGCAAGAATATGGATATTGGGGTCCACCTTGTGACATGACAGAGCGTTTTCTCCGCGCCATGCTTGGACCAACATTGATACAAAGAATTTTCCTTTTGCTTTTAGCTTTGTATTATATATGTTGCCTTCCAATCAAATAAAATAACACAATCACTTGCTCAATTAAATTTATATTATTTCTTCTTCATATATTTAAAATTCACAATCAACATCTGAGTGCTTTCTCTCGTAAGCATCCATTCCATGCATATATATATAATTATTAATTATACAAATGTGTATTTAGTCATGTCAACAACAGCATGTATTGTATGCAATGGCAACGCAAATTATAAATTGCTAGCAACCTTGAACCTTCCAACGTACCCCATTATATATAATATTATATACTTATCCAAGGACAAAATTGTTAGGCATGTACGACAACGCACTTTGCAAAAGGTTAAAGCCTATACAAAATTCAATTATACCTAGTTTATTCCCATTAGCTTTCAATAAGAACAAGAATATAATCAAGAAATTAGTCCATATGCTGTAGAAGAAAGATGATCTGACCAAATATACATATATATATTGCCATGTTACATTATTATTATTATTAAGGTCTTGATCCAATCTGATTCTTATATTCTATGTTTGGTAAAGCAAGAATATTAATGCACGCGTTTCATATATAAAAACCCAAATGAATTGTATACTTGATTTGAACTTTCCAACCAAAAAATTCCAAAGGACTTATTTAATAACCATGAATTTGCACCAACAGGTTTAACTCAGTGAAAAAGGGTCTTGATTTACAGACAAGAGCTCTCAGGTTCGAATCCTTATAGCATCTTAATTGTGCATGTGTGTGTAAGAAACCGCCCTCCCCTTATAGTTTAGACTATCGTTTGTACTTTTATAATTTAAAAAAAAAAAACCATAAATTTGCATTAGATCATGATCTCCTCTAAACACGTTTTGTATAGCTTTGTTAATTAGCTGCTGTTGGACCAAGTTGGGAATAATTAACTTTACCAAGTGGTTTTGCTAACCTGGAATCAACATATATAAAGTCAATTACGAAATGCATGGCTATTTTGAAATGTTGGGAAAGTGACTTCATAGGATGCTATTCTCACCTAAACAGATATGGTATGTAGGGGACCTTGGGAATTATAATTTATATCCTATATTTGACTACTGTGAGCTACGCTCATTTACTGCCAAATGTTATCTTTAATGTTGTAAAGGGAAGCTCCTCAAAACTGCTTGGATTTGATTTCCAGCTTACCTGTTTAACATGGCAATTGTTAGTTACCACGTTAATATGTGTATATATCTATGCATTCATGATTGTATAGATTCATATGAATTTAATAAAGCAATTATAACTTATGCTACATGCTCAGTCATTCCCGCACTTATAAATTTATGACCTGTTAATCTATGTAGAATATACATGTAAGGTAGAATACCACAAAGAATCTAAAAGAGGGGTATATTTTTGTATATGCATGTATAATTGAGATCAAAACATGTGGGAGAACGTGAGGTCTATATCTCAGAAGAGCTTGGAATCTCAGTCTCTTTCTATGTGTTTCCACCTGTTGATGATGATGAGGATTATATATATCCATAGAGAGAGAGAGAGATATATATATATATTATGTGTCATATATAACAAGGACAACATGTTAAAAGTGAAAGCTGCTGCTGCTTCTCTCTATCTTTGTGTGTATAATATGGTCTGTGTGTGTGAGGAAGAGAGAAGAGCGCATGTCACTCTTCACACAAACCCATGTGGCCATCATCAACATGATGAGGATCCATGTTATATGAACTCAGAATATATTTGGCTTGGATTTCCGAGCCTCCAAAATTCCTTCTCCTGCCCTCTATCTTGTTCGTACAAGTAGAAAAACACTAACAGCTTCATCTTCTTTAATTGGTTGGGGGTTGTGACTTTTAATTTACAAGTACTGCAGATGATGATCAGAAGAAGATGCCAATACTTTTGGGATCCTTCAAATTCCTCTGATTTCCACCACACAACCCAAATTCCAATTAAGCTGACCAAAACCCATGACCATATATATTTGAGGGTTTTGATTTTGAATATGCTTTATTCCTTCTTGGCAAGGCCGGCCAGCCTTGGTTCTTGCAAAAAGCAAATCCAAACACCCTACATAGATTCCTTTCTTTCAACACGACCATTCCAACTTGGAATTAATATATGTATAAATATATTGGTAAGTAACAGCTAGGCCTAGGAACATGTAGGGGGAAGTTTCTCAACTATACTGAAAGCGAGATTTGTTATCAATTTGAGGTTTGGTCCAACTATAATATTGTACGTACCTGCAGTCTTTCTTGGTACCCGATTTATACCAAAACATTATAATATATAGCAGCAGCAGATCTTGAGAAATCTTTAGGAGAAACTATTTTTAGAAAGACAACTACAATTATACGTCTTGGCTGGCGCTTTGAATTCTTAACCTGCAAGGTTGCAAGGCGCTGTTTTGTTGTTTGGTCCATGACCATGATCAAAATTCATCCCAAACTAGCTTTGCCAAATATGCTTTCTATTTGTACTAGGAAGGATTTGTTTTTAGTTCAATTGTGGTGGCCTACTAGTACTATACTACAGTCTAATTAAATTGCAGAAACTCGAGATTCCAGTTGGTTACTTCATACCAATCAAACTATCAATTTAGGTTAAAGAGGACGACAAAACAATAATGTTGATCGAACCAATCTAATCTAGATCGAGTTTCAGATTGATACAGGTTTAGTGCTTGATTTTCAATGGTAGTAGAGATGAGAAACCAAAGTGCTAAATCTAGAGCTTTTGATTGGTTCCCAATTCTTGCAACAACAAAAAAAAAACCTATAAAACCTATAGGAACCAAGTTGGAAATCATTTCTAAACAAAGGCCAAACAAGTAGTCGTTATCCAATATCCATCTACCCACAAGAGTCACTTTACTTAGCCCTCTTTCTTTTTGTATCTTCGTGACCAAGGATGACTTAATAATTGAAAGATTGAACACATGTACTCCACACTTCAAACAACATTTGATAGATTATCCAAGACCGAGCAATATGGGGGAGGGCCTATTTCCTAGCTTCATGCTAATCTACATGTCGGACCACTGATCCATTCTTTATCATAAAAAAGATAGGTCGACAACGAATTTTCACAAACTCGCACACAATTATATGATATTCTCTTCAATTTAGCCACTAAGTTGCCAAAAATATATGTTTTGAAATTATATGTCTTGTATGGTTCTTTATATACCAATTGATGACTCCTTATAAAGTTAACGTGAAATTTCACTCACAACTCTAATTTGAATCCAAATTTCTATAATTGAATTGGTTAAAGATACAATTAAAATTGGATTATTATCATTGCATTCTTTTAAATGATTGAGTAGGATTAGAAACTTAATTATCAGTTGTTTGCAGATAGTGAAATGGATTGGAAGGATCGATCAATGGGATCTCACTTTCTCCAAGCAAAAAAATGGGTACATAGTTTAGTTTGAAATAAAATTGACAAGTTGGAGCGCGCACAGTCAGAGTGTGTGTCAGTCAGTCAGATCAGAAATGGTGGCAAATGAGAGGGCAAAGTTAGATATCCTTGGAATTTGAACAAGCTAGCCAGCACGCAGCTCTGAAGCGAGTGCCAACGTTCTATCGAATCACTGGGACCCCTGCCATGTCAGACTGTCAGGTCCACGAAACCTGACAAATCAGTAGCTTGTCTGGTAGCGCGCGAGACCTGGTCAGACATTCTCTCTTCCATGTTCCAATGAGCAAGCATGAGATCAAAACTTAAAAATCTTTCATTACGTTATATTCTTTGAGGGGCACACAAAGTTCGAGAATAAAAACAAACACAAACAAAAATAAGAAACAAAAACAAAAACACAAAGTCTTATGTTTGTGGTGGGTGGGTATGAAAGTAGAAGACCAAAAATCTATGTCTCTCGTTGTCTATGATTTTGGAATGTGGAATTTTGGTTGTGTGGAATTGAGGGGTGATTTTGGCGTCTTTTGAGAGACTTGTCCTACATACCAAAAACCAATTTCACGAAATTAACGCAGCCTCATCATCATCATCATCATCATCTAGAATCTCATCACCATCTCCTTACAAGGACACATAAAATTATTACAAAATCATTTTTTTCTCTGTCGGTTCAAAATCTCACTCTCTCTCTCTCTCTCCAAACCAATCACTGCTATGTGTCATTCCAATTATTGGAATATATATTTATCAATCATTTAAAATCGTGCGCATAACAGTAGTATTAATCTATAATAAAACAAAACTTAGCCATGCATGTTAAGTAAACAATTGGTTTTGTTGGAGAGTTGGATATCACTCAACTCTCTCTCTCTCTCTCTCTCTCTCTCTCTCTCTCTCTCTCTCTCTCTCATGGTGGAATGTGGAATGTGGATGTATACATACATACATATATGTGTCTCCATTATGTCTTGTGGTTAGATCAAGAAGAAAGTGGGAAGCTGATTTATCTGTATCTTCCATGCAGCAGATGTAATGGAAGCAATAGATAGAATAAATATTTTAGAACTGAAATTTATGGCGCTTTGTCCCCACAAATCAATGGATGGAGATGGAGACGCTGATTTTGCCAAAATCTATGGCTTTTTAAAGATCACTCTCCAGCTAAGGTAGGTTTATTCTTTTTTGGTCCCCCAACCATGAAATAATTATTTAGCAACTATATATAAGATATGAATTGAAGTAATCAACCTTAATTAGTGTATTTTACCTGACCTGGTAAATTAATTAGTGAAGTAATAATCTAGAGCAAATTATACCGAAACTACG
Organism: Prunus salicina; assembly: GCA_020226455.1. Classification (NCBI taxonomy): domain Eukaryota; kingdom Viridiplantae; phylum Streptophyta; class Magnoliopsida; order Rosales; family Rosaceae; genus Prunus; species Prunus salicina. The sequence continues at coordinate 8,941,350 of CM035342.1, forward strand.
GTTGGTTGTTGAAATAGGATCAGCATATTCTTGAGAAAAGACTATGAAATTCATTAGAAAAGCCATTTGAAATTGTACAAATTAACAGTCTTTTGCATATTCTTGAGAAAAGACTATGAAATTGATTAGAAAAGCCATTTGAAATTGTACAAATTAACAGTCTTTCTGATTTGATAAATGATCATTGACGACGACCTTGTTAGTCAGAGGGCCGACACCTGAAACGCATACAGTCATAAGCTTGCTTAGAATGGAAGCTTAGTCCTTTTTGTAATATCTGTCAAACAAATGTGGACTTTAGACCTATGACAAAAAAAATTAATATAATAACATGCTTGTGCAACCTAAATCCATAACAAATTATCAACTTTTCTTGTATAAAATGGGGGCCGGGAATCAATTAAAGTCGAGAAAAGAAAGACTCCATCGAAGTATATTGATCCTTTGCCCTAAAATTATCACAAAGACTTCATTCACTTCAAATTTCATTTTTTAGTCGGTTACCACAGCGGTTGTCGCCCCCCTCCTTCCCCTTGCTTGGCACCCACGATCAAAACTCCAGGATTTCTTTCCTCCCAGTGTAACCCGAAAAAAAAAAAAAAAAAAAAAAAAATTCATTTTTGAAGTACTGCATCAAAGTTACACACTTTGCCTACTGGCAAGCGACGTTGTTCAAACCGGTAAACATTCTAACATATCCTCCGGCACTCTCCCGCAAAAATGAAAGTTGATTTCAAAAGATTAAAACAAAAAGAAGCTTTTAACAATTAAAAGGTCCATCTCTAACAACATTATACCATTTCAGAGATTAGTGGAACAAATTAGATGGAATCATTGCTGCGGGCAAATATTAAATGGCGGAAAGTTCAACTGAGAATATATCATAGTTAATTATATATGTAACAATTGCTACATATACAGCACAAAAAAGATCATGACGGCAGCAGCTAGCATATATAGAAGAACTTCAAATTCCATGAAAGAAAATCCATGAAGTACATGTTCGATTCGGATTTCAAAACTCCATGAACTACTCATACACTCACTACTAGTATTGCAAACATCCTATCTAGCTCATACAATATTGCCATCCTAAAACTAAATTCCAAAAAGAAAAAGAAAAAAAAACCCTCAGCTCCCAGATGAAGCTGGAAAAACAAAAGGTAAACTAAAAGCGAAAAACCTACCATTTCTAGGGTTTCCACTACTTCATCACGATTCAAGACGAACAAAGCCCATCGGCCACCTCTCCCAATCTTCCTTCATCTCATTCACGGGGTAGATCTATAGCTTCATCCAATGGATCAGTATCTTTTCCAAGTTAACTGTCTATAGAATAGAATTAATTGAAGCCACACTAAGAAATTAAAACCCGAAGCCAGCTTCACAGCTAAGTATATTAGATCCGATGAGACCAATATACCACAAAAGATCATAAGATAATAGAAATTGAATTGTTATAGGGGATTATTAATATTGTTGCTAGGTGTGGAAGTTGTAGAGCTAAACCCAGAAAGATCAGTCCATGAAGTATTACTAGTGCCGCCACCGCCGGCGCCGCTGCCATTACCCCAATACTGATCATTTCCTGAGCTCATCCCCATCAACTGCCTCGACAAATTCAACTCCTGGTTTTGACTTTGATTTTGATTTCGATGATGTTGTTGACTTTCTAACTCCATCTTGACCGCAGCCATCTGTGAGTTCATCCCCGTAACAACATGACCAGACGGTGCTCTCGGCCGCACCTGATTGTAACCCGTCACCTCAACTCCACTGTTCTCGAACATCATCCCCGCAGCCGCCGGCGAAGGGTCCAGCCCGCCGCCAGCTGTCAAGAAGGGAAAAGACGGCGTTTGCTGCTGGAAATTAAAGAGCGACCCACCGATACTCCCTAGGCCGCCCCCCATCTGATGAAAACTGTTCATGTCTCCTACTCCCCCTCCGCCACCATAATTGTTAACGTTCATGCCATAATTTAAGGCCATGTCGGTGGCAAAAGGCGACATGAAACGCAGCGGTGGGATTTGTGGGCTCATCATAATATTATTATCTGCTGTGCTTGCAGTGTTGTTTAAGCCAATATTTGCTTGACCTGATGAACCGGGCGAACCGGTTGGCCGGTCAGAGCTGCTGACCGGGGACTTGGAGGCGCTGCTGCTGCTTCCTTTGCTTCTTTTGTTCCTCCTGCAGCCGCCTCCCACGGGAACGTTTCTCAGCGCGCCGCCCCGTGTCCAGTACCTTCGGCAGGTCTTGCAGAAATGGCGGGGCTGGGTGAGACTGTAGTTGTTGAAGTAGCAGAACTTGGTGTTGGTGGACTCGCACCTGGGGCATTTTAGTGCCGGTTCTGGGAGCGGGATGTTGGCCATGCGGGCTCGATCTGCCATGGAGCCGGGCCTGATCGAGCCCACACCACCTGCGCCACTGCCGCTACCATGAGGGTTTGAAGGCGGTGGCGGAGGAGGAAGGAGGTGAGAATTGTTGTTGCTGTTGTTTATGTTGCTGTTGTTGCTGGTGCTTCCTGTTAAGTGATGATGATTTGGTTGCTGCAAAATGAAAGGAGAAAAATCAGATTAAAAAGCAGAAATCAAATATCTGGTATATTCAAGAAGATCATGAAAAACAAAAGTAAATAGAATATTTGTCTTTTGAAATGTTTTCACTTTCTTTTGGGGGAGAGAATTTCCTCAAGAGAACAAAATTGAAGGAGCTAGAGGTTACCTGTTGCCAGTTGGATGGATCAAGATAAGCTGGAATGGAGGAAAAAACCATGGCTCTCTCTTGTGGTGGCCTTTCTTTCTATCTTTTGTAAAGGTTGATGGGTTTTTGGAGATAATAGTGGAGAATCACATCAACAACAAAGAGAGAAGCTAGAGAGAGAGAGAGAGAGAGAGTTGCAGAGAGAGAGAGAGAAAAGAGAAAGGAAGACAGAAAGAAAGAAAGGAAAACAAGGGAGAGGGGTGGGAGTGGTGATGAGGAGCAAAAATAAAGGAGGGGCCTTTTGTGTATTTATATACTAATAATTTACTTCTTGTTGTTACTTGTTTGTAGTTGTTCCTTCTCACTAGGCTAAGACTACTCTTTTTGTTTTATTACTTTTTAGGGTTTTGAGAACTATGTTTTCTCTCTCAGTTTCTTAATCCATAAGGTTCTTTCTGATGCCTCTCTCTCTCTCTCTCTCCTCTCACTCCTCTCTCTCTTTTACTTGGGAAATATTATAAGATTAGCGGTTCTCATCTTGCATGGAAAAAGTTGATGTTGTTTATGTGTATGTGGAGAGCAGCTTAATTATTATATTATTTATCTGTTAGTTTAATTTGGTGCAGATCCTGTACATGGGCAACTCCCAATTTTGATATTTATGTGGATTAAAATAATGAAATAATGCGTGATAAATTAAGGAAAATAAATTGTTAAAGGAATTATTTTACTAAAAAAGAAAAGGTAGTTCTTGTGCTTTGGTGGGTGTGGCCTCACAGTCGAAGAAGTGTCCTCCCCAGTTAACCCCCTTTACCCCGGTCCGCTCTGTTCCCTTCCCTTCCCCACTTTGCTTTATTTTTTGCATGGGTATATTATATTATTAAATCACACCATCATTCCTCACTTCTACCCACGCGCCCTTTACAGCCGTCTCATACTTGCTTATTATTTTTTTTCGGGAACCAGATAATAAAGTTGAATGCAATCTCCTTGACTGCACTTTTTTGGTTTAATTTCTTGTAATTAAATATGTCTCAGCAAAAACGAGATAATCAGAAAAAACAATTGTGATTTGAGCTATAAATCTAAATCATTAAACAGTAAAACTGAAACAAAATTACCTTCAAGCCATTTAGAAGAATAAGGGAAAAGCTTATAACGATTTGTATACAAAGTTTCATAAACCTAGTAAAGCATCTCAACATTTGTTCATTTTGGAGTTCCGAGTTTCTGTTCCAGAGTTCCAATAAAAGGGTCTGGCGCCTCCAGATACAATGCTGGGACATGGAGAAGGCGGGTAAACTGAAGAATTTTGGGATACATTTGTTCTTTCCGGTGGTTGGTGACGCCGCAATAGCTTCAGAATGTAAGTATCATCGTGCAAGAAGAAGGGCGCACTGCCAGAGAGACAAGTTAGTTAGAAAATGATACAAGTCACAACTACATCAAAGTATCGGTAGCGACACGAAGTACTGATACCTATTGAAATCGAAATGCACCATGTGCTTGTCTTCAGAAATCTCAATCTCGACGGCAGCATCACGGCTTGTCTAGAGAAGTAAAAAGATTGAAAAATAAGATTATGCACTGTCACACATATACACATATATGCAACCGCTATGTATTTATAATCTCTAAATCTTGCAAGAAACTGAACTCTTCGTATAGATGGTAGATTGATGATTCTGCCATTTAGGAACAGGGTATGCCTTTGTTTCAAGCATACTTCCCTACACATTCCACCTAAGAAAGAAGCCTAAAGATTGGGCTGAAATTAACAATCCACAGATCTCTAGCTAGCAAGTGAGTACGGCAGATAAATTTTCAACAACTTCATTTTCATGCAGGAATGAAGTTCATACCAGTGTGCACTACCTGATCAACATATCAATGATGACAAAGTACAAAGTATGCAACAGCTGAAATGTCAACCAAACTAGTGCCCATTCTGTCCTAATAATTAGAAGATAAATTTATGTCATAGCTCTTGGTCATTGTCTTAAGCAAAAGAGTAGAGTGAGGATAAACGCTAAAAATCTCCAACTCGAAGAAATGCTAACTACAGGCTTCAACTATAAGATTGTTACAATTCAAATCAAAATTGTTTCAACTGTAAACAAGTCATAGTCATGCAAACCAACAAAAGATAACAAAGTAATGTACCTGGACCAGTATAAATGGCAAAGAAAATCCCCCCGGATGAGTGTTTCCACTCTTAAGCAACTCTTTATTGCAAAACATCAAATTTTGGAGATCTGCAAACTATATCATATTTTTCCAGAGAAATAACAAAGACTATTAGAACATAAGCTGGTAGAGTAGTTCCATTTGACTGAGCAAACTGAAAAATGTTAAAGCCTATATTTTCTGTTCTTTATAAAATAAAAATCTACTAACAATCACGCCAACTGTCATAGGTTATTGCGATTTAACAATTAGTGTTCCAACACAAGTCCTACTAGCAAACCATTCCTACAGGGACTGAATAAGACTAAAACCACAAGATATCCTACAGGGATTTACAAAACTTATCAGACTAAAAGTATGTCAGATATCATTACTTGCTCTTCTAAGTCTTTCAAGTAAGCCGTTTTCCTTCCAATCCTATTCATCATTCTGACACACTCTGCCTGAAAGAATCAAAGACAAAATCAACATTGTCAAATTATTCAATCCCCAAATTTTATAGCATGTTTATCACATGATCAAAATAATGACATTCACTAACCTTCATTCCTTCCAAATCCATCTTTCTGTCTGGAATCCCATTCCACTTGATTTCTTTTTTAACTCTTGTGATGATATCCAATGCCTCAAGAACATTTAATGCATCATATACCCGCCGTGGAATATTTTTGTCATTAAACTGAGAAGTTGAGAAATCATTTTCACAACATACTTCAGTAATTTCCATAATGGCAAAACAACTGTGACAATAATGACAGTCATTAAAAGAAGCATAATGTAGATAGTTATATTTATCGGTCTGAATTGAACCTCGCTCAAAGATGTTGCTGTTTCACTGTCATTTCCAGCTAACTCTGACATTATGTAATCTGCAAGCTGAACACCGTCACTATAATTACTCGCACTTAAACATTCACTGATCAAAGAAGGAAAAATATATTACAAAAATCTGAAGATTATGTGACACTGGAAATAGAAGCTATCCATTATTCGCAAAGAAAAACCATATGTAACACTATCCTAGAAAAAATACTACTTAAAGGATCTCTTAATTAATCCTTTTCCATAATGATTCTTCACCAAATAAACTTCATAGTTACTTTAGAAAAATATACCTCAGCATAGGTTGTTCTTCCCTTGCTCTCCAACAAGTCACAAACTGAAAAGGAAAACAAGATCTATATGTTCACTAACCCCACCTTGAGAGATGATACTCATTAACAACAGGTTTAATTTCACAAACACATGCACAAACTATATTATCATGGACTGAACAATATTTTGACTTGTGTATATCAATTACTGACCTATGGCACTGAACTGGCGCAGACCTCCACCCGTCATTCTTGAAACCCTTTTCTTCTTTGGTGCATTTCTTTTAGCAGGAACAAAAAGAACAAAAAATATATTTCAGAAGGAATACCCTTAGGTACCACTTAAAGTAGTCATCAAACAAGTTCTTAAAATGATGCTATCGCAAACATAGTGCTTCAGTGGTTCTGGTTGAACTGATAACATATGTAGACGAAAAAGGAATAATATGATATGATGCATAAACCACTTCACTCACGTCTCAACATCAGCAGTACCAGTATCGTCATGATCGAAAGTGATAGATCTCCGTGCACTACCAAAAGCAGCTGCATTGTTCAGTGAAGCTGAAACAGAACTTTCTGCACTAGAATGCTTCTGAAAGAATCCACCAAGTGAATCCCCCGAGTAGTTATCATCCATAATGTTCAACTGGCTACACTCTGCAAATCAAACAATGATAATTCTAGGCGTTTACGGTGAGTAATAAAAACACACTTCTTTGCAATTTCTCCTGTATCATAAAAGGAAAGAAACTACAATTCAATTCATAAAAGAAACATAGCACCATTCAAATTCAATTATTCAAGTGATTTTAGTGTCAGGATCCAATGAAATCAGCCATCTCCACCATAACATTTTCTTAAATGAGACATTGCCAATTTTCCAAACTACTGGCTCAAGCTTTCTCAAACCGAAGGCAATTGAATCGACAAACACCACAGAATGATCAAATTGATGAGCTTCCAAACACATACAAATGACGACACAGAATTTACAAAAACTACTAGAACAATGAGAATCACTATACTGCTCATCGATCACAAAAGTAAAGAAAATAAAAATACAGTATATTAAAGAAAATTAAAGAAAAAGAAATAGAGAGATGTAAATTTTTGCGTTAAAGAAAAATGGAGGCATTCAAGTGAAAGAGTAGCGCGAACCTGAAGATCTAGGTGTCTCAAAGGAGAAGCGCAAACCCTAAAAATAGGGGGATTTTTCCAGCATATTATTATAAGATTGAAAATATGTATATATATATATATATATATATTTGCAGTTCCCGCTTTTCGCGAATATGAAGACGACGAAGTAGGAACAGCTGAAATAAAGGGCAGAGCGTGCTAAAATTAAACTGCCATCCGAATGGGCCCACCCCTGAAATTTGATTTTTGCGCCACCAGGCCCGCGGTTTTCCCCACATTGGATTGGAGTAGCCCAAACCCAAATTCATATTTTATTTCCATGTCTTTGTACTTATAGCTCCTGAGGGAATGTCAGGGCACAAGGGTGTCGTGGTGTAGTCGGTTATCACGTCAGTCTAACACACTGAAGGTCTGCGGTTCGAGTCCGTGCGACGCCAATATTTCTTTTTATTTTTCTCAAGAAGCGTACATGCACGGTTAAGTTAGAAGCATATAATGCACAGTTAGCTGTTCTTAATCACTTAACCGGTTTTGGTTTTCTTGAAGGGTTTCTCTCCCAAGTTCGTTTTATCTTCTTTTTTATTAGACTGAAAAGAAAAAATGTAAATGTGGGAGGGAGGGAAATCAAGCATAGACAAGACTATTTACATTGCTTAGGCCGGAAATATTCAGAATCAAGAAGTTTCACAATGAGTTTCTCTAGCCTCTTCGAAACTACAGTTGGTTTTACAGCATTTGGGTTGCCACAAGCTAAACACGGATCTTTACCTAACTTCCCTAAACACCAACCACCCGGTGTAAACTGGCCTCTTGGTCTCTTCAAGAGCTCCTTGTCAATTATGTCGAGAACCGGATCGTCCCTGGCAAATGAACCACCAAAAGGAGCTCCACTTTGGACCATGTCGTTGTAATGTTCCAGTGTTAGGTTAATTGGATTTGCCTTTGGAGGGATATCCCACCTTAAGTAATGCAAGTTATGATTCACGGTCGTGTTCTGGTAGTCCTTGTGGTTGCACGCAAGGGTGTGGAAGTAGCCCTCTGGGGATGACAAGAAATTGGTGTAATACATGAGAAGAGTGCGGGGAAGATTGTCCCACCCCAAAACACAGAACTCAAGAAACGATTTGGTCAGCACCACCCATGTGGACCCTGAAAGTAGAAAGATTTATGTTTGAGATATGCAAAATAAAATGCTTCTACAAACCATCAGCCACATATAGCAAGCAAGATAAACCATTCAACAAGTACAATAAATACTCTCCATTTGCATCATGTTAAATGGCATTTTCAGGTTCCAAATCAAGGTTGCGGAACCCCAGAATATATATATATATATATATATATATGAAAATAAAATGGCAAGATTGAAGTCTTCCACCAGACTATTGCAGCATCACACTGGTTATGAACTTATCATTATAGTATCATTGATTATGAGCTTATCATTATGAAAGATTAGATAATGACATTATAATTCTCCGGCTCTAAGGAACTCAGAAACCAAAACTGTGCTCGAGGCAGTTGCATTGCTTATTTCAAGAAACAAAATCTAAACATAGTTCTAAGAAATCCCAGCTTTTTATGCTTTTCTTCTCATGGTAAATGTGTAATGCAAATCCGAGTCAGGAGGTTGTACAGAAAGCTCAAAAATGAAGAAATACCAAATTCTTTTTGGATTTGGAAGCCATTTCTAAATTCGTTCTAATTCACCTAATATAACCCTTTTAGTCTACACTTCGATTAGAAAATGCCAACATCCATTAGTATCCAGGAGCATTCACTTTATCCTCCATTTCATAATCTAAACTGAAAACCACATAGAAAGACTACTATACCAGTTCGCCATGACAAAATAAACAAAATATGCTTAAATGTAGAGAAGGAGAAGTACCCATGAATAACTTGAAGGAAGCAGGCATTGACCTTCTCTCTTTAGCCCAAAACACACCGGATTTCTTAGAGTGGTACAAGCCAGGATCAACAATAATAGGCCTTGCCCTTTGATTTCTGTAACATTCCCACAAACACATATGCAAATAATGAATATCAAGCCCAACATTAGAAAGAAACCAGTTGTTGAATTGCGTTATAAAAAAAAAATTGGTGCTTACTCTTTCCACCCGATATTGCCAGTGTGCTCCAAGAAGTTGAGCTCCCTCGGCAAGAAAGAAAAAATATGCAAAAGCTCTATAACAGCAACAATTTAGAAACTTTAATTAATCTGTAATTAACAAAATATAACTAAAATTACCAAAATTAGTAAAGTTACCATCTTGGGACATAAGAGGATAATCTGTGGCGCTGAGATTAATAAACCAATCCCAATCCTTAGCCCGCTTGAGCAAAATCGCAATGGCGTGAAGCGTGGAGGCAATCATAGTGGGGCCCTTGGCGGTGACCAAATCGGCGTTTCCGATCACCATGGCATTCCGAAACTCCCGAATGACAGCCTCCGATTTCACGAATTTCGCCAGCTCGAGCCTCTCGGCGTCCGAAGCTTCGAGATCGAGGTGCAGCAAATAGTAATTTCTCGGGTGGTAAAGCGCCTGAAGCAACCGCCACAGCTGGGGGCCATCGCCCTTGGAGCCCGATATGAGGTAAGCGAATCTCGGGAGTTTCGGAAGCCCTAACCGGTTGCTGTCGCCGTCGTTGTTTTCGGCAGTATCTCCAAAATTTCGGTCCAGAGTGGTAAACTGGCGCTGCTCGTAGTAAAAATCGGAGGCGCCGGAGGAGTATTTACCGTGGCCGGTTAGGGTTACGGTAAGGAGAACGATGAGGAAGAGGAGGGAAGTGGCGGTTAAAATCATGAGCCATTGAGCGTGAGCTCTTTTCATGGAGGTAAAAAAAAGTTCACTTTTTGGGGATCAAGAAGAAATTGGAAAATGACAAAAAAAATATGAGAGATTTGGTGTGATGTGGGTTGGGTTTGGAGGGAGTGAGAAGGTAGGAGGTGATGTCGGCGTGAAGCTTTTTCTTCTCATTTGTTTACAATTTACAAGTGGGAAAATGGGTTCAGTGGGAGAGGGAAAGCATACCCGTTAGTATTTAATTTGAATTGTCGGTTGTGATCTGCTACCGCTCGACCGTTTTTGATTGTGGTACACCTTAACTTCCTTTTGTTTACGATGCTAGGGATCTATCTCAACCGGTTAAGAGCAGTTATTTGTGTGAGATTTCTGTCACGTCTTAGATGGAGTCAAAATTCGGGTCGAACATAGGTAATTGGATTCTGTAACGTATATTATAGGAATGCCTCTTGTCCAAAATTTATCAATTGAGGTGATCCAAATATGCAAATAGCAAAATTTCCATTTTTAACTTGAACAGCAACAGCACATAGAACTCTAGACTGAGGACCAGAGCTCCATTCTCTGTATCGTTTTCTCCATTGAATCTAAGAAGAAGAAAACGTGATTAAGCAGGAACATTGAATTCTAAACATTGCCAACATTTCAATTTGAAAGGGGTTATGAGTCAATGGAAAAAAGGAAAAAAATTATAAGAGGTGGCCTTATGAGCCATCTGTGGCCAAGTCTCTTTTTTACTTGAGGACACAAATGAGACAATGGAAAAGGGAAATAAAACAAAAAAACTTTTGGTACCAAATGGGCCAGAACTAATGACTTATGTTGATTGTCGACGAAGGAAATTTCCTCCCAAATTGCATATGAACTCTCTTCTTTTTATGTAATAATTTTCAAGTAGAGCAATGTACCCAGCTCGAATCTTCCTCTGTAGTTTAATATTGTATGTATAAAAACAAAATTTTAAGTAGCTTAATTAGGCATGGAGTGGTCCAAATAATCATACAAGTTGGTGCTCCGCCCATTTTAATGATATTATTAGTGGGACTGGTTGATCAAGTGCTTATTATAACCCATTGAAAGGACGTGTCATCTTATAAATGATCGAACACCAAATGGGGTTGTTGACAGGCAAATGTTTAGGTACTTCTTACTTGTTTCCTTTTTAATTAAATCTGCAAACAACAAACATCATTACAATTTACGTGTCGTATGAAATCAGACTGTTTGTAAAGAAATTTTCATGACTCACCCACTCCACTTCTGTAGTCTTTATCAGAAACTCACTGAGCAAAAATAAAAAAAGAAACTTAAAAATAACAAGCGCATTCACTTATTTCCCTTCTCTCTTTTTTCCAATGAAGAAGCAAAAACCCTATTTAATTTTTTTTTTCTTTTCCATTTTTTCATGCTGATTCTCACATGGCTGACAGTATATATGTTGAGTACAGCTGAGAAATGATTAGGCATGCCATATGGTAAGGGTGATTAAAACAAACATCATCTGGTTTGAAATTCAGCTCAAATTTTAGAAGAAGCCCTGATTAAATCAACTACTTTCTAGCATCTCTCTCTCTCTCTCTCTCTCTCTCTCTCTCTCTCCAGTAAAAGCTAAAGAAATTGAACTACAGCTACAAGTTTACAACTTTGTCGGTGAGTTTCCGAAAACTTCAAAAGAAAGCAAAAGAATTAACCCAATATCCCAGCTGCCACATGTCATCATCATCTCCCACCAAAACCCCATCACCACAAAACCCTCCAAGAACAAAAGGAAAATAACAAAAATTAATTTAGTGTGTCAAACCATAGACGAAGCATCAGGCAAACCTTGTTGCTGATCATCTCTGTCTCTAGCTGCACCAGACGCCGTTCGATTGTTACCACTACTACGATCGACGGCAATATAAGCTCGACAAATGGGGCAATTGGAGTGGTCTTTAAGCCACATGTTTATACAGAGAGCGTGGAAAGAGTGCTTGCAGACGCTCAGCTGCCTGACCTCTTCACCATCAGCAAACACAGACAAGCAAACAGGGCACTCTGTTCCAATTTCCTTCACATGGGTCTGTTTCTGGTACTTGACGTCAGAAATGACGTCGTTCCGGTTGAGGGTGTTGGGTTCGGGTCGGATGGGTCCCGATGCGGTGGTGGAGCTCCGGTGATGCCGGCGGCGGAAAGGGTTTGGAGGGCACTTGATGGAGAAGAAGAAAGCGTAGACGAGAGCAGGGATGGTGATGACGGCGACGAGGCCGAGGATGAATCCGAGGGCAGAGAAGTCTACGCTTCTGGGCGGTGCTGGGAAAGGTGGGGGTGGCTTGTTTAGGACGGAGGGTGCGCTCTCCATGATAAGAGAGAGAGGAGAGAGAGAGTGGGTGAGGTTTTGGAGTTTTTCTTTTGAGTTTGGTGAGGTTGGAAAAAAAAACAATGTGTTTTTGTGTTTGTGAGTGATGTGGTGGAGTTTTCTTTGGGGTTTGTGAGGAGCAATTATTGATGGGAATATGTGGGGTTTTCAGGGAAGTCTCAAGTAATATCATGATAGCTACATATTTTACTGCAGTTAGTATCAAGTACATCACTTGTATTCTAGTATAGAATCACCAAGTGCAATTCGTTTCCTTTTTATAACATTGATAGATGATATAATTCATTTTCCAAAAATTTTAATATATATCAATAAATATTTACTTATATTATAACGAGAAAACAATTTGTGCTAATGTAAGTCGTATGTTTACAACTACTCTTTTCTACTTGCCTACAATCTTGAACAGCTAAACATGTGGTGCTCATGACACGAATAGATTCTGGCGCTTGAGAGCGACTGTGAGGATTATGTATATATTTTACAGAAGGTTTGTTTAGGTCCTACCCACGAGGGATATTGTCTGTGGTTTTGGGTCCTCAGTGATTGGTATAGGCCAGACTGGACTAAACCAGCCCAGGCTCAAGCTGGGCCAGAGCCCCACTAAGCATGCCCAAGTTGTAGTACAGATTTTGTACGGGCCCTAGAACATGATTTTCTGTCTGGACCCTCACCGACCCATCTTGCAACATAAATGAACAAGGAACAAAACATTATGTGCAATTGGACGATTGGCAATTAGTTCTATGTAAAATATAATCAAAGGGAGTAATATAATTTTATTTACTACACATATCATCCTCTTCTTAGAATTTGGAATATTATGAAATTTTTATTGAGTTTATTTGGATTCGATTGAAATAAAAATATGAAAAATTGTAACAAGGAAAAATGCAACCCAAATCATTCATAAGCAAGTTTAGCTATAAGATCAAGTGCTCCCAAGGCCTCCCTCACTGAAACTTGGCATCGACAGAACGACATGTTGAGGAGGAGGCTCAATATCTGTGCGACAAAGTGGGCAATTAGAGTGCGAGCTCAACCACATGTCGATGCACTCGGCATGAAACAAGTGCATGCATTCGGGCAGCACACGAATTGCCTCACCATCTTTGAACTCGCACAAGCACACAGCACAAATCCCATCTTTGAATTCTTTGACCATTGGGATCAACTGATGATGTGCAGATGAAGAACTATTGCTTATTGTAGTTGTGGTTGCTCTAGTTTCTGTTGTTGTTCGTGTTCTTGTTCTCCGGGGCCTGTTGCGATATCGGTTGATATGAATCTCGTGTTCATCATCGGCAAGGCATGCATGTGTTACAACAAAGATGATTCCAAGTGCAAGGGCCAAAATGATGAGAACTATCTCGAAATCAAATCTCATCTTATCGCCGGGCGGTTCTGCCCATCGTCCATGATGAGAGAGAGAGAGAGAGAGAGAGATGATCAGGCGGTTCTGCCCATCTTATCGCCGGGCGGTTCTGCCCATCGTCCTTGTTATAGGTATACCAAAAAACTAGAACTTTGATACAGCTAGAGCTCAGCTTGCCTATGACAGCAACTGTTATTTATCATGTTAATAATAGTATTATTTCATCCAAGTAGCAGTCAACGTGATCAGACAGAGGTACAAAAAAATTGAGCTGATCCAAGAAGCCTAATTCAATCTTACAAAATTGAGCTGATGCCAACAGCAATAATAAGGACCTAGAGGTATAAAAAAAAATGCCAGAAAATAATTCATAAGCAAGAGTAATTACATTTTTTTATTTTTACTCACCAAACAAAACTCGTTTCTTTTTATAAAAACTGAAAAGGCGTACACAGAACTTTGGATGCATGTGTAATTGCTCTTAATCTATTACAACAAAACCCACTAGCTATAAGTCTAAATGGACACTCATCCATCCATACATGTGTTGCAAGCTCAAATGCTAAGGTTTCCCCCACTGAATTGTGGCATCGATAAAGTGGGCAATTAGAGTGAGAGCTCAAGCACGTGTCAACGCAGCCGGCATGAAACAAGTGCATGCATTCAGGCAACACACGAATTGCCTCACCAACTTTGAACTCACACGAGCACACAGCACAAATCCCATCTTTGCTTTCTTTGCTGTATTCGACAACTGGGATCAACTGTCGGTTGATTTGAAGCCCCTGAGGTTGTTGATCATTTTGTTGTTGCTGTGTGTTGTTGTTTCGCATGCGCCTTCGGTCGGCAAGGCACTGATATGTTACAGCGGCGATGGTAACTATTGCAAGGCACAACGAGAGGCCTATGAGCTGAAGTGTCTCGAACTCGAATCCCAGATCGTCTTCGGCGTGGCTCTCCTCCGTCCATGAATCCATGATGGAGAGAGAGATGAGGTGGGGTTAGAGATTATGTAGCAGATGACGGAGGAGGTGTCTTGGGCACAGGTTAAATTGGCGTTGGTTGCTAGGTGAGATGGAGATTTGAGATGTTGTCTTTAGCATTTCTGACAAAACAAAGACTTCACTATGCTGTTTTGGACGTTGGGGGTACGGAGAAAAAGATAAAGAAAATTTACTTAGTTCACATATAACTAGAACTTTTGTACAGCTAGAGGTCAGCTTGCCTATGACCACAAATGTTATTTATTTTGTTCAAATATGATGTTAGAATAATATTATATATTCATCACATATAACTAGAACTTTTCTATTTAAACCCCACACTTCTCTTAGTTCACCCCAACTTTTAATTTAAATTTTCACAATTTCTAAGAAAACCCCACTATCTTCCCAAACTACCCTTAAATACACCCCAAACTGAAAAAATAAGAACTGAAATAGATTTTCTATTTAAACCCCACAATTTTCTTTGTTCCTAGCAAAAAAAAAACACAAACAAATGAATTGCAGAAGGAGGTTCCTAAACCCGAAAGAGAACAGTTTTACCTCTCTCCAAGAACTATAATCGGAATTCTAACACTTGGGTATTGTTGAGAGAGAGAGAGAGAGAGAGAGAGAGAGAGAGAGAGAGAGGTTTGTAAACAGGAAATTGGAAGGAGGTTTTTAAAACTTAATATGAAGAGTGGTGGGGTGTGTGGGGTGTATAGATATACTAGTAAATTATTAAGTTTGATGACCTTTTTTGTCTTTTTACACAATAATAAAACTTACAGCTTAATAATTTAAGTATTGGGGTGAACAAAAAGAAGTGCGGGGTTTAAATAGAAAATCTCTTTGATAAAATGGGCCCGACCCTCAAGAAGCGCAATTCAAATTTTTCTAAATTGAGCTCGTATCAGGCTGCTCAACCTAACAGGATTATGACCCCAAAAAAACCCTAACCGGATTTGGTGGAAACAACGGCCTCAACCCAAAAGGCTAATTGATTAGGGTAATGAGGCCGCTCCTTCACATCAAAGTTTGAATTCTCCCTTTTACAAATATCGCTTATGTAAATTTTTAAAAAGTAAATAATTCATAAGATAGTTACAATTTTCTTTTATCACCAAACAAAACCCACTAACTTGAGTAATGGGCACTCTTTTAAGCAAAAGATGATTAATTAACTCAAAAGTGTATCAAGTGCTCCTCCTAAATTTCTCCCCCACTAAAATGCGGCATCGACAAAACGACATGTTGAGGGGGCGGCATCGACAAAACGACATTTCGCGGAGGCACAATATCCGTACGACAAAGTGGGCAATTAGAGTGGGAGTTCAACCACATGTCAATACAACCCGCATGAAACAAGTGCATGCATTCAGGCAGCACACGAATTGTCTCACCATCTCTGAACTCACACAAGCACACAGCACAAATTCCCTCCTTGCATTCTTTGGTGTATTTGACAATTGGGATCAAATGGGCAGGTGGAGGATTATTGTTTGTAGGAGGCCTATGAATATGTGGGTTGATTTGAATCCCCTGCCTTTGTTGTTCATTTTGTTGTTGTTGTTGTTGTGTGTTTGCATTTTGTATGCGCCTTTGGCTGCAACAACAGTTGTTGACAAGGCATTGGTATGTGGCAACAACTATGACTCCAGCGAAAACACCCAGTAGACCGATGATTTCTGGCCCGAGCTCGAATCTCCGGTGTGGTGGTCCTTCGCTGTCCATAATGTGGGGAGGTGATGGTGGAAGATGAAGGAGAGGTATTTTGGGCATGCTAAGATGAAGGAGACTTATGAGGTTGAGGTATGCTGTCTTGTGCAATGGTGACAAAACAAAGGCTTCTTGATGACTAGGATTTTTAGGCGTAGCTGCACGGAGCAAATGAAAATGACTTTGTTAGAGGTCAGCTTTGCCTATCCACATGAACTGGTGTTTATGCTCAAATTTGATTTGATCAATGAATATCACCAAGGTAGTAGTCAACAGAATGGATATTAAGGTCAACGTTGGTCAATATGAGCACATGCGTATTCTAGTGAAGAAGCCCAAACACATTAACTTTGTCCAATTCAAACCAAATAAGTTAGTTGATCCAGCCCAAAATTTTTATCAAAGTGTAATATTTGAAGTTAGAAATAGAAGTGCAACATGGAAAAGGATAACACACACTTCGACATAGAAATTATGCATGTATGGGAGGGGCCGCATTTGGCATGAGCAAAGTGGCCTCACTTTAAAGGAGTTCCACATTAAATATTAATTTACATTAATATGTTTTTGTAGTTTAGTAATTATATTAGTTTAGGGTTCGTTTGGTATGTTGAACTGTACTGATTAATTTCTGTCGGATAATATTAATTTGTTTCAGATAGTACTGACTGTTTATCCATAATGTTATAAGGTGTTTGGTGTTCCGTCGGATAATATCGGATCATACTTTTTTTTTTAATTCTTTAATAATTTAAGTGGAAATTGAAATTCAAATTACACGAATTTTTTTGGTAAAATTTATATGATAAAATTGTTTATTCATTTGTTTTTGCCAAATCATTTTAGCTATTAGATACATCCAACGGCTTGCAAAAATTGATGTTTTTTTATATATTATTTATGTGGACCATGGAGATTCCTTTTGATCTAGTTCTATTACATATTCCCTCGGGTCCACACTAGATGCATCTTCATGAGTTGCTACTATATGCTACTTATGTTGGAGGGTGGAATATGTGATGAGTAAAACATATGGTGCAAAATGGAAGCAATTCTAGACTTACTCAAGGAACTGCTAATGTTGCTCTTTAACAATCTCACCATGTGATAATATACCTTTCTAGCTTTCTAAGGATGAAAGCTGAGTAGATCGAAATCGAGTGTCCAGATATTTTTAGTTTGACTTAAATACATCGAATTCAAGCTGTATCAAATCAGTTAACAATGTTATCAACATAATTACAAACTTCTATTGCTTATGCATTGTTAGCTAAGCAAGCACCTACTATTCCCTCACATGTAACTCTTTTGGAAGCACATTCAGAGAGAGAGAGAGAGAGAGAAAAAAAAATAGTGTTTGCCACTTGGAGCATCAAAATTAAGTGACAACATGGCAAATTATTGTTAGTCCAACTAATCTCTTTTCGTAACCTCACAATTAACTTTCTAATCAAATGCATCATGCATGATGCTGATGATACCACAAAGATCTGATTCCAACCAACTCAAGAACTTTGATGGTTCAACTTATTTATCAAGAAGATGTTGCTTTTCCATGTAAAAATAAATAAAACAAAAATAATAAAAATAAAGTTTGCGCTTTTGTATCTGTGAGTCGACTAGGATCCCAAATTCCACCAATCCCCTCTCCCAATATCTCAACCATCTCGTTTTCAAGATCTCCACGGTCCGTCCGAGTTGCCTCAATTATTGAGATATTTTAATCATTGCACTTTTTTTCTTTTTTTTTTATAAATTTACTTTTCAAAGATGCCACTAGATATCAAATATTGATTTTCTTCTTCATTTGTTTTTTTATTTAAAATTATCTCATTTGGATCTTGCAACACGTGTCCAATTGCCATGCCAATGGCCTTGATCTGGATGTGCCTCTTTCAGTTTTGCCACTTCACATGTTCACCATTGTGAATTTGTGATAGCCACCAGTTACCAAATAATACAATAGGCTGCCGACATTGCTTTCGTTGAAACTTAAATGCTCCATGAATAAAAACTTTTCTACCAACAAACATCATCATAATAAGGGGCGGAGCCGGCATGAGAACAGTGTGGTCCCAGGCTCCCATTTTAATTTTACATTTTTTATTTGTATATAAAATATATATTATTTTAGTTTTAGAATATTTACTTTAAAATAAAATAATATCTTAGGTTCTTTTTATCTATAAATTAACCATAAAATTTATTGGTCTCTCTTTTACTCATCTCACTTAAATCTTTTAGGTTAGTTTATGATATTTGCACTAAAAACTCCTAAAGTTTTAGCTTTTTCTTTCTCTTCCTCTTTTGTTTAAAGCTTTGTGAATTTTTTATTTTTCTCATTTTTTTAATGTATGAGTTGGGTATCTTAATATTGCACTTTATGAACTCATTTTTTCTATTTCTTTTCTCTTTTAGAATATAAATTATCAAAATTTAAGTCTTTAATAGTGTAGATGATGATATTAGTATTTAAAAATTTTAAAATATGAAATTCATGATAATTTTGAAGAGAATGCAGGGTTTATGAAAGGCCCCCTCTAATGTGAAGTTCTTGCTCCGCCACTGATCATAATCCATTTGAACTTTCTTTTTCCTTTTTAATTTGTGTGTGGATAAGTTGTTATCCTATAAATTCACATTATAATTGCATATATAGGAAATTTACATGATATGGTCTATCTAACAATTTTCGGTCGTTTTATCCAGATATTAGTTTTTTTTTCTTTCCTATCACTAGTTGTATACAACCGATTGTATGTCAAAATTACCTTATAAACGGTTCACGATGGGTTTGTCGGGCTGAATTTTCGGGCCATATATGGGCCCGAAGAATGTAGATTACTAGGCCCATAGGCCTATCAAAACCAAGACCCATTCAGCCCAACCATTCTTATGGGCCAAGCCTACCTAGGGTTAGGGATAGGATGATGTTTCCAGGGCAGAGTTGGGGAGTTGCAGCAGTATAGACGGGGTCAGGTGAATCTCTGAAACACAATTTTTTTCAATTATAATAAGCAAGAGCCACTAGGGCCACTTGTAAAATAAGTAATTAATTAATTAAAGTGCCACGTGGGCCAGCTTCCACATTTTCCTCGTACGTGACCTGAAAGAAAGAACTAGTCCTAGTAAAGGCAAGTTCCTCCGTTTCAGAAACAGAACACACCTGACCAATGACCATGGATGGCCTCTGCATATATACGGTCATATCTGAGGCATGTGAGTTCATTTAATCTACACTTTAATGATTAAAAAAACCCATTTTTTTAGGGTTTTTTTTTTTGGTATAAGTGGAAAAAAAAAAACTAAAAAAAACTGTAGATTCCCCTTGTTCATATTAAAACAATTTCTACTGAATTATGCTTTGTTTTCCCATTAAAAATTGACTCAGTGCCTGGAAAGTGTATATCCTAATGAGACTGCACTTCAGTTTCCTCCCTTGCTAGCACTATGCTCATCTCACATGTTATATCACCTAGCAAGAGAACATTTTTACGTATAAATAAGAAGTCTCGTACGCGCATGAATAATGCGTGTACGAGAATTCAATCCTATATCACTAGTTAATATAGGTAGGGGGTGACTACATGCGATGCACTTACAATGAGCTTTCCAATTTCCATTATTGCACTTACCCAACTGATGTATTGGCTTGCGTCTCCAAAACAGAAACCCCCAAAAGAACTGAAACAAAAAGATGATGGGTTGTTGTATGATAATTGGGTGCAAGTATCATAATTTTGCACACATGAAAAAAATGTAGGATGGGGTGTAATTAAACTATAATTATATATGGCTAATGGGCCATGAAGCCATTATTGCACATGTGGGACAAGAAAGACAAAGGCAATTATGGAATAATATAATTAGTTCTATAAAATAAGGTGGGATTAAGGCTAACTAGGAAAGGTTCATTTGGGACATTGTTATTATAAGAAGATTAAGGAAAAAAAAACAACTTAGCCATTGATCCCAAAATTGCAAGAGAGAGAGAGAGAGAGAGATGAGAGATATCTGAGAAACCAATTGATAGGCGACACAAACCACAACATTATATCATATATGTATTAAAAAAGATGAAAATTAAAAAGCAGTCGCACTTTCTGATTGGTGGGATGGATGCATTTTTGGGTTGTTTAGGGAGTGCGGGGAGGACCCTCTGAGATGAGAGGATTGATAGCCACACCCACCATTAAAAGAGTAAAGATGGAGAGTGGACGACACACTTTCTTCTTTGAGCTTTAATAATACAACTTACAAGGAGCTATAGCCACAGTTTTCCCCATCTTCTACATCGATTCCATCTCTTCAGAAACAGGTAAAGTTGAAATGGAAGGAAAAAAAAACTGCATCGAGAATCTTTAAAGTTCATTCAATCAATTAGAAAGTTTCTTTTATGTTTCTTTAATTGCATTCAAATTTATCGAAGTTGATACGGATGGTGCTTCAGTAATGTATAATGAGGTTGAACGTAGTTTTTTCCACGGTGAAAGTTTTTGTGTCGAAGGTCTTTCGCTGCTGAAATTGGTTTTAGTAACGGATTTAGATTTGTTGTAAAAAGATCTTGATGCTGTGGTGAATGAGAATTGACTGACGAAAGAGCATATTTAAACTTTAGAACAAAGTGTCAAAAATACGAAAATATGTGTGTGGCAAAGTGGCCAAAAGGGTTTGCGGAATGCTTATTTATTACCAGAACAAAATGAAATAAGTGTCAGAAACAAAATGGGTACTATTGTAAATAGAACAAAGTGCCAAACGGAAATGACAAAGGGAGAGATAAGGGTTGAATGATAAGTTGAGGGAGAATAGAAAGTCAACATGCGTGTTTACAATTACTTGCTATCGTACAACTTGTAGGGCAAAATAGCAAATTTGAGTCACCTGGGAGCTTGGCTGCATTTGGTTTAAAGACACTGTCCATTTTCAATTATTTATGTCGTATTAGATGACCTAATTGGAATTTTCCGTCCCAGAGAACTTATCATTTTTAGTTTGTTTTGTCAATTAACTATAAGTCTTTTTTCTTTTCTTTTTTTGACACAACGATATTTAAAATTATCCCAATTTATAGGCACACTGCCTATATATGTGATAAATAAAAATAATAACTCTTAGAACAAGAGGTTTATTCTGCATGCGAAATGTCAAGGTTCGATTTCCTACTATCTCAATATCGTATGTGATAAAAAAGAGGATATTACTTGTCTTCTTTCTTGTAAAGAGATACTCTTCTTTCATGCAAATAACAGTTTGGCGTATATACAAAAAAAAAAAAAAAATCTAAATCTAAACACAAAAAGAAATTTTTTTACACACATATTATATTGCTATTGGGAATAATATAAAAACTTCTATTTACATGATAAGGAATGAAATTTTCCAAAAAAACAACAACAAACACCGTTACGACGGATAACGGTAGACCAAATGGGTGACATCTAGTGCGGGCTTTAACCCACCACCTCTCTCTTTATAACCAGATGCTCCCATACGACTTTATTTTCTCTTCCTACTCTCAATCTCATTTCTCACCCCCAAAAACCTAAATCCAATTTAGCCCTCTTTCACTCTCTCTCTCTCCGATGCCTCTGTATTTTTGGACGGCAAAATAGGCCAAAAAATTAATTAAACTTAAGATTAAAATTAGAAATAAAAATAGAAAATAAAAACTGGAATAGGGAAAAGCGAATATGGTAGTTGATGATACGCTGGAGATGAGCATCATGGTCGCCTCTGGAGGTCCCTCTTGCTTCCGGTTCCCCGATGCTTATCCCAAAAGGTACTCTCTTTGAAGATCCCCTTCGATTTTCTTCTTCTGGGTCTTTTTGGATAAAATTTTTGTTCTTTTTTGGTTGGTGTTTGCTTTTTTAGATTTTTTAAAATTTTTATTTTATGGATTTGATGGTTCTGATTCAGTGTCTCCCACCTGGGTTCGGAGGAATTCAGGAGATTCTTGGGCTAAGGTTGGATATAGTTTTTCTATAGCGTTTTAGAAATCTCTTTCTCTCTCTCCATTGGTTGAGATTGAAGAGATTTTTACACAGATTTTATAAACCATATACCATCATTTTTTTTCTTATAGATCTTTCTCTCACTGTCTCACTCTCTTTATTTTTCCATAGGAAGTTTATTTCTTTTTATGTTTTGTTTATTGGGTTATTGAATCTTGTTTTATTTTGTTGAATTCTTGACGTGGGTGTGTGAGGAATTTGTTATTTGATTTGATAAATCTAGGGTTTTGATGGAGGGGAGATATAGTGGGGATTGATATGATGAAGGTCTTTAAAAGGTTATTTCTTTGAATTGTTTTTGGGAAATGGCAATATTCAATCCACCAGCAACAATACCCACCCAGGAGTTGTTCAGCTGAAATGGGAGATTCTCTGCTCACAGCCTTGTCAATGGAGAATCATCACCCTTCCACGCTCTTGTCCATGGATTCCAGTGCTTCCTCTCACGACGAATTGGATTTGGAGATGAATCGGCAAATCATACTTTCCCGCCCCCCTGATATCAATTTACCCCTGTCAGCTGAGCGCAGCCCACCTCCACCGTCATGGAATTCGGACCCTTGTGATATTCTAGATGTTGGGCTTGGTCCACAGGTTTACGAGACCGAGAGTTTACTTACCATCCCCAAGGTGGTTGGACGGAAATGCGCCAAGCGGGTAGACAGCATATGGGGTGCTTGGTTTTTCTTCAGTTTTTACTTCAAACCTGCATTGAATGAGAAATCAAAGGCCAAAATTATCAGGGACAGCAATGGGGTTAATGGGTTTGAGAAGTCTGATCTCAAGCTTGATGTTTTCATGGTTCAGCATGACATGGAGAATATGTACATGTGGGTTTTCAAGGAGAGGCCTGAGAATGCGTTGGGTAAGATGCAGCTAAGGAGTTACATGAATGGACATTCCCGCCAAGGGGAGCGTCCATTTCCATTTAGTGTTGACAAGGGTTTTGTTCGATCTCACAGAATGCAGCGGAAGCATTATAGGGGTCTTTCAAACCCCCAGTGTGTGCACGGGATTGAACTTGTTCGGGCACCTAATCTCATTGGCCTCGATGAGGACGAGCGTAAGAGGTGGATGGAACTGACTGGGCGGGATGTGAACTTCACAATCCCTATGGAAGCAGGTGACTTTAGTTCATGGAGGAACCTTCCAAATACAGATTTTGAGCTTGAGAGGCCACCTGCTCCACTGAAGAATGTGCCAAATTCCCACTCAAAGAAACTTCTGAATGGATCTGGGCTGAATTTGTCTACGCAACCATCTAACAACAACAATTCTGATGGAATGGACCTGTCTCCTGTCAGCAAGAGGAGGAAGGAATTTTTTCCCCATGGGAACGATGACGATTGCTTCCTGGCTGTTAATCCTCCATCTGATCGAATCCCAGATATGGAAATCCACGCAAATGGGTCACAGTGGCCAAATCACTTTAGTGGTGTAATGAAGAATGTTCATGGACCTGTTACAGCCGCAAAAACAATCTATGAGGATGATGCAGGTTATTTGATCATTATCAGCTTACCCTTTGTGGATCTCCAAAGGGTGAAAGTCTCTTGGAGGAATACTCTTACTCATGGTATCATTAAGGTGTCTTGTATGAGCACATCTCGCATGCCATTCATTAAGAGACATGATCGGACTTTCAGGCTTACAGATCCATCCTCTGAGCATTGCCCTCCAGGAGAGTTTGTCAGAGAAATCCCACTGTCCACCCGCATTCCTGAAGACGCTAACATAGAAGCTTATTACGATGGGCCAGGTTCTGTGCTAGAGATTATGGTTCCAAAGCTCCGCGTTGGACCAGAAGAACATGAGGTTCGTGTTTGCCTCCGCCCTCACCTTGGAGGCAATGATCTTATGTTGACTTGAGATAGGCATTTTATAGGGTTTATGTAAGGGTTATTGTCATGGTTGGTGCTTCATTGTTCTACTAACTTTGTACCATTTTGTGTATTTTATGAAGGAAAAAGAATGTGCTTCTCACATTTGTCTTTGCAGTTTTTGCTACTAATCTGTGCATCTGGTTAGCTTTGACTCCCACTATTCTTGATTCAAATATACATGCTAAACCATTCTTGATTTATGTTTGGTTCTAGAAACTGAACTCTTTGTTTGCTTCTTTCTCACTTCCATAGCAGAAATTAATACGTAAATCCATAATCCAAGTTGAAAAACTCAGCCAGGCGGTACCTAGAGTCAACTTACTCTTGAAGGAATTTGTTTATCATCATATTAAGTAACAAGAATTCACTAGCTGCTAACGGGTCTAGTCTAGTAGAAAAAGGCCTTTACTTGTAGCCAAGAAGTATCAGGTTTGAATCCCATGATATCTTAATTGTGTGTGTATGTGGAACCCCTTATCCCCTCTAGTTTAGACTATTGTTTATTATAATAATATAAAAATAATAATCCACTAGTTGAGTAGCAAGAAACAAACACACAAAGGATGGTACAGTCAACAATGTATTAAAACTATGTTACTTTAGTTGTCACTTTTGTCAAAGAATTATTTCAAGTGTTTCTTTGTGCAAGTAGTGTATTTTCTTTATTTTTTTTCCATTGTTTGTTTAATGGGGGGTGATGAAGACTTGAAAGCCTTGTATTGTAGCATAACATGTGTTAAGAGTTAGATAGATGTCATTGCCATGATTGTGGATTATCTATTGACTTATAACATCTTACGGAGTAAGTTATGTTGTCAACCTCACCTCACCACCACCCACTGAGTCTTAAAACTAGAATCTTTAACTCATCCAGATCCAGCAGTGAGTGGTGACTGTGGTGGGATTTTCAAAGTATTAAAAAGCACAAGCATCTTTCTAGACCCTTAATGTGTGGCCACTGCCCAACCACATTACTTCAAAATAATATCCCAATTGTGGCAGTCATAGTCTACTTTGGGAAAAATATCCCAAGTTGCTTCTTCTACCTGTCCTTAAACTCCTTTTCATTCCGTGTAACCCTTGAGCTATAACTTGAATAACCAATCACTCCATAAGTCATTTCATTGTTATTGCATAGCATATACTTGTGCGAACCAAATTCTAGTCAAAAGAGCCAGGGAGAGGGAGATGGTAGAAAAGACTAGAAGCGGTCAAGGATGGCGTCTGGCCTCAAACGACCTTTCCAACTTTCATGTCAATTTTCCATTTGTCCGCCTTTCAGTGCCCACACTTTGCTTTACACGTGGATCCCACCACGTTCAGCAAGCCGGTCCAGAAGTAGTAATGCAATTCTGATTATAAGTTAGAAGCATTTTTCACCTACCCTTGAGGGAAGCGCTTTGAAGTTTGATTACCTGAAAGTGGGTCCCAAAGAGTCCGTTAACCATGTTTAAACCTAATGAATAAGAAATGCTTCTTAATCGACAATTACAATAATTTTCAGGCTTTGCATTTACCGTTCTGTTAATTACCATAAAACAAACAAACAAATAAATAAGAGGAGAGGAAGGATCATGTCGTGTCGAGATAAACTTTGACTATTACACCAGGTGTCCTCCTCTGCTTCATATGCCGCCATAGCCTTCATGCGCTGTAAGATCCAGGCACACCATGACATAATAATAATTTCCGTAATTTTGTTCAAACACATTAATTAGGTTATTTGCGTTGTCAATTCGAGCATTAACAAAATAAAATTCCATTTTGACCCAAAATACAAAATAAAATTCCTTGAAAGCTTTGGCTAAAAAGTAAACTTGTAATTATAATAGATCCAAAAAATAACAAGGCCCCGGTGCAAAGAGATCCAGGGAAAAATTACCACGGTGCCTAAAGGTTCCGCAAATTAAAAAAGAAACTTAAGGCCTTGATAAATAACTTCCAAGGCAAAAATATGAAAAAAAAGCATAAAAATATTCAGTTCCAAAACCCTAAAATTCCGAAATTAAATTAAACCATAGCAGAAATTTAGTCGACTTCCTCAATCTTGGGTCCAGGGCCGCTTGCACCAGCTGGAGCTTCATCATCAACAGGGCCAGCACCGTCAGCACCAGCACCCTGGTACATCTTGGCGATGATTGGGTTGCAGATGCTCTCCAACTCCTTCATCTTGTCTTCGAACTCATCGGCCTCTGCGAGCTGGTTGGTGTCGAGCCACTGGATGGCGGTTTCGATCGAGTCCTCGATCTTCTTTTTGTCAGCTGGCGGCAACTTGGCTCCGATCTTCTCGTCCTTGATGGTGTTCCTCATGTTGTAGGCATAGTTCTCCAAGGCGTTCTTGGCCTCAACCTTCTTCTTGTGCTCTTCATCCTCAGACTTGTACTTCTCTGCCTCCTGGACCATCTTCTCAATGTCCTCCTTTGAGAGCCTGCCCTTGTCGTTGGTGATTGTGATCTTGTTCTTCTGTCCGGTAGTCTTGTCCTCGGCCGACACGTTCAAAATACCGTTGGCATCGATGTCGAAGCAAACAGTGATTTGGGGAACGCCTCTGGGAGCAGGTGGGATGCCGGAGAGCTCGAATTTTCCGAGCAAGTTGTTGTCCCTGGTCCTTGTTCTTTCTCCTTCATAGACCTGGATCAACACACCGGGCTGGTTGTCGGAGTATGTTGAGAAGACCTGTTCCTTCTTGGTGGGGATGGTTGTGTTTCTGGGGATCAAAACGGTCATGACACCTCCGGCAGTTTCCAAACCTTGAGATAGTGGGGTGACATCCAATAGAAGAAGGTCCTGGACCTTCTCGTTGCCCTCACCGCTGAGAATGGCAGCCTGTACTGCGGCACCGTAGGCGACAGCCTCATCGGGGTTGATGCTCTTGCAAAGCTCCTTGCCGTTGAAGAAGTCCTGAAGAAGCTGCTGCACCTTGGGAATTCTGGTTGATCCACCAACAAGCACGACATCATGGACTGTGCTCTTGTCCATCTTGGCATCTCTCAAACACTTCTCGACGGGCTCCATACACTTTCTGAAAAGGTCCATGTTGAGCTCCTCGAATCTGGCACGGGTGATGGTGGAGTAGAAATCAATACCCTCATACAAAGAATCAATTTCAATGGTGGTTTGGGCAGTGGATGAGAGGGTTCTCTTCGCCCTTTCACATGAAGTCCTCAACCTCCTGAGGGCTCTTGGGTTGCCGCTGATGTCCTTCTTGTTCTTTCTCTTGAACTCCTGAACAAAGTGGTTCACCATTCTGTTGTCAAAATCTTCACCTCCCAAATGGGTGTCTCCGGCTGTAGCCTTGACCTCAAAGATACCCTCCTCAATGGTGAGAAGAGACACGTCAAAAGTACCGCCTCCAAGGTCAAAGATCAAGACATTCTTCTCACCAACGCTGGTGGCCTTCTTGTCAAGACCATAGGCAATGGCAGCTGCTGTGGGCTCGTTGATGATACGGAGGACATTGATTCCAGCAATGACACCGGCATCCTTGGTGGCCTGTCTTTGAGAGTCGTTGAAGTAGGCAGGGACTGTGACCACGGCGTTCTTGACTGTGCTGCCTAGGTAAGCCTCAGCAATCTCACGCATCTTGATAAGGACCATGGAGGAGATCTCCTCAGCGGCGAAAACCTTGTCTTCTCCCTTGTAAGAGACACCGATCATGGGCTTGTCACCAGGTCCGGGGGTGATCTTGAATGGCCACAATTTCATGTCACTCTGGACAGACGCATCAGAAAATCTACGACCAATCAACCTCTTAGCATCTGCAATGGTGACAAATCAATGATTAGCCTATCATAGTATACTTAGCTAAAATCATACAACACACATATCAATATGAAACATGTAATTGAAATCATCCCAGCAAAATAATTATTTATCAAATTTATTTTATTACCTTGACCACCTGAACTAGTATGAAACAAACCAATGTCCAATCATGATGCATATATTCAATTCGAGCTAAAAACAAATCCTCTGTTTATTTATACAATTCATACTAATCTTGTATGCAAATCATAATTACCAAAACTGATAACATTTGATCTACAAAAACTAGCGTACCTCAGTGATCAGGTTGTTCATCAACATAGAAAGGAATTGTAGTTTATTTAATTATAACTATATTAAACTGAAGTCCAAATCAAATAGACAATTTTATAGATCTATAAATCAAATTTCGTTTTTTTCAAATCCAGTATTCGAAGGCCCAACTAAAGATCTAATTTTAAGCCAATAACCAGATACAATAACACGAAGCATGTAAACACAGATCTACACAAGTAACTACCTAATAAATTTACTAATAAAACAGTCAAATAACAAAAGAAATCTAGCTTAAACAGATCTATAGCATACCAGTCACTGCAAACAAGATCTATAAGCTATTATAAGCAAAAATACGGATCCAAAAACTAGTGTAAACATAAATACAGATCCATAAACTAATATTAACAACAATACAGATCTATAAGTTACTGAAAGAAAACGGAGCAAGGAACTCGGATCTTACCGAATACGGTGTTAATGGGGTTCATGGCGACCTGGTTCTTAGCAGCATCACCGATCAAACGCTCGGTGTCTGTGAATGCGACATAAGACGGCGTCGTTCTGTTACCCTGGTCATTGGCGATGATCTCAACACGGTCGTGTTGCCATACACCAACGCAGGAGTAGGTGGTGCCGAGATCGATACCGATGGCTGGTCCCTCTCCTTTGCCGGCCATTGTATATTCTAGGTTTTCGTCGACGAATATATCAACGAAAATAAATCAAAAAGAAGAGAACGAAAAACTACTGGCTGCTAGGGTTTCTTAAGTGATGAGAGGCTGGGTATCGGAGGGGTTTATATAGCGTTGGGAGCGTTAGAATTCCAGAACGTTCTATAACCCTAGAGTTTTGGAGCCGTGGGATGTGGGGAGCAACGGACGGCCTGGATTGTTTCCATGTTGCTTTGGAAGACCCGTGGTCAAGTTTGATTTAGATTCTCACCAATCCGCGCGTCGTTGGGTTTTCCTACGGTTAGTCGGTTGCCTTCCTTTTGGGGTCTTTGTTCCCTCCGGTAGTCGACCATAAGCCGTTCACTTCTACGCGTATACACTTAGGTGGAGCCCACTCCAGCTCCGAATCCTTATTATTATTATTATTTTTGGTCAAAGTCTGAATCCTGATTGATTGTGATTATTTGCAAATTACAATCCAAGCTTTTTTCTTCTGGAAGAAAAGGTACATTGTAAGTTTGTATCTTTCTTATTTGAGTACACAAGTTCAAAATCTAATCAAATACAATTTGATCGTTATATGGAATGTTTAACAAATCTTTTACGTGAAATCCAATTCAATCCTAATTTGGTTGGCATTTAACCCTATTGTGCGGATTTGTACTCTTGTTAAGAATATTTAGGCCTTGTTTGAATTTGCTTTTCTTCCCCAAAAAGTTTTATTTTAAAGTTATGTAATTTAAAATATTTGATAAAAATAAAATATGATGATCATTTTAAAATTAATGACGCAGCTCACTTAAAGTTATAACTTCAAATTATTTATGAATCCAAAATAAACAGAAATTGAAAACTATGACATTTACAATACGGGAAACAAATCAAGTGGTTGACATTCTTGCAAAATATGGGCATGTGTTGTACGAATCATTGTATTTGGATATGTCATTTTCCTGAAGTTTTTTACATAAATTATACTTTGATATGTATGGTGGGATCTTATTTGTAAGGTTTTTGTTTGTTAAAAAAAAATAA
Organism: Prunus salicina; assembly: GCA_020226455.1. Taxonomy (NCBI): domain Eukaryota; kingdom Viridiplantae; phylum Streptophyta; class Magnoliopsida; order Rosales; family Rosaceae; genus Prunus; species Prunus salicina. Next base: position 8,971,364 of record CM035342.1, read on the forward strand.
TAATTACAATACTTATTTTTAATATAGGGTAGGTTTAGTACCTATGATCAGAAATGAGGCATATGTTTGTTAGCCCTAATGACTACGAAAGCGTGCTCGCCCCATTACACGTTAGTTCAAATTCCAAATTCGTAGAATAAAGTAATTTAGAGCGTCAATTTTACAAAACAAAAAAACAAAATTTAGAATATCCATTTAGCATTAAATAAAAATATATGCTCTAAAGTGAGATTTAGTTGATTATAAAATTTAATAGTTCTAAACAATGCCCCTAATTACTATGGATAAGTATGGGCTAGGGTTCTTAAATTTGTATAGATCAAGTATTCAAATGGTTTGGCTTGATTTTGTATAGATAAAGTATGGGCTAGGGCTCTTAAATTTGAATTCGTTGAGTTAGAATTTAGAAGTGTGTGAAACCGGCTTGATGATACATTATACTTTGTATTACATCTTAAGTTTAACATTTTTGAGTTTGACTAACATTGAATCAAAGATAAAGCACCTGAAGAAATGGTGCCATTTACATTCATGTTCATGTAATTTATAATTCACAAAAATTGTATGAGTTTTTATCACAAATGGTTCATGAGGTTTGCCAAATTATCACATTTGGTCATTTATGTTTTTTTTTTCCTGACATTATCGGTCCTTTCTTTTACACCTTACACATCAATTTGGTCCCGCCATCAGGTTCCGTCAAAATTTTCCATTAGATTGTTGACGTGGATTAAACAATGTTTTAAATATTTTGGGTTTTATCACAAATTCTCCTTGAAGTTTGCGAAATTATCACATTTTGTCATTTATATATTTTTTCTGACATTATTGGTCCTTATGTTTAGGGTTAATGTTAGAAAAAAAAAAGAAAAAAAAGACCAAGAGTGAAATTTTGCAAACCTCAAATACCATTATTTAAACCCAAATTGTATATAAGGCCATCTCCAGCAGTGGGGCTAAATGTAGTCCAGGCTAAAAATTTAGCCCCCCAAAATATTAATTTTTTAAAGAATAGTGCATGGCTAAATTTTTCCATCTCCAGCAATGCAGGGCTATATTTTTGGGTCATTCATATTTTATTATTTTGACAAAAACTATGGTACAACACTCATACATTCAACAACTATATATTGTTTAATTTAATTAAACTACTATTTAGAGATAATATTCCACATATGACACGTATTAAGAACAATATTTATGATAAGATTTTGTCTAGCTTTTAAAACTCTATACATTTATTATTTAAAACTCTATATATATCTAGCTTTTAAAAGACAAGTGGAAACTAAAATATAATATTTGGTAGTTGAAAAGTATGTGGTGGGGTCCACAATGAATTTGGCATAGGCCAAAGCTTGGCTACATTTAGCCCGGTTGGAGGGCTAAAGGGCTAAATGTAGCCCTCCAAATTTGGCCAAAATTTTATTTAGCCCACTGCTAGAGATGAGTTTTGCATTAATTTAGGGCTATATTTGAGATTTAGCCCACTGCTGGAGATGACCTAACAAACTCAAACGGGCTCTTCTTCCTTATTTTGGTCGGCAACAAATCAATTGTGCTCTTCTATCAGGCCAGCTCAGCTCAGTGCTGTTTGTCCAGCCCGCCGAAACTTGCATGAATCTGGACCGTACACGTGTACAGACTCTAGCCCAGGTATTGTGGCCCGGCCCGGCCCGACCCGAGACTGTTACTAACGTACTGTGTAAATGCTCTGGAAGCTAACCTCTCACTCCACAGCTTGTGTGCGTAGAAAAAACAGCAAATAAAATAGTATTCCATAGCTTCCATCTTCGTCCCATTTCCATTATTGTTCATCACCCAAAGAGACGATTATAACCTGAGGGGATGAAATGGGCGATACCAGCGAGGCAGAGTGTGTCACTGAGCTTGAAGCTATGTGCAAGGAGGACTCGTCTTGGCATCCATGTCAAGTCTCTCTCAGGTGAGCCATCTAACTGAACCAACCCACTTAAAATGGTTTCCGGACTGTGATCCTATTGTTTATTGGAAATGCAGAGATGGGTTTTGCCCAATAGTTTTAGTGAGCTGGGTTTTTTCATGTTTTGAATTTTTGTTCTAGGTGTAGATGATCGTTGGGTTTTCCTTGGAAATTGGAATTATGATATCCGATCAGTGTGTACATGCATTCAGCTTCTCTCTGTAATTGATGGTTCAACTATTTGATGTCGTGTAATTAGTTGTTTAATTTTCTGGCTTGGTTTTGCACTTGTTTAATTTCCTTTATAGTATATACAGAGTTACTTCAGTGATCCAGTGAAACCAACTATATTCATTTTGTAATTGTATGATCTTATCTATTCAATCACATTTCCTAGTTGTATTTACTTTCTAAATGGGTACTGAATCTACTGAAGAAAGTTAAGAAAATATTTATGCTACTCATGCTGTGAAAGAGTGTCATGTCATATGCCACTCATAACTGTATATGGGGATGGATGACTTGATGGATATTAACACTAACAATGAATGTATCCGAACAACGGATCATGAAGAACTAAATTTCTCTAGTCAGGCAGTTGTGTTTTATCGCCCTATTTTTGTAAAGTTTGAAATATCAACTGTTAGAAATGCATACAAAATGTTTTAAGGTGGCTCCTGTTTGTGTTCCACAGCTCTACCAAAGATAGCCTAATTGTAGACTTTGGGGGCCAGGAGTTAGAAGATATGGTGTTGAACATGGATGAAGCCCTTACACGTCTCCGTTTTCGTTGTGCTCCTCTTCAAGGTGATGACTGCACTCGCATTGAAGGAGAGCATGTTCTTGCCATCAACAAGTCACAGTCTAAGAGCCACTTCTTCGATGCCAAGGTGGAAAAGGTACTTATCTGCTCTCTAATTTATTTACAGCTTCCTTGGAACCAGGGCTTCATCTATCTACTCTCTTGAAGTATTTATTGCTCAATGTTTAAGTGCTTGATTATATAATGCCTAGTCAGTTAAAAAAAGGATTATATAATACTAAAGAGGATGTTTCCATCAAATTTACAGGGGCCCTGGATACTTATAAATTGAGAAATTTGTCTTTCCTTTGTGTATCTGGTTAATAGCTATAATAGGAAATAAATTAGATTAATTTTGTTAACCAAATCATGTTTCAGTGGGTTATAACCATCATGGGTTATAATGTACTGCAGTCCTGAGCTTATTTGATAATTATTTACTTGATACACCTTTTGCATGAAAAAATATATTCTGTTAATTCAGTCCATGTCCTCACATCTTGACGACTAGGTGCTCAGAGTGAGACACTCAATGAGGGTCTATTGTAGATGCACTTTTATGATCAAGTGGCTTCACCAAGACCTCAAAGGACAGATGGTGACTGTACCATCTAGTTCAATCATGAAACTGACAGGCAAAAACATCAATGTCCATCCAACTGTTTCTGCATTCTTGAAATCAGTTAAACAAATGGGTTTAGATAGTGCATCTTCCGTTCCAGTCATGCTTGAGGTTGAGGATTTTGCTGTTGAATTGGATCTTAATAAATTTCTGGAAAAGCAAATAGAAGACATCAATGTTTCAGCTAATGAATTCAGAAAAGAAATTACAATAGACATTTTAGAGGGGCTTAAAGGTAACCAGCCCTGCTCACTACTTTATATGTTTAATGAATTCAGACCTGTTGTTGCAATATCTCTTTCTATCTGTTTTTGTTTATAATTTTAAGAAACTTGCCCCCATAAGCATTCTCTTTTAACTGTGTGTTGCATCTGCACCTTGAACCTGAAATGCCCTTCTTAAGTTGAATTAGAGGAGTATGGTACTTGCAAAGTGATGCAGTAGTAGATGGGCATTACCTTGTGTATGGTCCAAGGCATATGCATAATCCAATATAATTAAATGTACCCATATTTTAAGGGTGCTGATTTTCCCACTTCCCTTTTGTCCACTTACACTCCCCTTTTGTTTTTTAATACTTTTTAGTACTATAACATACAAGGGAGTGTAAGTGGACAAAAGAGGAGTGGGAACATCAGCTCCTTATTTTAATCGTGTGCCTTTTCATTTGCTTAATTTTAGGGGAGGAATAATTATGTAGCTTACATGAAGGAACTTTTAGCCTTTACATATTTCTGGTTTTTATGAAAGAGTTTGGCCACCTTATGGCAATGGACTGATAATTGGGTTGGTCTTAGAACTTGCCTAATAAAATACTCCATCCTGCCCCCACCCCCTTTACACTCATCAACAAATGAGATTGACATCAATGCTAATGCTGAAGTCAGATACATTGGAGTTATGCTTGCAATGGTTAACTGCATGATACTCGAGTGATATTTTTTCAATGTTGGTGACTCTATTCGAACGTAAAAGTTTACTCAGTTAGCCCCTAATCTTTTTCTTTCCTTCCGTGGTGGTCATTTTGATTGTGTAACTTTTTGAAGTTTGAAAAGAAATACAAAAAATAATGAGGGGATAACTAAGTAGTTTCATTAACAGAACTTAGGGGATGCTAACTGATCAGTTTTCTTTTAGTTTTACATCATTTAGATTATTCCTGGTTGTGTGCATGCAGCTGATAACAAGGGAGATATTCGATGCAAATCTGTTGCTGCACCCAAAGTAAGCATTTCAAATGCTCAGGTTTCTCATGACCAGGATCAATCGGAAAGTATTGCTCAGAGTTCTGGTGAGCTGGAAGTAAACATAGAAGATGAAGGCCTGCAAGCCCCTTGCTCATCCATACGAGAAGAGCATTCAGAATTCAGGTCCCGTCTTAGTCCTCTTGCCGCTCGTGCAGCTTTGGCTTTGCTAGTATCGAGTACTCACAAGCATATTGCTATAGGTGGGACTGAGCTATTCAACTCCCATGACAGTGACAATATATCTAGTAACACATTATCTTCTGAAGCAACCAAAGCTCATAAGAATGAAAATGAGACCTCAGATGCTAGAAAAACTCTCTCAGCAGTTCAGAAAGGTTTTGAAAATCAAAACAGTGATTCTCATGTGAAAGATTCTGCTGAAGAGATTAAGTTAAGGGCCTCAACCAACACAAGAAGGTTGATTCGTTCAGCAGTCCAAGAAGAAAAAGATAAATCAACTATGCCAATTAAACAAGGGTTGGAAGAGAGCAAGTCAGCTCATATTACAAGATCAATTTCCTATGAAGGAAATGTCACCATTCATGAAAGAAATGTATTGAAAAAGAAGAATGATGCATCAAAAAATAAGAAAGCAGTCTCTTCGCCACTTCATGCAGAGAGTAACATCCCGATGGAAGAAAGTAATGAAAAGCCGATGCCTGGTGATGCTGGAGCCATTCAAGATATAAATGTTCCAATGAAGACTTGTGCTAAGGACAACAAGTCAACGGTTCCAACCAACATGAGGAGGTTAACTCGTTCCACACATTCTTCTGAGGAGAATTTAATAGTACCTGAAAACTATGGAATGGAAAATAAAAGTGGTGGATCAAGAAAGAAGAAAGTTGTCTCTCCTTCATCTGACAAGGACAACACTATGCCTGGCGAAGAAATAAATAAAAAGAACATGTCTGGTGCTGTGACAAGACTTGGAAACATTCGACAAAGTGAAGGTTGTTTATGTTTATATTTACATGTGCATGTATATATTCTTGTCTAGTTATAATAATTTGTGTTATGTTACTCATGCAGAAAATATATCTGATTTGCGGAACATCTCAAACATTTAACTCAATTTGACATTCTGGTCTTTATCACTTTTTCAGGTTTTAGAACCGACTTAAAAGTGGTTTTGTCAGCCCTTGCTCAATTTCGACATATTTAGACTGTAGTTTGAATCTATTTGATTACATGATTTAAGAATGTCCTGTCTGCTCAACGGTTTCCCTTTTTCTCTCTTAAATTTCAGCATTTTAAGCTTTGAATGATGTCAATTGCAGGAAAGGTTTCAGGAAGTGGTGGTAAAACACAAGGCCAGAAGAGGAAGTCCACTTCCTGCAGTAGGCAAGAGCTGCGATTTTCTCCACGATTAAGGTTTCTCCCTCGGACTCGCTCACAGAACAAGTCTTAAACTGTCTTCCTTCATCCGAATTACTCACAACCAAGCGAGGCAGCCTTCTGGGGACTTGAAAGAGGTAAAAGCACTGCTTTCTTTACATATGTTTAACAGAGAGAACTGGGACTGTAAGTGAAACGAATACAAAGCATGCTTGTTTGTATTTGGGATCATCTATGTGAAGTGGACTTATGGGTGAACATAGCAATAGCTTAGTATGGCTCTTTCAGGCCTTCTTATATCTATTGTCCTTCTTCTGGGTTTTAGTATGTCCTGTTGAATGAATCGGATCGCAGATGGAATAGACAGCATGGTAGGACTATATTTCAGATAGCAGAATAGGGACCATCTCAGCGTCAAACTATATCTGTCTTCTTGGCTTCTCCATGGTTTATGGTTTTATTTGTTGTTTCCTCTTGAAAGCATTATTTATAATGTCAATTCCATTGGTCTTTCCATTTGAGTCCAATCAACCATGCTACACCACAGTTGAGACAGTGTGAATGGTGACCAAAGATGAGCCAACTCACAATAGTACAGCACTGGGCTCTGAATATTCACATGATTGCAATTTGGTGCATAAGTGCTTGGTGGGTTAACGTAGAAGCCAATTTTGAGCCCATACATAAGAAGGTACGTCGCATATTGGGCAATTATATGTTTTAGCCCTATGGATAGAACTGAGCCTATTAGCTTTTGGAAAATGATACACAACTAACTGTCCATAGTGCAAGTTTTAATGGAGCAAGAATGATATCACATAATGTGGATTCATAATCCAAGTAAGTCATCATCACATATATTTCTCTGGACAGCTATGAGTCTCACTTAGTTGAAAAATGTGTTTTAACTGAGCAACCAATAAGCACATGATCTCGAAGATGTTTAGCTTGAGCATAAGTGATTCTCCATTTGTTTGATTAGCTCAAGTTGAGGTGTAAAACACTAAAAGTTGTGGCATATGAGCTGTGCTCATGCTGATGATGTTTAGTGAATTTGTCTCTACATTCATGTGTAGTCTACCTATTGAATTGAAACACTCCTCACACGAAGAGGGCTGATAACCTTACGATTAGGATATCAATGACACATGCTTGGAATCCAATTATGGATGTGAGCTGGTAGCATGCGTGTTTTGATTCGGTCGTACTTATTGTCCAGTTTGTTTAATTGTTGGGGTATTGTTGTATATATTTTGTATTTCAACGGAAATTAGGTATTTTACTTCTTCATATTTATTTTCTGGACCGGCACCTTCTTTTCTCTGTTAGCATTTCCTATTGCATTCTAACCTTTATTGTATCAAGTCACATCATTCTGAGACCTTACTGTACCCTATTACAAAGGGCGCAAGTCACATCAAGTCAAATTTACACCAATTTTGAGTCATACCCTTTTGCTTCAGACTCTGTTACCAATCCTGACACTAACCTATCGGGAATTCCAAGTTGAGGAAGGTAACTAGGAGAGACACTTCCATGTTGCAGGTAAGTTATTTCGAGGGAGGCCTGTTTTCATGCAGTGCCGAAATATGAATTTGTTTTACATGATATCACCCGTGTGCATGTACGCTTTCAGTTAGGAGCAAGCAGGTGTTTGTGAAATTAAGCAACCAGGTAGGCCTGTTTGCGTGTTCTCTTGCTAAAGACTGTTATGTTCTTAGACGGTTAATCAAAGACCATTCGATTAAGTGAAATTTTATTTGAATGTGTGGTCATGATTCACAGTCAAACGACGTACCATGACAGATTATCTAGCTGGGAAACATATTCACGCATGTTAGAAATTGTAGTTTGTTAGTAATTGTTGTCATAGTTAGCTCAGAGCATGTTACCAAGTCCTTTTCACACATGATGATACATGGTGAACCTCCTCAACACATTTATTAGATGGATTAGATTTATAACAGGAAGTCACATTAATATATAGTTGCTTCCGTCATGATGGATTTATTTTTTCCCCCTCTCAAATCTGTAGTTGGGCAGTCTCCTTCCTGTCTTAATTAAATATAAGCGATGACGTGATGGAAATGAAGATTTAATAAGTGCTTATAATATTTGAACTATAGAAGTCCCAAGAAGCTTTTATAACTGAGTACTTTGACAACTGAATGCCTTCATTTCATTTGGTTATTTCATAGAGCCAAAACGGAAAAACCCACGAACCTGGTCGTACATATGCCATTACCCTGCCTTGTGGTTCACCAATTTCTTTCCATTTCGACACAAAGCAGCTTCAACATTTCTCTACTGTGCAATCTGCCCATGAAAGGCAGGGATGAATGGATCTGATTCCATAACCAGCACAAAAAAGATCTGGTTTTCTTCTGCCGACTGACACAGTAATGCCCATGATAACAAAATTACGTTCTTAAAAATATTATTTTTATTCTCATTCCTGGTTAAATTAATTTTAATCATCCAAACCAAACCCATCAATTTTTCATGTCACTTTCTTGGGATATAATTTTTTTTAATAAATAAGCAGTTCCTAAAATGTTGGGTTGTACAAAAACAACGATTACAAAGTCCCCATCATCGGTGCTTGCTAAAAGCTACAAGACAAACAAGCTTATACAAGGATATCAGAAGATTCAATCTGATTAAGAGTTTTTGTTTTATTTTTAATACAAACGATAATTTAAACTGCAAAGGAAAAAGGGATTTCTTAGACACACATGATTAGGAGATTTTAGTTGCTAATGATGGTAATCAACCGGCCACGTTAATCCAACCTCTTTGGACTATTATCCCACCTAAATACCATCATATCTAGATTTAACAAAAATTCAAATTTTCTCAGATGGGCCAGTTATGTGAAACTTTTCTAATAAAAACTAAGATCTCTCCTCTCACTTTTTTCTTTCCCCATATTTTAGTTAAAAGAAGTAGAAAAGAGAAATCACAAATTTGTCAAAAGAAATCATAACAGTTCTATAAAATAACATCTTTCACAACTCTTATTTTCTCCTGTAGCAAAACGATAAAGAAAAGGTCCTACAAATCCTCTGGTTAAAATGTATAGTTAGGACAAAGCTTCTAGTATAAATAATAGAAGTTGCGCCATGAGCAGACATGTCCTCAAAGGAGCAAATGTGTCTTCCCTCTCCTCCAAACCAAACCTAGCCCTTCATGCTGATCATCTTCTATGCAACAACAACAAGCTTCTCAAAACTAAAGGGCAAAAACCCTTTGATCTCATTTCACACACCACTAATTCCTTTTTTTCATAAGTAACCCTTAAGACAAAAATGGCAGCCTCTACAACAATGGGAGATTACCAAACCCAATCGTCGTGGCGCCCACGCCTAGGCTCCGCTCTGCGTACTGCCTTGGCATGCACCATAGTCGGCTGCACCACCCTCTATGGACCTCCACAACTCCGAAAGTACTTGACATACCCATCTTTTTCTTACATGACCACCATTCTAATTGTCCCTGACGCAAAGCTTGGTGATGTCCTGAGAAGCTGTTGGCATGTCATGTATGCCACTGTCCAAGTAATGGTGCCTTCTGTGCTTACCCTTTGGCTGGTTGGCCCGAAAAATTTCGACATCTTGCTGGCAGCAGTGGCTGTGGCAGTCAGTGCTTTTGTAGTGGCTTTGCCAGAGTCTACACACTTGATGTCTAAGCGGATTGCATTTGGGCAGCTTGTGAATGTTTATGTAGGCACTGTGGTTCATGGGGCTCAAACTGGAGTTGTCATGCACCCTCTTGGCGTTGCAGCAAGCACAGCCCTTGGAGCTCTGGCTTCTGTCCTTGCTTTGTTGTTTCCCTACCCTCGGCTGGCTTACTTCGAGGTAAATAATTAATCTTCTTGCTTTACTCATGCACATGTATTGTAGCAAGTCAAATAACAGCCATTTATATTGTTAGACTATGAATTTGAACCAGCTATTCACTCGGGTTCTTAGTCTAGCAATGTCTCAAATCAGGTCATTTTCTCTTGTCAAACTTTATGTTGCTAGGCATATTGTTATTTTGCAAGACTATAAATCGGAATCATATATTCAAACAAGAATACAACGGAGTAAGGACTTGGATTCCTAATTTGGAAATAGGAGTGCGTTGTGTTGCTAGACAGTCTAGCAAGAGACGGTTTCATTGTATTTCGTGACGGGGTTTTGAGCATGATAAAATATAAGCACAGAAAACATATAGAGGATCTTATTCATTGTCTCTAAACCAAATGCGGATAAAACAAAGAGACCTCCATACGTAGGAGTGAAAGATGTGTTTTGGGAAGTGCATATAACATACATGCCTGCATATATTTATCAAGTAATAAAACCAATAATGTTTTGCATTTTTTATCTTTTAAAAACTCTCCTGGTCTTTTAGCTTTGACAGCTGAACCAACCAGAGTGAAGCAAATTATAATGCATGCGTCCTAGTTGCCAAGTCCAGCTAATTTGGAAACAAAGTTCAAAACAAAAGCATCATACGGCAAATGGCAGCTTGTTGATTGGGATTATTTAGAATCTCAGATTGTCATGTCCAACAAGGAAAAAAAAAGTGTTTATTGGTGGCTCTCAAGGGCAGGACTTAGTCCATGCGTGCTGTTCATGGACAGTTGCCTAGTTTGGGATTCGTGGTCCAATTAAAGCCGCTTTGGTCCTGTCTGAATATTGTCTCTTAAACCAGACAACAAAAAAGGCAAAACCCTATTCATGGTATAATGCAAACTGAAAAGTTTTATTGAAAGATCATAACATTTGATTAAGAACCTGTATTATTGTGTTTTCTCTGTTAAATGAAACATCCCAAATATTCATTTGTCTAAATCTGATGTAACGTCTAATACAAGCAAACATGGACAGAGCTTGCCTCTACAAAATCGGCTTGTAAGGAAAGGGTGCATAAGAACTCGTATATTATATCAAGATCTCCTATTTTTCTAACGTGGGATAATATTATATTAAGAACTCATAAATCTAAGATGACTTTTGTTTCTTTGATAACCCAATTGCAGTTGGTAAATACTGATGGTTGTGAATTGAAATGCATTCACAGGTCAAGAAATCATGGAGGATGTATGCTGAAAATGCTTCCCAGAGGCTAACTCGCTTTGTTGAGGCTGTCTCTGCCCAAGACAAAAGAGAAGCACTTGAATTCATTTCTCAAGAACAATCTCTCTCTAAAGCAGCAGCTAAGCTTCATCAAAGCATCAGCAACAATCTGGTAAGCTAACTTGGACTCATGTCCAGTGGAAAAAATAAGCGTGAGCCATTTAGTTTGTTCAGTCAGCTAAAATTTAAAGTCATTCATTTCCTTGTAAGCAGGTAGGGATGGTGTGGGAGAGACCACAGATGAAATTTCTAAAACCAAATTATATGAAGTTGGGTGAACAGTTGCAAGAAACTGAGATTCCATTGAGGGGGATGGAGATAGCTTTATCTAGTTGCTCTTCATTTCCTCTTAATCTGATTGATGAAGAGCTAAGAGGTCATTTACAAAGTTCAGAAGTACAGATAAGCCTAAGGTTGCTGCAATCTAGGTACTCTATGCCTTCTGATGCAACAACAGCTCCAGAGACAAACAGAGAGATTTTGGACAATGCCCTTTGGATTGGCAAACCTACCACCACAAACCATGACAACATGGCGGCTTCGTTCTTCTTGTACTGCATGGAACTCCTGCTAGAAAACCAACCCATTGCCCGAAATCCCGGAAACACTCTGAAATCTAACCTTAACCAAGAACCAAGCGGTGCACAAAATCAAGCGCACTGTAACTTCAAAAGAGTTTGGAAGAACATAATGCCGAGCCTCAGGAGTTTAGTTTTTGCCCTCAAGTGCTCACTGGCATTAGGCCTTGCTGTGTTATTCGGTTTGATATATAACAAAGAAAACGGATACTGGGCAGGCCTCACCATTGCCATCGGTTTCGTGACAGGACGGCAAGCCACATTTACAGTTACAAATGCTCGAGCACAAGGAACGGCGATGGGGTCTGTCTATGGAGTCATATGGTTATTTCTTTTCCAAGGAATTGAGCACTTTAGACTCTTACCACTCATACCTTGGATCTTTTTCACCCATTTTCTTAGGCATAGCAGGATGTATGGCCAAGCTGGTGGGATCTCAGCAGCCATTGGGGCATTGCTAATCTTGGGTAGGGAAAATTATGGTCCTCCAAGTGAATTTGCAATTGCAAGAATGACAGAGGCATGCATTGGACTGATTTGTTTCGTTTTAGTAGAGCTTGTCTTTTGTCCTCTGAGAGCAGTGACCCTAGCAAGAAATGAGCTTTCTAAAAGCATGGGGGCACTTCGAGATTGCATCAAAGACATAAATCTTTGTGTACCGGCTTCTGCCGGACTGAGGGAAAAGCAGAGGAAGCTAAAATCCCACCTTCAAAAGTTAGAAAACTTCCTCCAAGAAGCTGAAACAGAGCCTAATTTCTGGTTCTTGCCCTTTAAGGGTGCAAGTTACAGTAAGGTCCTAGGATCTTTATCGAAAATGGCTGATCTTTTACTATTTGTGGCCTGTGAAACGGAGTTCCTCTCACAAGTAACACAGAAATTGGGAGGTGCTTCAGAGGAACTAAGGCAACATATGAATGCTGACCTAGAGCTTCTGAAGGAAAAAATTAACTCTTCACTGAAATGCCTTGAGGAGGTGACTTCGATCAAGTCCGTTGCAGCATTTGAGACAGAGGCGCAAGACGATTACCACGACAGTGAATTGGGCAAACCAGCAAACCCGTTTAGGATTTTGGGTGCAGGAGATGAAGGGTTGAGATTATTGTAAGTATTCTTCTTCAACATTTTGACGAAGTGGCTGACAACGTACATAAAAGTGACAGTGAAGAGAAACGTAAACGCCAAATGGTTCTTTGTTTGGCTAGCCTGGGATTCTGCATCCGAAGTTTGACGAGTGAAACAATGGAGATGGAGAAACAAGTGAGGAAACTAGTAAAATGGGAGAGTCCTTCAAGGCACAAAAAATTTCTTAATATTTGTTGTAAAGCTGATGCACTGGATGCACATACATAGTGCCTAATAAGAGGTGTGTTAGCTTGACCATACATCTAACCGATTGGCATTCAGACCAACCCAAAAAAAAAAAAAAAAACCGATTGGCAAATGCTATTAGATTTGTCAATCCTTCATTGACCTCATTACGCATTGTAATTTGGCTAGATCATGTAGACAAACCATATGAAATATAATCCTTCTGAATACGCACCAAAAGAATTCTTGTTTTCCATGCATTTTACTTTTAAAATTCGCAAAGGAAATCACAACTTTGAAACCCTTTCGAGAACATGTTCTTTCGCATTTGTTACAAACAGCAGATTACTGCCACCGCCAACGGTATAAGCTCTCAAACAGAACCAGCATCGCATTCAATCACGGGCTCATCCTTTGAATGTTAATACAAAGGGTGGAAAACTTCATATGAAGCAGATATAAATTAGTGAAAGAAAATCACCTGAGTATAACAATAAACATTCACATTGCATAACAAAGCTTTTAACTAATTCAAGTTGAATCCATTGTGAAACAGCTCAGGCTACAAAATTAACGGGTATCTCCATTAGTTGCAAGAAAAATGCATCTCTCTGTTGCAAATACATAAAAAAGGAAACAGATCCTTAGTTGCCTTCGTATTTTGGGTCGGCCATCACATAATGATACGCTATTACCAATACAAATATGAAGATGCCAAGAAAATTGGCAAAGAAGCCCAGGTCCTGATCATCCATCATCTGTAACATCAAATGCAACAATTGGAAAATAAGGAGAAGCACTCAGTGTACCTCAATATCATTTCTAAAACTTGTTAAATAGGTAACCTACATGTACACAAGTTGGAAATATTGAAACTAACTGACCTAACAAAAATATCCCATCAAAACGGAGTTCAAACTCAAAACCATATTTGCAATAAGCAACAAGAACTTTTTTTCCCATGAAATATAACCAAGCATCAAAAGAAAGGGATACTAGACAGCCATCAACCAGACGATAAGCAACATCCTAGAACTTAAGAAAATCAACAAATATGAACCGCGTAATTGATCCATCTACGCCATTCCCTAATTGAAGCAAGTTAGAAGAAATTGGGTTGTAGTTATAACTTGCAACTTCTAGTTCTAGCCACACCACCCTCTTTCGCAGATTAGACAAAAACGCTTTTGGGTTCTGAAAGAAAAAAACCTCAAACCCAACTAAGCCTCTAAGATGAAGAAATCACACTGCCATTCTCCCCACCATAAAATAGAGAAATTCAAACCCATTGACAACATTTTGTAAATCATTGAACACCCATTATACCAAAATTCTTGGTTCAATTTATATTAAGCAAATCTTATTGTTCCCTTGAATTACCCTTCATTTTCCACAATTAGACTCACACTATCAACTATTGCTTAAATTTTGCATTCATGTTTAGCTCGCAGGCCACAGCCCATTTCACCTACCGACCAAAGTTTGATTCTTTCAACCAAACCAACCTTTTGGCGTAACATTAGAAAGCAAAACAAAACTACAAATTACTCTGTGAAGACTATAGATCTACGAAAGGGATGAACAACACCATAATTGCTTAGCAGAATTGAAAACATTGAATTAGAATTGCCATCATAAACAACGAGATATTACGGATCAAGATCACATAATACTAAGAATTGAAAAAGGGGTTGAGATTCTTACAATTCTGGAAGAGATTGCTCAGTCAATGGCGAAGATAAAGACTTCTGACAACTGCTGAAACAGAGTGAGGAAAGAGCGTGCTGAAGCTACTTGTACTCTTTATACAAGGGAATGCATTTTGCCTCATATTTTACGGTTCACAAACGACGTCGTTCTATGGGAATTTAGAAAAAGCGAAAAAAGATTGTAGGTGTGGCTGCTGGGATTCGAGCCCAGGTCTCCACGGCCACAACGTGGAATTCTTACCACTAAACTACAGCCACAAGATGTTAGTTTTGTCTACAGAGATTATATTTATATAAAAGAAAAATAGAAAGAAGAAACTATTCATTTTTTTAATTTTTTGTTCAAAAGTCACTTTAGATTAGATTCGTAATACATTAAACTTTTTTTATTTTTTTTTATTTTAATACAAGCAATATTGGGGGAAAGTAGAATTGAACCTAGTACCTTGGGTGCAAGTGTAAATGCTCTTAACAACTTGAGAATTGAGACACAATCCTCTTGCAATAAGGGCTCGTTTAGGGGTGATTCTAGGAATGCCATAAACACTTCGCCTTATAATCACTTTAATTGGTGGGGAGAAGCACCTTGCTTAAAATCACTTAAAGTACATGGAGAAAGACGTAGGATATGCTTCTCCCCATAAGTGATCATCGCCATCCCAGAATCACTCCAAAAAATCCCTAATACATGAAAGTTAGAAGTGATTCTATGCAAACCAAGGCTTGTTCATATTGCTAATACATGCCAGTTTGGTATTACTGTGCTGTGAAAATAATCGCTGTCAGATTTGCTGTGAGAGAAATCAGCTGTGAGAGAAAGCAGTTTGGCGTTTGGTAAAATTTTTGTTAAAAGTGTTGTTGGTATTAATTTTACGCATAATCAGAAAATGATTGCCGCATAATCATTAAACTTAGTGCCTCTTCGAAACTGATTCCTAAATAATCAGAAAATAAAAGCACCTCATTAGCTGCTTTCCCTTATAGCTTTCTCTCACAGCAATTTTTAACAATAAGTGATTTTTTCACAATTTACCAAACGGGTTGAGCTTCTCAAAATTTTTTAAAAATCACTTATTACCCTAAATAAGCAATGTCAAACTAGCACTTAGAGTTGTGCCAATTATTAAACCAAATGGTTATGATTACGGATGTTCAAGATCCTATTCAATCTGCCCAACCTAATTGGTTCAGTCCAATTCTATTTTATCAGCTTGGATCATTTAAACCAACTTAATTAAATAGGTTGACATATTTACTTGTGAGTATCCAATTTAAGTCTTATTTCATTCATTTATACTATTATAAGCATCTAAACCAAAATATAAATTATGAATAATTTGTGTCATTTTGATAGGATTATGCCTAATACAATATAGGGAAAAAATTCCACTAACATATATAATGGACAAGGGATATCTGAAATACTTAATACAAATCCTTACTAGAGAAACTTCCTAAATCAACATTTTTTTATCTGTCATTAAAGCCAACCATCTAATCCAATCTCATCAAATGTCAATTGGATCGGATTGAATCTTAAGCTCTTATTAGATTGGAAAATTCAAAATCCAATTTATATTCAGATGCAAATTGACTTAATATTAACAATTCTGGACCGTCGATCGCTCATACCATGTCTTTTGCATATATGTTTCCTTTTCCTTTTAAAAAAAAGAACGAACGGGGTAGAGCTGAAAAAGACAACATGGGGACATGCCAAATGTAATGTAATGTCAAGCAAATCATTACAAAGAAACAGATAAATTATATTATCAAGAGTGAAGTCAAAAGCTTTTATCGACAGAAATTGCTTTGAGGTACAATTAGCCCATGAAAATGAGAACAAAACTGCTCCTACGTCCAAATCTTCCCAAGGAAGCCAATTGGTTTCACAAACAGCACGGCACCCGTTTCTCCACCAAGTGGGGTATAATTCACAATGTAACACTGGTTGGATTGATCATCAGCTAGCAGTTGGGTAAGTTTCTGGAGATGCTCACTGTCCTGGAATTCTTTTTGGTCGTGCAAATTCAGTAAAAATGACCCATCCATCAAGAACCTGCCTCACACAAATATATAATAGAAAGTATAGCACCAGTTATATTCGTATCATGTATTAAGAAAATATGCAATCAAAATAAAACAGTACAAAGAAGATGGTTGTTGCAAGACATGCAGACCTGTGCATCCATCCCCTTAACCCCTTTCTCGGCGTCTTCTAAAGTGGCATAATTCACAAACCCAAAGCCCTTTGAGAATCCAGAATCACGGTCTATCACTACCTTTACTGAAACATGAGAAGAAATTGTCAATGCATAACTATAAAACAAGGAAATGCTGCAAAATTTGGAACCTCAGATGACCAAATCCATGGCATATTCTTACACAAGGAACAATTATGAAGATTGCTCAGAAATCTAGAACAAAAATACAAGCCGACTGAAATTATGACCGTGTGCTAATTTATATCTCAACCCAGACACCTAAATCCCAATCTTTTTGTGTTGCCTACACAGGTTCTATTGTATTTGGAAGGTTTTATTTCATATTTTGTAGCACCATTCCCATTTTGTCCCATTCCTTTTCCTGAAAAATGCTTGATTATCATCATACTTGAAAATCTTGCAGAGATGGTATGAAACTAGAACTATATCATTTACCAGAAATGAGATTCTCTTTGCACCTCCAAAACTAAACATGCATCAGTTCCACTGAAATCTCATTTCAAGCTTAAACCGCATATCAGTTTGTTTCTACAAATTTATATCCTAAAATATTTAACTACGCAGTAAATCTGTCAACTTGCAACACTAATGAGACAGAAAAAGAAATTTAAAATCTTGATCATGAAATTTAGTTGGGGGCTACATGAAGTTGAAGCAATGAAATCCAAATGTGCAAGGCATATGAGAACCCCGTATTACCATTAACCACTTCACCAAATTGAGAGAATGCTTCGTTAAGTTTTTCAGGCGTGGTTCTCTTGTTAAGCCCTGCAAGCACATTTGCAAGACAAACTGTATCATCAAAGCATAGTTATGCATACTCCAACAACCCAAAATGTAGTAGAAGCAAAACAAGTTCCTCTGCAACTGCACCCCAATGAGCATAATTTGGAGGTCCAATTTGGTTATCTAAAACAGCAGTATAATAAGAAACTAAACTTCTCACTCGCCTTTAGAGAAGCCCAAATTTTGCACATTATCAAACCTTCATGATATAGAAATTGGGATCCATTGGTTTATGGAAGCTCCAATCGTCACAGAAAAACAGTTGCCAGAAAAAAGTTTCAAGCTTTCTCACTATTCTCGTTATGGTCACCACTGGTCATGATGAACCAGTTGAAACCAACGAACCATCTTAGACTAATTTTCTATTAACTAAGAAAAACCCACAAAGATTTTTAATGGGAAATTGTTACCAGCGACGAAGACAGTGGTGCTAGGTTCTGCGGTAGCTTTATCACTGATGTTGTTGGAATCAGCAACAGAGGCATAAGCCAAGGACGCAGCAGTTGCAGCAGCTCTAGATTGAGAAGCGAAGATTGGAGTAGACAGAAATCGCCTTACAAGTCCTGCCCTCAGCGCCATTTCTTCTCTCTCTCAGTTTGCCTTGTTCTGTTCCCAAAATTGAAGAAAAACCCTAAACCCCGAATTATTTCATTTTTCAAAATACCAATTATTAAATAAATAAAAAGCCGTTCTCTTTATTTTATTTTATTTTTTGTTAAGGGCAGTACTTTGGCGGCAAGAGGTTTATTTTATTTTTCGTCTTTCACGACCGACCCAGTAGCCAAGCTTCAGTCTCATGGCTTCTACTCCGAGCACGAACCAGACCATCCATGGCGATGACAATACCGACGTCTCCTACTTTCAGAAAACAGTAACTACTTTCTCTGCTTTTTCGCAAAAAATATGCCCTCGAAATTTGTTTTTTTCTTTCTTCTTACATATATTGTTTTTTATTTTCGGTTTTTGAATTGTGAAAGGTATGTTTGAACGATTGGTGGCTGATTAAAGCCGAAAACGAGGTCCAAGGAAAGTGGCTAGCCGTCGCCGGTGTATCTTCTAGAAAGTGAGATACATTGATTTGATTCTAAGTTCTAGGGTTTCTTTCTCTTCATTTCTCTTGTTATTGTTTTTGAAGGAATTAATGGCTATGGTGGCATTGATCAATTTTAGGGAAGGTGCCAGGCGAGTGTTCTCCTCTGCACCAATAGCCAAAAGATTCGATGTTTTCACTCTCGAGACGGTGGATGGCATATGTGTATCCATCAAAGGGTTCATAAACAAGCAGAAGACTACTGAAAATGGGTTTCCATCTGAGGTAGTACTTAAAATTGGCTTCCATTCTTGCTCTTTCATTGCTGATTGTGGTTTTCATTATGAACTTTTAAGTTTTGAACAATCAAGTAGTGGTAAACTGAGTTAATTAGCTATGAACATAGACAATCGGTATAGATTATGGAAATTCAAAATTTCTATTTTTGTTTTTGTTTTACAAGTATAAGTGAATGATGAGCACTAAATGTGTCTGTACCCAAGTACTTGGTAAGTTTATTGTGCTGAACAATTCGGCTGTTGCTTTTCCTGTCATGCTACAAGGCCTGCGTTTGTACACTCCATTCACTAAAGGAATGCTAACCAGTATAAGGGTGCATTGCAAGTCGTTGTTGCTGCATAACATGTTTAAAGTTAGAAATTTAACATTATACCTTGTTTTATTTATTATTTTGGGGCATTTTTGCCTTCAATCCTAAACAGGTTTTCAGTCATTTTCTGTTTGGCTTTCCTCCTTACTGGGAACAATGGGTTGCAAAGTCCTTTGGTGGAGACTCTGCCACTACTTGTGCGGTTTCTGGAAGTATTTCTGATTCAGACAAGTTAGCTACTCAGCCAGGAAGTAATACATATTTATAAATTACTTAAATGTCCGACGTGCGCTATTCATGCCTAAATTTTTATGTAATTATCTAACATTGCTGTTTTGAATCTTTTCTCTCTTGCTGTGGAGTGGCTGCAGGCATACAATGTTCTATTCCATCTTCCTTGCATTTTGATCAAGAAGAAACTCCAGTTGAGCAGGTCTCTTGTGAAGATAGGCATGATGTTGAAGTCCGAAAACAGTTTTCTTCTGAGCTGCCTACGAATGTCGCTGTTGATGACTCAAAAGTTGATGACTTCCCTAAACATGCTGCTGAGGAGGAAACAGGCAGAGCAAATATTGGAGCAAGTGATTTTCAGAGTATTGGTAAACCAAAGCATCTGGTAAGCAATCAGAAGAAACCGGTATCCAGATGCTTTATGAAGCATAAAAGTACAAATTCTAGTCCTGCATCAGAGGCCTCTGAGAGCCTTGGTGTAGTATCAGGTGCAACCACTCAATCTGGGGGGAAAGTGGAAATATCAAAGGAATATCCAAGCTATTCTGCAGGCAGAGTGACCAGAAGTTTGTCAAGAAATTTAAGTAGAAAAGGGAAAAAGAAGAAAATGGTGGGATGTGGCTTGAACTCTGAGAAAAATACAGTGGATTCTATTCCAGCGGTGTTCAAAACTTTGAGCAAAAGTTTACAAAATGATAATTGTAAAGTAGGAGGGAAAAGTATGCCCCATCCTTCAGATTTTGAGTTTCAAGAACCAAATGATTTGAATGTAATAAAAAAACTTGATTTTGGGTGTCTAGAAGATGATTTGCAGCATACTCACAATGCAAAACAGGGACAGAATTGTGGAAATATTACAACTCAAGGTACCGTGCATACAAGCTTGTTTATCCTTTGGCCTTGCTTGAACTAATCAAACTTACAACTTGAATATTGCAGTTGGAGGAGAAAGTGATGCTAAAGAAGAAAACACATTCAGGAAAAGAACTAAGACAAACACGACCTTTTATACAAAGGTAAGCTGATTATAGTAATGCAAGTTAATTTTCGCATATCCCCAGTAGTCTAGTGATTATCACACATTCATTGTCCTCCTTTTAATGTCTGTTTAGGAAAATCCCACTCTGGAGGTGAACAAGAAAGTGTCTATTGCTTCTCCTGAATCTTTGAATATGAGACGGTCCAGAAGCGGTGAGTGTGTGACTCTCTCTCTCTCTCTCTCTCTCACACACACACACACACAGTCTGCCAATTGCTGCTTGTATAATTGCAAATTGAAAACACATAAGCCGAATTATAGTTTCCATGGCTAGTTATATGAGAAAACTTTGAATGCACGCTTGTTCAAATGAATGGTTCATAGCACTTGAAACATGTCTATGTTGTCTTTTCTATTTTCTGTTATTACTATAATCTTTGGGAGAAACTGAAATATCAGAGTTTCAATTTGTATATTTAACTTTTCTCGTCCCATACCAAGTTAAATTGATTGTCTGTTGCAGTGTGTATCAGCAAATAATGATTTGCCTGTGTTGCAGGGAGACTACTTCTACCGACCATGGAATTCTGGCGCAATCAATTGGCAATCTATGACTCGGTTTTTCCCTAACTTCTTCTTTCCTTTTCTTTTCTTTTCTTTTGCCCTTTTTCTTCTTGTTGGGCTTCTGTGTGGTTGCTTAGCTTTCACCTGCACCTATGCGTGCACAGCCCACTGGCAATAGGCATGCACACTCACCGGAGGATAGCTGGAAATTGAAGTAGAATATGTTGACATTCTTACAACTAGAATATAATTTACCAAAATGTTATAACACAAAAACTCTTTTTAATTCTTACCACACTATGTAGGGGGTTGGCTACATGATTTCCTTATATATTCATGTTTACTTTCATAACTTTAAAGTATGGCGTATTATTAGCTTGAGGATACATTGACTCTCTCTCTCTCTCTCTCTCTCTCTCTCTCTCTCTCTCTCTCTCTCTCTCTCTCTCTCTCTCTCTGTGGTGGTATATTCAGGATCGTAAGGTTACTGGAATTCAGGGAGGCCTACCTGTAGTAACAACATCAAGAGGTTTGTCCCTTATAAACTGTATTAGACTGGCACCTCTTTTCCTTCCTTTATGTGAATAAGAATGACTTTAGTAGCGTTTATTATTTTGTCAACCTCTTTACCACCTCACCCAAAATTTTGCTTTAAAGTCATTTTAACTTGATGCTTAGAATATTTTCTGCTTCTTGTTGTTGGTTACTATAATACCTGCTGATGATAGTGTGCCTCACTTGCTTTTAGGCAGTAGCTCTGGGTCTCAGAAACGCAATAGACGATAGAGGTTGAGTTTCTGGCAGAGCTTTAGACTTGTTTCATACCTCTTGTAAGTATGGTATCTAATGTGAGCTGAATATGATCTCTTAAAATTCAAGTTACCTTGAAAATAATCACCAATTCAAAATTCAGCTTTGTCATTATAATTTATAGACTTGCACATAGGTAACAGCTTGGAAATAAAGTGAAGAAGCATATGGCAATAATTTTGTACAGATTCTACCGCAGATGAGAGAGAGGAAGAACTCATGTCAAGCTGACCTCTACTCAATTATAACAAAATTTTCAAGCTGCAGGCAAGAGTATGTATAGAAGTCCAGCTATTGCCTGGATCTAAAAATATTTTAGTGGAGTCCACCTACTGCGTCAGCAGCCCATGTACAAGCAATTATCGCTGGGGCCCGCCAATAGCTCATGTGCTGGTTATTGAAGATGTTGCTTTGCCAAGTGTTGGCTTGTAGTGATGTTATTTGTTTATTTTTTTTATATTCTAATATTAATGTAAATCAACAATATATATTAAATCCAAGCTCTTTTAAAAGTAAAAAAAAGATACAACGGCTGAAATTTAAATCCAACGATCAAAATAATATTTTAAATTAATCTAAATAAGATCCAACCCCAAAACTCACCCAAACTTTATAAATACCCACTTATTTCTCAAATAGTCTATTAAAAAAATTATATTTGTGGAATTTCAATTTTTTTAGGTTAAATTGTTCAAAAAATTAAATTATGAAGTTATTTAAAAAGATTAAATGAAGAAAAGGTATCCATAAAAATATATGTATATATATATATACTTAAACAATTCTTACACAATTTAATAAAGTTGCGGACTTAAAATTTGAGTCCGGAAGGTTGAGAGAAAAAAATGATTTGAGTATGGGTAAAACCCAAATAGTTACTTTTTGGAGGGGGAAAATTTGAGTTTAGCCCCAAATGGATTAGACTTCTTACCACCACTAGAACCACAAAAAAAAATTGAGAGGTTAGATTTTGTGAATAGTACCATTTTGAGGGGCTAAAACAACACCTAGTCCCTTGCCCTTGCATTAGACATGCTCTAATATCAATCCTTGAATCACAGTTGCACAAGATGTTCCCCTGATCACGCCTATGTGGGATACCTCCTCTTGTTGGGTAGCACATGTGCTAGGCCCGCACAAAATTTGGCATGAGCTACAACTCGGCTACATTTGGCCTAGTTGGAGGGCTAAATGACTAAATGTAGCCCTCAAGTTTGGTTTTTTTTTTTTTTTTTTTTATAGCATATGGCTGGAGATGGGTTTTGCATGTTTTGAGGAATGCATATGGTCTATAGTGTTGAAGAATACACGAGTCCCACATCGGAAACTTAACAAAATAGAAAGTCCAATTTAATAAATGGTTCCACTCCTAATAACATCGAGGCCTTTTGTATAAAACCTCACACTTGCTAAATAGGTGGTTAAGTTGGGGACAATATTGATGTTGCTAGTGGTGGGCCAAGAGTCCGTCCCTCTGAAATCTTAACATGGTATCAGAGCCGGATTCTCTTGTGACTTGTGCTTGTGTTCTTCTTGAAATTTAAGTGATCTCCGCGGGGGGGGGGGGGGGGGAGTGAAAATGATATGTTTATTTACGTATCCCCATTACCTTTACGTATTCCCATGAAGATACTGCATATCTCTTTACTTTGGCGACCCCTTCTCTTCAGGGGGAGAAGGGGAGTGAAGAGAAGTTGTTGTGTCTCTAAACCCTTTTCTCAAATTTCTCATATTCAAATCTAAAACCCTAAATCAAATTCCTCATATTTTTCTCCAAATCCAAATCCCTCAAATCTAAAGTCCTCAAATCCTCTTATCCAAATCCCTAAACACATACCCTAAATCAAATTCCTCATATTTTTCCCCAAATCCAAATCCCTCAAATCTAAAGTCCCCAAATCCTCTTATCCAAATCCCTAAACACGTACCATCAAATCTTATACACATACCTCTTAAATCCAATTCCTACATCAAATTTCTCACATCACCTTCCTCACCTTCTCATATCACATCTTACTTCCGCTGCGATATCAGGAACCCATACGATTCTCCATCTTATTGCAGACTCATAAAAGCATGCGGTCAATCCTGCTGACTTGGCTACCAGACTCCTTTTTCTATCACCACCACCAAAGGTTCTACTCTTCATACGCCCTCCAAGATCAAATATTGCATATGCTGTGAGTGTGGAAGAGTATTTTATGACTCACTTACCAAGTTGGGCATTAGTGACATATATGCACCAACTTGAGAAGGAGTGTTGACGTGAGTCTCCTAATTAATCAAGGAGATTTACTTCCTTGATTAATTAAGGGATTTACTTTCCTATTTTTTATTTAAGTGATAAATCATTGTACAATTAGGAGATATTTTCCTAATTCTTTACTATATCTAATTCCTTGTAAGACCCTCATGTAAACTCCTATATATACCTTCTTATGAAGAAGAATAAAATACAACCTAATACATTCAAATCATATTCATATTTTAACATGGTATCAGAGCGGGTCGATTGATTGAGCCCGATTAAACCCAAATTGAATCAAAATCAAGCAAACCCCAAATTATAAATTATAAATAAATAAATAAAAGTGACTGATGTGGAATTGATTGCACGTGTGACCTACTAAAAAAGTGGTCCCACGTGAGGAGGAGTGTTGAAGAATATACGAGTCTCACATCGGAAACTTAACAAAATAGAAAGTCCCGTATAATAAATGGTTCCACTCCTAATAACATCGAGGCCTTTTGTATAAAACATCACACCTGCTAAACAAGTGGTTAAGTTGGAGACAATATCGATATTGCTAGTGGTGAGCCAAGGGTCCGTCCATCTGAAATCTTAACATATAGCCCATGGCTGGAGATGGCCTTAAGTGATATGTGGAACATTAAATGATTTTTCTCTAATGTAGGCGCTTGGGGTTGCTGGTGTACAAAATCTAATTTGTCCATTTTCTTGGTCTCAAATTTTTTTTTTTTTTTAACATCATGGGATTTGTGATTGAGTCGTTTGATGTATTATGGGATGAACTTACATTAACGGCTCACAATCAAATAATGCATCAAATGGCTCACAATCACCCAACGACTGGTGATAAAACTACTTAAATTCCAACATTTCAATGGAACATGTAAACTTCTTAATTTCAATTCAAGTAAAATTCTAACATATCACCTTCCACTTGAATACTGACTTTATGCAAGTTTTATGGCTTGTCCCAACAGCCACTACTAATTTTAAGGTTTGTATAAAAATCTTCATCTTGAAAATTACTGCAAACTTTAAAAAAACCAATAGACCCAAACTTTTTATATATCTATACACATTTGGTTAAATTTTTACCCCAAGGTCCTAGTAAAGAGACGTGCCTTACTTAAATTACAAAAGTTCATTCAACCCAAAAAAAATTCACAAAAAATTAAGCTCAATCGCTCAGACGTCGATAACACTAAAATCTAACGGTCCACATTCATTTTCGTCTGATGCCAAAGTCGAAAAACACAAAACTCGCCACATCATCAATCCTCGATGAAGCACAATCCGAACTACCGCTATTCGATACTCACAGTATCGTCGATCCAAGCATAATCGACGGTCCAGGAAGAACCAAAACATCGACGCGGATCGCCAATCTGAGCCGTCGATTGAAACCCAATCCAACCGTCCACACGTTCCCCCCAAATCTCAAATAAACAAACACAAAAACCACAACCCAATATAAAAGCCCACCTTCCCTCTCCCTCCACACAAAAGTTACGAGACTCACACAGAGAGTTTGAAGATTCGATACAAAATCAAAACCCTAGTTTTGGAGAAATGTCGGGTAGAGGGAAGGGAGGCAAGGGGTTGGGCAAAGGAGGAGCCAAGAGGCACAGGAAGGTGCTGAGGGATAACATCCAGGGCATCACCAAGCCTGCAATTCGTCGTCTTGCTCGTAGGGGCGGCGTGAAGCGTATCAGTGGCCTCATCTACGAGGAGACACGTGGCGTCCTCAAGATCTTCCTCGAGAATGTGATCCGAGACGCTGTGACCTACACAGAGCACGCCCGGAGGAAGACGGTGACCGCCATGGATGTCGTCTATGCGCTCAAGAGGCAGGGCAGGACTCTGTACGGGTTTGGTGGTTAGAATTTTAAGGGTTTCGAATTGGGAATTGTAAAGGGGTTAATTGGTGTTGTGGTTGTTGGGTAGTTTAGGAAGCAGTTGCTTGAAGTTGATGTTTTTCTAGGTTGATTATGAAATGAAAATCTACTTGTTTTCTCAATCCATTTTGTCATCTTTGATGGTTTGCATGAATTGCAATTGTTAATTTTGGTCTCTTTGGTTTCCAATGTTAAAAATTCCATTTTGCAGACACTGGTAGATCCCTATATTTCTGAATTCAGAGTTGGTTTCAGCTACTGGAAAATGGGCTGAATGCCAATGATTGGGCCGTTGTAAAAATAGGCCGAATCATCCGTGGTTCGTTTTTTTTAAGTGCTTGATCTAAGTCACTATAGATTTTGGTAAGTGGGCTAAATTTATATAATTCATTCAAAAGTCCATGCCCTTTTTGGGGTTACAAAACTCAGTATAAATTTGGATAATTGGATCAAGTGTTCATAATTCGTTCATACCCTATGCCCGGTTAGCCCAATGGGTTAAAGTATTTATGAGTTTGGGGTTTTCTACACACCCAATTGTCTAAAAACAGAAAATTAGTTGGGTGTGCTTGGAATCCCCCCAATTTTAATAACATACATGCTTGAACCCACTTCCCTACTGGATCAGTGTTTTTGAAAGAATTATATGAACTTGGCCCAGTTGCCCTTTGGGCTCCCTTTCATTCATTTGCCAATTTTCTGTCAAAATTATGAACACAACATCAACACCAACTGGAAGTATTCAAGGATTAAAAGATCGGCCATGCTGATATATCGGCCCTCCAATTTGCGAATTTGTGAATTTTTCAGGGATATATCGTTATTGTTTTAGGTATCGAAAAAAATCAACAAAAAGTTTTGGAACACAGAATTTTAGAGTAAAACTTTTGTAGATGTTATGTACATTATAATGAATGTATTGAATAAATAAACTCAAAATTTACTAAGTATAAGATATACATATGATGAAATATAAGTGGTATGTAATGCGTGTTAATAAAAAATGTGAAAATAAAACGTTGATTAGAATGAATAAACCAAGCATAAAGGTAGTCAGATGTTTTTGGAGTTATGTGGGTAGTGGACTGGATAGATTCTTCATATTAATATATTATAGGGTTCTAAGTATAATTTAATGGCTTGTTTAGTTCATAGGTGTTCCCATTAAGCTTTAATTTCCTCCTATTTAACTTAATTGCATATTATAATAATGATTAGAGATTTTTGGGCAATTTGCATCAATTGCCTCAAAACTTCTGAAAATTTTCTGGATTCTGTTATGGGTATCGGGAAATAGCAATAATGTCGACAACATATATGGGATATATCGCTGATACATGGGAAGATATGACCTTACCCCTCAATATCAGTGTCGACACTTGAAAATCATGAACCTTGGAAGTATTTGATTTTAAAAAGGAAACCCAAATATAAGTGAAGAGGAAATTGAGCTGAGCTAAGTTGAAATCCAATATTTTATTTTACTTTTTCTTTCTACAGTTAAAAGCTCCAACCTCTTCTTTTAGTGATGTCTTATTAGAACGTGAGTATCCAACTCAATTTATCATCTCAATCGAGATTTGAGTCATGAAAATGGTTACTTTTCCATAATCATATCCACTTTATATCATTTCACAATAAAGTTCTTCATTTTATTTGATCCAGCACATTTCACGTAAATCATATCAATCAAATAAAGATGGATCGGTCTCAACTCAACAATCAACATTGTAAGGTTAGAGCTTTAATAATTGATACACTCTGTTTCCCCATATGTGCACCATCCAAAGCACACATCGGATGAATCCAATGCGATACATATTCTTTCAATGAAACAACACAACCGAAACTTGAAAGTGTACAACGTTTTGTCTTTTCGCCGCCTTCATGTTCATATGCATGCATACGTGACAATAATCAATCTCTGTCAGTTTGAAACCAAGAAAGAAAAAAACCTATTTTACTCCATTTTCTCTTCGACAAATGGAACTTTGCTTACTTTTGCTTCTCCGAGATCCGCTGAATCTCCAACAAGGAAGTTCAATTATATCAAGTTGGTATGTCCCAAAAACAAAACAAGAACATGGATTGTCACATGGCACCAGCTCAGAGCTATTCGTGTATTTGTGAACGCAAACCCTAGGAAACTTATTTTCAATCAATTAGGTTTAGGAGGCGATATATCTTATGCAATCATTTTCATTGATACTATATATGTCTTTTCCACCTTTTCATTGTTCTTTTATATATGCAACGTTACGTGTCCATCAATCTTTGTCAAGAAAAGGATCACAAAACGAATATCTATTTCCATTCTTCTCTTGGATAATTGAAAATGTGATTACTTCCAAATCTAGGAGGTCCATTGAATCTAGCTACTAGCATTTAGCTCAATGATCATGTTAACAAAACAGATAAAACAGATTCACATTGTTATATAATAAACTAGTTTACTTGACTACGTTAGATATATATACATTGCTGTCTTATTAACTACGTTAAGTTTTATAGGTTCAATAATTGTCTAACATGATATCAGAGTTATCGTTTCAAGGTAATCGCTTCAAAGGTATGCAAGTGAAGCAAAGTACTAGCTTGACATGTATTGTTCACACATTTCCAATTTTGCTTTTGGGTTCAAGAGTTGTATGAGAACAACTCAAAAGGAGCTGAAACTCCCTTGTATTAATTCCTCCATGAACTTCAGGAATCTCTGATTTGTCTATTTCTATTGAAACACAATTTCATAGGTAGGTGAGGCTACATTAGTCGAAGAAAGAAGGCCTTACAAGCAAATTGAAACAACCGGCAAAGATCCTCAATTGGATCAGATACTTATCAGAGTGGCTTCGTGGCTCCATTTGCAGTAGCTTTGTTTTCTACTTTTTGGATGATTTCATAATTAGGGTTTGCATGCCAATTAAATTTGTCCAACCCAACAATCCAATACAAACCAAATACTTCTTAGAGCAAATCAGTACTAATTATTTTATTCAGAACTAAGCATAGCAAAACCCCATTGGATCTTGTCTAATAATTGTTTCATTTTCCTTCAAGAACTTACGCTAAATGAAATAATCATTTGGGTCAATGAAAACAGAGATGTAGGATACTTTTTCTTATTTTATGTCGGTCGGTCTCTTGGATTCGTTGGTGGATGTTGTTCAGGTATTTGATCCCCAAAAAAAAAAAACGATTTTCTTGGTAGACCAACACTCATGACTATGTTGGAGTAATTATAAATTTATAAATTAAATATTTAAAAAATTAATATATTATGGCACAAAACTAATTAAGACTTAATTC
Organism: Prunus salicina; assembly: GCA_020226455.1. Taxonomy (NCBI): domain Eukaryota; kingdom Viridiplantae; phylum Streptophyta; class Magnoliopsida; order Rosales; family Rosaceae; genus Prunus; species Prunus salicina. The sequence goes on from CM035342.1 coordinate 9,000,723, forward strand.
AGAAAATTAAAATAAAATAAAATTCATTAATTCTTGTTTTCATATTGAAAAAAATTTAGAAAATTAATAAGTCATATGGTTCTGGGGCCACAGCATGCATAGGGGTCCTCTTAGTCTAATTTGGAACATGTTGGAAAGTGGCAACTACCAACTTGTGGAGAAATTATGTGGCCATGAATGTCTCAATTCTCATACTCAGATATAAAGAGTGTATGGACCAAAGCCGAAAGAGTGAACAAGAAAGCAACATAGCAGCTGCTTTGTTCGACGTACGACTAATCATAAATCTTATGTTATGTGCCCATGCCATGCACATGTGGTTCATATTGAAGCTAGTTGTATCCTTAGCTTTTTCAATCTAATATCGGTTCCTTTTTTGTGGACTTTTTTTATTGAGAAGAGTCATAACATACTAAATTCACACACATTACACAGATACTAAGACTCGGACTCAAATTTTTTTTTGTGAGAATAATTGCTTCAAATCATTACACCACTGGGTCCTTCATTTGCCTAACTAGTCGATTCTTTGACTCAGCGGACACCTTGCATTTCTAGCCCTCTCTAAGTTCCAAACCCCAAAACAAAAAACTAAAGACAAAAAAGCAAAAAAAAAGTACGAGTTCCTCAGTAGTCTTCGGACAGGCTCCTCTCATTTTCCATATTGTCAGGAAAAACATGGAGGGGCCATCCACTTGATGAGTATGGACCGTATGATGATCATGATCCAGTGTACGGGTGCCACGGGTCAAGTTCAGTGTGGTAGAAAAAAAAAATATATTGCAATGCTTTTTTGGAAGAGTCTCTTGATTAGTTAATTAAATTTTCCAGAATTGGAGAAAGTTTTGATTGATCCAAATTTACAAGTGTTTGGATTTGTTGGAAAGAAGAAGAGGAAGATGTTAACCAACAAAAGAGAAACCAATTTGAGCCACATTTTTATGGATAACACTAAATTAATAATTAAATATCAATCAAATTTCTGATAAAGCTGTGACTAGCTCACATGCCACACTTATTGACAACGTCAAACAGATCCTAGTCATACCAATGTCTAAAACTAAGAGCGAGGGGTGCTAATTTTTTATTTGGGTGGATTGTACAACTGATCCGATAGTAATTAACCTACTTGGCTTAGTCATATCTAAAACAACTCAATTCTTTGAAGGGCTTAAAGCTCAATTAATTAAGAGTATTTATTCTTATATTCATTTCTAGTCATGGATTATAGGCCAAATACACGGGTATAATTTAGCCCTCTAAAATATTATGAATAATACTAGTCTCACCACATTTTTTATACCACATGATGTGGCAGCTGATGTGTACATACCACATTATGTAAAATACTAGTTTCTGTTTTTCTAATTTTATTTATTAAAATACACTTCATTTATTTAATTGATGTGGCATATGATATGGACATGCCACATCATGTAGTATAGAAATATGATATAATAATGTAGTAAGTGTAGCATTACTCAAATATTATTATTTTAAAGAATAGTGTAGGGTTAAAATCTTTCATCTCCAGCCATGTATGGTTATATTTTTAGGCCCTGCATATTTTATTGTTTGGGAAAGTTGTAAATAAGTAAAGAATGTGATAAAATTTGTAAGAAATGAGTGGATTTTTTTGAAGAAATTTGAAGAAATTTATAGACATATTTTAGGTTTTTAAAAAAAATTGAAAAAAGTCCAACGGCTATGTTTGAAAATTACTGAACTTTCTAAATGTTCTGGCCTCCCAACGGTCAGAACAAGTTATATATATATATATATATATATATATAATTTTGGTATAAAAAAAAACGAATTTAAAACATTCCAAAACTATAAAAAAAAAAAAAAAAAAAAAAAAGTAAAGGCGTTGATGTCATCACATTTAACTGGAGCTCTTGGATCTCAACGTATGCCCGTTGGCTTTCAGTTGCATGAAGTCCTCCCCTGTTCACACCCACACCTGATTGATCCTCTAATTGGGCAGCACATACAATAGGCTCACAAAAAAAAATTGACCGAGGCCTTTAAAATTATTTTGATCCATAACCGAAGATGGTTTTGCACTTTTTAGGTGCTATATATGACTGAGATGACCTCTCTACTTCACGTTAAAAGCTTGTATTAAAAAAATCCAATTCAATCTGGGCCCACAGTGAATTCAACTTCACAAAACGACAACAACCAACACTTGAATCGCCCTCCGTCCCTCCTGCGGTATATATTGCTTTGATTTTTCCATGCCATCCTATTAAATCTTAGTTCATACATTTATTTTACAACTATGGCTCCGGTGAACATAACTTCAATCAAAACCGCATCAAGTGGCTTATTGCAAGGCGACAATCCTCTAAATTTCGCCTTCCCACTCTTAATCGTCCAAACCACCTTAATCATTGTCGTTAGTCGTTTCCTCGCCTTCCTTCTCAAGCCCCTCCGCCAACCAAAAGTCATTGCCGAAATTGCAGTAAGTTATTTATTTTCCAACTTCAAATTTCTTTCAATACTATTAGAAATAACGAGCTACTTGATTTATTTAATTTTCGAACTTAGAATCCCCATTTAATAATATATAATATTGTGAATCTTTTTGGGTCAAATGTTAATCTTGTGTTGAGTAATTATTATATAGGGTGGAATATTGCTTGGACCGTCAGCCTTCGGACGAAACAAACAATACCTACACAAAATATTCCCCTCATGGAGCACCCCAATCCTCGAAACCGTGGCAAGCATTGGTCTTCTGTTTTTCTTGTTCCTCGTAGGCATAGAGCTCGACTTAAGCTCGATCCGACGACGTAGTGGCCGAAGCGCCTTCGGCATAGCCCTCGCCGGCATATCTGTCCCCTTCATCTGCGGCATCGGAGTTGCCTTCCTCCTCCGGAAAACCATCGACGGAGCTGACAAGGCCGGCTTCACCCAGTTCCTTGTGTTCATGGGAGTGTCCCTCTCCATCACCGCTTTTCCTGTGCTCGCCCGCATTTTAGCAGAGCTCAAGCTTTTGACCACCAGGGTTGGCGAGACTGCCATGGCTGCGGCGGCGTTAAACGACGTCGCTGCATGGATCTTGCTGGCTCTGGCGGTGGCCTTGGCCGGTGATGGTGTTGGTGGACACAAGAAGAGCCCCTTGGTATCTATCTGGGTCTTCCTCTCAGGTATATATGGTCTGAAAATAATACATTATCCTCAAAAAATAATTCATAGTTTTCTTTTTCACCTAATATATTAAATAAATATAAATATAATTTATTTTGACTTTTCTGTGTGGAAATGAATCTCACTTTTGATGGAGAAATAGTATAAAGCCTGATCATTATAATTTTATATGTTGACTTTTCTGCTATTTTATATATTTTCAGTTACTATTTGGTATATCCATGTAAGTAAGTAATGGCTTTTGAATATCAGGTCTTGCTTTTGTTGCTTTCATGATGGTGGTGATCCGCCCCGCCATGAACTGGGTGGCCCGCCGAAGCTCCCCGGAGCAAGACTCAGTGGACGAAGCCTATATCTGCTTGACCCTAGCCGGAGTCATGGTGGCCGGGCTCGTGACAGACCTAATTGGGATCCATTCCATATTCGGAGCCTTTGTGTTTGGCCTAACAATTCCAAAAGGAGGACGGTTTGCAGACAGGTTGACAGAGAGGATGGAAGACTTTGTGTCTGGTCTGTTGCTTCCACTTTACTTTGCTTCAAGTGGGTTGAAGACGGACGTGGCGAAGATCAGGGGAGGAGAGGCGTGGGGGCTGCTGGCTCTGGTTATATCCACGGCCTGCGCTGGGAAGATCCTGGGGACGTTTGTTGTGGCTTTGATGTTTATGATCCCTGTTAGGGAGTCCTTGACGCTTGGTGTGCTCATGAACACCAAAGGCTTGGTTGAGCTCATTGTTCTCAATATTGGCAAGGAGAAAAAGGTCAGTTATAATTATTTATTTAATTGATTTCCACCACATTTACATCGGCATTTTAATTAATTATATACACTACTATAACAAGTATGAAAAATGATTGAATTGCCATGTATAATTAACATGTTCTTGAGAATATAATTAACTTAGGTTTCATGTGCATGTATCACAACTAAGTCATCATATCAGCAAATCAATACTGTTTAGCATGGGATTAACTTAAGGCAGCTGGTTCTAGTTGTTGGGGCCATGTTAGGAACCATTTGCAAAATCATTTGAAAACGACGGATCAACTTTTACCCTCCTCTTTGTAATCCGTCGTTTACGTTATTGTCTGTTTACACTGCATTCAGCGGCAATTGGAACTTTATGTCACTTCTTTTTTGCTTTATTGATTGATTCCCCTTCCATTTTCCTAAAAGCTTTTGGCCAATCCATGAACTCTTTTGTGGCTCATAACAATCCTCACTTTGCATGATGACTTACTTAGGATTCGTGTGATAACTATTTCAATTTTAATTTTTTGTTCTAGAATATAGAGGAAAATTAGAGCAAAAATGAGAGTGAGGATGAGATTGAGAAGATGATGAGAAGGAATGATGGGAAGAAGGAGTAACAAAAGTGAAAACAATTTCAAATAGATTTAAGTTTTTAGTTTTTGTTTTCACTTTTGTTATTCCTCTCTCACATCCTCCTCTTTCATCTTTCCTCTCAATCTCATCTTCACTCTCATTCTCACTTTCATTCTCGCTTTTTTTTTTTTTTTTTTTTTTTTAAATCTATACTCTAACATAAAAAATAAAAACTAAAATTAAAATGATTATAAAACGGGCCCTTACATAGTTACATGTCTTCGGAATATTAAAAAGCAACAAACACTCTTACAGACAAGTTTTGTAAAGGTTAAAAAGCAAGGACTTTGGGTAAAGTTTGTCCTGTTTGCCTTGGCTTTATTGTGAATCCATCCAAAGATTAAAGTTGGGTTGTATAATCTCAATTATTGGTTGGGCCAAAAAAAAAAAATCAACTATTGATGTAAGAAATTTGATGAATTATTACCTTTTGTTTCGTCTTCAAGACTTCAACTTTCTATTTAAGGGCGTCTAAATAATATATATAGAAATTGTCGGTAGCATTGCCCTTTAACTTGGTGTGTTTGGCCTTTCTAGAAAATCAGTTACATATTCTAAAGGTAATGGTTTTGGGGGAAAGTGTAAATTTGCAACTTTATACGTATATAAATTTGCAACTTTGTGTAAGACTTCTAACTTTCTATTTGAGGACGTCTATTAGCATTTATTTATATCTATTCTTATCTTTTGGACTATAGGGGTTTAAGAGATCTATGATCCAAGAGATTGAGATTGTGATTTATATATTGGTATATGTGTTATATTGTTAAACTATCAATTAAACCCGTTTTTAATAGTACTGTGTGAAAAAGTGTGATAATATCAAAGATATGTGATTTTTGCAACTTTGGTTTAAACAATGTTATCTTAAGAATTACTAGTTATTTAATTGCAGGTGCTTAATGATGAGACATTTGCTATTCTAGTCCTCATGGCACTCTTTACCACCTTCATCACAAGTCCTCTAGTGATGGCCATTTACAAGCCGGCACGTGGCATCTCATTGCGCCCTCACCGCAAGCTAGGTGACCTCTCGACCAGTGAGGCCTTCAAAGACGAGCTTCGAGTGGTCGCATGTGTTCATGGGCCTCCCAATGTGCCTTCACTCATTGGCCTCATCGAGTCCATTCGGAGCTCCAAGAAATCCAAACTCAAAGTATTCCTTATGCACCTTGTGGAGCTCACTGAACGCTCTTCTTCCATTATCATGGTCCAAAGAGCTCAAAAAAATGGGTTTCCCTTCTTTAATCGGTTGGGCAGAGGCCAGCTCCACGACAGCATTGTCGGGGCTTTCCAAGCCTATAGCCAATTGGGCCGTGTCTCGGTCCGGCCCACAACTGCAATTTCAGCCATGTCCACAATGTATGAAGATATATGTCACGTGGCGGAAGATAAGAGGGCGGCGATGATCATCTTGCCCTTCCACAAAGAATGGAGGTTCGACGGTGATGATCAGGAGACAACAGAGATTGTGGGCCATAGTTGGAGAGGGGTCAACCAAAAGGTGCTTCAAAATGCACCGTGCTCGGTTGCAGTGTTGGTAGACCGTGGATTTGGTCGCCCTAGATCACAAACTCCTGGGCCTACAACCATCCTGACCCAACGGATCTGCATTATTTTTTTCGGTGGGCCTGATGATCGCGAGGCCTTGGAGTTGGGTGGTAGGATGGCCGAACACCCAGCATTTAAAGTGACGGTTGTGAAATTCATCGAAAAAGAGGGCTTGGAGAGTAATGGGCCTCATGGGCTAATGTTAAAGCCCTCACCCTCCAAGTCCACCGATAATAGCTATAGCTTCTCCACAGCTAAAATGGACAGAGAGAAAGAAAAGGTATTTGTGCCTCACTACAATTTAGTCACATCGCAATATGTCCTCCATCCATAACCACACATTCGTCACATCACCCTGTCCGTGTTACACTAAAAGATTAGTCAAATAACACAATTTTAGCTCGTTTAACTTTTTCAGTATGTACTAATTTATGGTAAAATTTGATCATCAGAAAGTCGATGAGGGTGCAATGGCTGAGTTCAGAAGCAAGTGGGATGGGAAAGCAGAGTACATAGAGAAAGTGGGAGCCAATAACATTATAGAGGGGGTGTTGGCCATAGGACGAAGTGGAGATCAAGACCTATTGGTCGTAGGAAAAGGGAGGTTCCCCTCAGCCATGGTAGCAGAATTGGCAGACCGGCAAGCAGAGCATGCGGAGTTAGGCCCCGTTGGAGACATATTGGCCTCATCAGATCATGGGGTGGTCTCATCAGTCCTTGTGATTCAACGACATGATGTAGCGCATGCCGTGGAGGCTCCCATGTCAAAGATAGTGCACCGTGAATACGAAAGGTTCGTAGCAGATGAATCTTCCAGCAATGTGCTTGAAATTTCTAAGGAATCTGTGTGACCAAAAGTAATTAACGTGTAAGTGTGTTGTTTTGTTACAAGTTTCCTTGTCCAAAAAATATGTGAGACTAGCTAGGTTTTGTTATCAACTTATGATGGAAGTTGAAGAAAAGATCCAAGCTAATGATTCAGAGTTTAGAAATTTAATGACAAGGCAAAGCAATGATTAAGGGATTAATTAAGAAGCAATATGATTAGCACTGGATTAATGGGTGGCGCATAAGCATAACAAACAATAAACAAACAAACTTGACTTAAGTGGGAGGAGCAATTATCTGCTTTCTAGTTGGAAGCAGTGTTGTTTATATACATGTAAACAGGGTTGGTGAGGCTGTAGGTTTGACTTGAGATCACTTGGTACTTTTCTTATCCTCTATAAAAATCAATCATCACCTACTCGTTTAATTTCAATTCACCATTGAGAAGAACAAAGACGCCAGTCATTTAGGGTTCAAAGTTAATCAAACTTTCAATTACCACCAACCATGGAGCTCAACATAACCACTATGAGAACTTCATCAGATGGAGCTTGGCAAGGTGACAACCCTTTGCACCATGCCTTCCCATTGTTGATAGTTCAAACCACTCTCGTCCTCTTCGTTAGCCGCCTCCTCGCCTTGCTTCTCAAGCCACTACGCCAACCTAAAGTCATCGCTGAAATATTAGTACTGTTTTTTTTTTGGCCGATATATGCGTGCTTATGTCTAAAACTACGTCGTTTTTTCTTTCTTTTTCTTTTGTGCATGACTGAAAAGAATGTTTGCTTTTACTTTCTTGCGTACAATTCAGGGTGGGATTGTGTTGGGACCATCAGCACTTGGCCGGAACACACACTTCTTGCAGATCATATTCCCTTCATGGAGCACCCCCATACTTGAATCCGTAGCAAGCATTGGCCTTCTCTTTTACTTATTTCTTGTAGGCCTTGAGCTTGATCTGAGCTCCATTCGCCGCAGTGGCAGAAAAGCCATCACCATAGCCATTGCAGGCACGGTCCAAATTTCAATCTGATACAATATATTTTCTAATATTTTGTTTTAGTACATTTCACTCAAATTTTCAAACTTTTATCTTCAAATTCTCTCAGGCATTTCCCTCCCCTTTCTCTTCGGAGTAGGGGTCACATTCCTCATGCGCAAAGCCATCCATGGGGAGAACATAGTGGGCTACTCTCAGTGCCTTGTGTTCATTGGGGTAGCTCTCTCCATCACCGCTTTCCCTGTCCTCGCACGCATCCTAGCAGAGCTCAAACTGCTCACAACTCGCATTGGCGAAACAGCAATGGCAGCAGCAGCCCTCAACGACGTCGCTGCGTGGGTATTGCTGGCATTGGCCGTGGCCGTAGCGGGAGGGAACCACAAAAGCCCCTTAGTATCCCTTTGGGTTCTCATTTCAGGTGTTGCCTTTGTTGCTTTTCAGCTAACTTTGGTCAGGCCCTTCATGAACTGGGTAGCCAAACGCAGCTCATCCAATGATGGCTTAGTGGACGAGGCCCACATCTGCTTAACCCTAGTCGGGGTAATGATATCCGGGTTTACGACAGACCTGATCGGTGTCCATGCCATATTCGGAGCTTTTGTTTTCGGGTTAACGATCCCAAAGGGGGGTGAGTTTGCAGCCAAACTGACCAAAAGGATTGAAGATTTTGTGTCTGGTTTGCTTCTCCCTCTATACTTTGCTTCAAGTGGGTTGAGGACGGATGTGGCTAAAATTCAAGGGGTCAAGGCATGGGGGCTGTTGGCTTTGGTGATATCAGTGTCCTGCACAGGGAAGATTTTGGGAACGTTTTTGGTTGCCATGTTGTGTATGATACCAGTAAGAGAGTCATTGGCTTTGGGTGTGTTGATGAACACCAAAGGGTTGGTAGAGCTCATCGTTCTCAATATTGGAAAGGAAAAGAAGGTACGTGTATTTTTTATTTTACAAATACCCACTTATAATAATATAAAACATAAACGTACGTTGTTATGAAAAATTAATCCATTGTGCAAAGCCAGGTCACGCAGCACTAAGTTTTTCCATCTTTGCTTTAGGAAGGAAGCTTTTTTTTTTTTTCTTTTTTTTAAAGCTCAATAATGTGGTAGATAATAACACAATTAAAGAGACCATAATCTATAAACTCCATAAGCTACATCTCTTACAAAGACAAGATCTGCTTCAATAAGTGAATTTCATCTCTTAGTCCATCCATCTATATTTGTTTGCTATTTAGTCCTGTTATTACCACCTTGGGGGATTAGCTTTTGGAAACTTCGCTTTGTAGATTCTAAACGACGAGATGTTTGCTATTTTAGTCCTGATGGCACTTTTCACCACCTTCATGACAACTCCGGCGGTGATGGCCATATACAATCCCTCGTGGGACGTCATTGCTTCTCCAACTCCCCGTCTCTTACATTCTCCAACCAAAAGCTCAAAGCAACAAAAGGACCTTCGAATCCTTGCTTGCATTCATGGCCCTGGAAACGTACCCTCCCTCATCAACCTCATAGAGTCAACCGGAACCGCCTTCGAAAACTCACCGCCACTCAAAGTTTACGTCATGCATCTTGTTGAGCTCACTGATCGTTCATCTTCGATTATGATGGTACACCGTGTTCTAAAAAATGGTTTTCCCTTCATCAACCGCTTATGTCAAGGGGTTTCGCAGGACCAAATCCCGGCAGCATTTGAGGCGTATGATAGAGTTGGTCAAGTCACCATCCGCCACTTGACGGCCATCTCGGCATTGTCCACAATGCACCAGGACATACTCCACGTCGCGGAAGAAAAGAGGGTGTCGATCATCATCTTGCCTTTTAACAGACCGTGCAGAACAGAGGGTGAAGAGACAATGGAGAATTTGGGGCATGATTGGATAGGGGTCAATCAGAGGGTATTGAGCAGTGCAAATTGCTCGGTGGCATTGTTTGTGGATCGTGGATTTGGTGGCAGACCTGAGAGGCGTGCAGCGCCCTCAAGTGCCACCATTTCGAAGAGGGTGTGCGTTTTGTTTGCCGGTGGACCCGACGACCGCGATGCTTTGGAGTTTGGAAGGAGACTGGCGCATCCAAGTGTGATGGTCACTGTTGTGAAGTGCATTCAGGTTGAGGGAATAGACAGCTTGGAGCAGAGCCATGAGAGGGAAGTTGATGAGGCTGCAGTGGCAGAGCTGAAGAGGTCTAATGAGTCAGTGGAATACATAGAGAAGGTGGTGGCCGGCAACGTTGCAGAGACGGTAGTGAGTATAGGTCGGAGCGCGGAATACGACCTGGTTATCGTGGGGAAGGAGCAGCTCCACCCAGCCATGGTTGCAGAACTGGCTCACCAGCAGCTGGAGCATGCTGAACTGGGACCAATTGGAGATGCATTAGCTTCGTCCTCACAAGGGATCTTGTCCTCCATACTTGTGATACAAACACCACGAACTAAAAAATGAATTGATCGAAGGCAGTTGGAGACCAGGATTTGTAATTGAAGCTATGTAAATTAGTTTGTCATTAGCCAAGGCAGACTCCACATGTTAAAAAAATTACGAATAATGGAGTTTAGTTCAATTTTGTTAATAATGTTAGCAGATCGATCAATGCAGTTGCTAGTTTTATCTCCTTGTAAAAAGTTGTGAAAACAAAAAGACACCCCAAGTTTTATGACCAGAGGATGGAATCAGCGCTTAAGATTATTGTAGGGTATGTGAAACAAATAAAGCAGTAGAACAGAGAAGAAGAAAGATACCGGGTTAAGATTCGAGAGGCAGAACGTAGTTTTTTCTATTATGCAAACTATTTGTTCTCGGTCTCGGAGGACATCGCATCGGAATCGTGCTATTCATAGCAGTAAATTACTCTCTGAAGGATGCGAGAACTATACCATGCCAATAATTCAACAAAGAAAATGCCTTCAATTGATTGCTGATTACTGGGATTTCAAACGGAGAAAACATCAGAACACAAATGAAGGATTAGGATAACATACTTAGAACCATTGCAAATTAAAAGAAATTTTCATTCCTCAAATCTCACAAACAAATTCGAACATTTCAGTACTCTTTTGAATTGGGCAATTAACCCTCTTGTGAATAGTTGTACACATATAAACAACTTTGAAAAACACCAAATATCCCCAATTAAGTTACATAAATTCTTTTAAAGATCAAAGAAAAAGAAAGGGAAAAAAAATGTTTTCGGCAAATATACTAAACTCAACAAAAGTGTCTTTTTCCATGGAAATGGATCTCAAATCCAATTTACCACCAACCAACCAATTGGTCAGCAGCAGCAGCCGCTAACAAATTCCACATTCACCAAATTCCATTTCCTTCACCTTAGGCATCAATCTTGGCAGCCTTCAATTTGCGTGCTAATAATTTGTGTCCGCAACTTATGGGTCAACCAGAAATTTGTTGAGACCATGTAAGATTCTACTTGGACACACAAAGCAAAACACAACCAAAACAGGAATGAGTCTCAAAACTTGAACATACAATCTACTTTTAAACACAAAAAGCACAAAACATGGAAAAAGTTTTAAATTACAATGAAAGTAGGTTCCTCAGGATACACTAACCTTAGTTAAAGCCTCCCCCAGTCCACGTTGAATCCGATTTCCCATTGTGACCAGCAGCCTTCGAAACAGATGCACTCTGGTAATGATCAAATCCATCGTCTTTGCCATCATCCCAGCCAGCCCAACTGTCACTGCTATTGGATCCCGTTCCCTTAGTAGTCTCTTGCTTCCTATTGTCTTTTTGGTCCCAATCATCCCAAGAACTCGAGCCATAAGAATTAAAATTCCCACTCGATGACTGCCCCCCTCCAGAAGAATTCCATTGTTTATTCTCCTGTTTAAACTCTTGATAATATCCATTTTGCTCACTATCATTTCGTTGCCAGTTATTATCAGCCTTAAAGGTTGTTCCGTCTTTAGTGTACTCTTCAACCTTTTGTGAAGCCATTGCCATGACCCCTTTCATAATCCCCCAAGTCCTATGTCCTATCTCTGTAGTCTTTGCAGTGACAACATTAACAGTTTCATTCACCTTGTAATCATAGCCACCCTCTTTCACCTGTTATAAGAGTTTAATCACACAACTCCTTTATCAAAGTTCAGAAATTGGAAAGATAGCTTACAATATATGCATTCCTTGTATTAAAAAAAATGCAGAATATTTAGTTAATCCGAAAGCAAATAACACAACTCTCTCTCTCACCCATGCACACACACATCCCCAAAGAGATGAAGACTAAAAACACACAAACCTTTCTCAAAACTCAAAGCAATGTAAAAAAGAAAGAAAACAAAGGTAATGGGTTACTACCAAGATGTGTCTTCCTCATAATAGATGTTTTTTGCCCCTCGAAATAGCCTTACATTTGTAGTATAGTAACAGGTTCATAAATTTTCAAACCTCAGGATATTAGGTTGATCTAATGCCCAAGGGGGACTAATATTTAATCTGGCTGTTACTTAACACAATGATTAGCAGTGGTGGTTTGCCAGTAATTGACACCATGAGAGGGCTGGGCTAGACTGTTTTTGTAATTGTTTTTTATGTCAAATGGAGACGTTATGACTTATAATGGTACTTTGATATGTTAAGACGGGAGATCAAGACACTATGAGGTGTTTACTACATCCATGAAGCAAGTCATTAGCTTCAAGTTCTGAGGAGTTAACCTATTAAATTTGGAATTTGATAGTTAAAAAATAGAAGAAATGGTGAAAAAGGGTGAAAATGAATAACAGAGGTAGCTTTTTCAGGGCTGTTCACCCAACTTATCGAAATATTTGAAAGAACAAAGAGAATGTAGCTTTTTCATTCAGGATACTACCAATTTTCTATTCCTTGTCCTTCTCTAAAGGTGATCCAAATGGAAACCCGAAATAGAATTATTTTTAATGAGTACCTGATATTAGTTAGGTTAGAAAGTAACAGATCTTTTGGTTTTAGTTTAGTTTTGTTTATTTCTGTTTTCTACTGCAGTAAAACTAGAATTACCTAGCTCCAAATACATTTCATATTTTAGGCACAGAGCATGAAGTTGTATGTCATTGGACTGACAAAAGCACATACAAACAGAAAAAGTGGCGCCAAACATATATCTTATTACCATAGCCAAAAGAAAAGCAGTACACATACAAAGTTCCTCCATTCACAGCATTCAATATAAGCATTAAACCCATTACGTCTATAGCATTTCAATAACCACAACAACGGATTCTTCGTGCATAGCATTTCAATAATGTTGAACTACCACTATAAGAGAAATTGCCTGGAACTAGAAGACATAATAAATATGCATGAACAGAGATACAATGCCTATGCCTGGCAGAATGGTCATCTAACATCAAACAAAATTAAGAGTGACAAGTAAAATACCTTCGTAGTGATCTCTTTTGTGCCTGCCTGGACTACATTCGCAGCCGACTGAGCCGCAGATGCAGCAACCAAAGATAACTTACCAATACCCTATTCAAATGACAAGTGCAAAACCAAAAACATACATGTAATGTGTATCAATATTCAGCCATTTCCAGCTACAATCAATCACACATCAAAATAAACACAAAAACAAAATTAATGCAACCTGAGAAACAACAGATAACACATCGCCTTGCGCATTCACATTCTGATGATTCTGGGAAGGCGCGGGACTCGATCCAAACCCGACATACTTCCCGCCCTGCGAGGGCGGGAGCCCGTCCGGCCGCGACTCGTTCTCTGCCATTTTTCTCGCGAAAAAGCTCTCCTTGTTCGCCGCCGAGGCCTCAAATTGCGATCTCGTAATGTCCTCCGTAGACCTCGACCTGGCGGGCATGCTTCCTCCATATCCACCATTCCCACGACCACCATGACCACCACCAGCACCAGCTCTGAAGTCGCCGGTCGACTGGTTCCTCCTTATATCGTTCGACGATCTGAAACCGTCGTCGTCCCAACTATCCCACCCCCCATTGTTTCCCGAATTACCACCCCTGCTGCCTCCGCCGCCGCCTCCATGGGCCAAAGGTGGCTTTGATTTCCCGAACCCTAGGCTCTCCTTCACGACGGGTGGGTCCCGCCAAGGACGCCCCTCGGCTAGGGCTTGAATCCGATCCCGGTAGACGCTGGCGGCGTTGGTGTTGTACTTGGTGACGATATCCGTCTCCTTGGAGACGCCGTAGCTGGCGAGGAAGGCGTTGAGCTGCTCGTTGCCGCCGGCCTCCATCTTCTTGATCTGGATCTCGGACCAGGAGTCCATGGTGACGGATCGGACGAAGGAGATGTGGACGCCGAGGCCGCGGTGCTTGCCGGAGCACTCTAAGCACATGAAGACGCCGTAGGATACCGAAGCCCACTGCGGGTTCTTCTGGGAGCAGTCGACGCAGATCTTGTTCCCTGGCTGCGATTGCAGGTCCCGGAGCCGCCGAGATGCCGCCATTTTTTGGGGGTACGATCCGTTCCGATCTGAATCGGATTGTACAAAATCGGATCAAAAATTTGAGATCAAAATTTAAGAAAAACTAAAAACAAAGAATTTAATTGAGAGGAAGGGAGGCGGAATGTCACCCTGTTTGGGGAGAGGAATTAGAATGAGGGGAACACCGACAGCGTTAATTCGTCGAACACTTTTTATAGTTTTATGGATTAGAAGAAGAGATGGAGTCCACTGCTCTCTGGCTGCATATCTCAAGGGTAGCACGTGCGGTGATTTTTTTAAGTTTTACTTCTCTGGTCCTTCCTATGAATTTAGAAGAGTGCTGCTATTTCCACCCACTTGTCCTATTTTCCCACCCACTTTATCTTCTCACCCACCATCTAAATTTAAAAAAAATAAAATCATATCTTTCCACCCACCATTATTTCTAAAAGACCCTTTAATTATTAATTCAACCAAACACCTTTAACTCCAAGTTAAAAACATAAAAAATTCTACCCAAAAAAAAAAAAACGCTCTTCATCTTCTTCATCTCTTTTCAACTTCATGATCAGAAATCCCAATGAAACATCATTCCAATCAACCCCTTAATCCTTTTGGAAGAACTACTCAGATTTACCCTACCATATCAATATTCTCATCATCCCCTTTGCTTACTAACCAAAAGAATTTATTTTCTTTTTAAAATTTGTTTTATTTTTAGGGTTTAAGAAGTAATTTTACAAAAGGATTAATTTGTTTTAAATTTTTTTAAAATAAGGTGGGTGGGAAAATAGGACAGGTGGGTGGAAATAACAGCACTCATTTAGAAACAACTAACTTACTAAATTTGTTTCAACCAAAAAACAAAATGTTACTTGATTCGTTGGTTAACATATTTTGTATGACAGTTTATCATTTCATTCAACTTTCATTTTATTTGATCTTTTATTTCATCATCTTGTTAAATCGTACAATTATATTGTTTTTTTTTTTTACCAATTCACGCGCAAGTTTATAACTAGCTAAAATTTATTGTTTCACACAATTATTTACTCTAGTATGAAACGATTGCCAAAAGAAGAAGATCCATAAATTGGTAAGTCCGGAAAAGAAATACGAAACGGGTAATTATGATGACGAAAATATTTCATGGCAAATTGTTGAAGAGTTATAATTCCATTATAATCTCTTACTCTATCTTTCAATTGTTTTTGTTAATTTAGTATACGTATATTAGAGTGTACAATAAAATTAGATGTTTTGGTTATAAAAAAGGCGACTGAGAGGCATGGGCGGAACTAGGTAGAGGGCTACCATGGGCTCTAGCATAGGTAGCCTTTTTATAAAATTAAAATATATTACATATATTTTAATGTTATTCATCCCATAAAAACATAGTAGCCCACTCAAATGTAGTTTTGTAACCCATTGTCTACTCAATTTTTGTAGGCAATAATCATATTATATTTAATTTGTTTGCTCAATTAATAAAATAATCTCTTAATAAACACTGTCATGATTTTAACTCTCAACCTTTTACTATTTTATCCCAATATGTATTTTAATATATTTCTAGAAAAGCTATAGAAACAGTAAGTACCCAAACAAAAATTGGTCCTCAGATTTTAAGCTATAACAATTTTAGCTAGCCTACCGATTGAAAAATTCCTGATTCCACCCTTACTGAGAGGGTAGCTTCGACCTCTTGCCCTAGCTACGGTATATTCTCTAACTCACATTTTGACTTAACCTTATTAGTTCGAGTAGTCGCATATATGCGATACTAATATTTGCCACAAAAAGTCAAAAATATTCCTAAGTTATAAAACCTATTGGAAGAAGAGCAGTTCCATAAACAACTGCAACGGCTTGGGGAAGGAATATTTTATACAATATTCATTAGGCCCAGAAGCCCACTCTAACTTTGCATCTTGAAACTGAACATTGCCACCTTCAAAAGAAAGAGGACGAAAAGATTTCAGAAGAATGAGACCATATAAAGGTAGACAAATGGGCTTAGAGCTTTGCTAGATACTGAAAGGCCCAAATGATTATTTTTCAATTACAATAAAAGCCCCAAATGATTTCAAGCCTGTAACATAATGACCTAAATGGTCATACAACTATTGCTCTATTATCATTTTGGTCCACCAACTAAAATTTTCAATTCAAATGTCCTTTAACTTTTTATTTTGTACCAAGATAATCCATCCGTCAAAGTCTGTGTATTATTCCGTGAAATCGAGGTACAAAACCCTATTTTTAGGTGAGTATCCTTCTCTAAAAGGGTTATTGATCTCAATGGTCTCCTAACTATTACTCCAGTATCATTTTGGTCCACCAACTAAAATTTTCATTTGAAACGTCCTTCAACTCTTTTTTTTTTTTTTGGTATCAAGATGGTCCTACTGTTAAAGTCAGTCAATTTTATTGTTAAATTGAGGAGTAAAAATGTCTCTATGAATTAAAATAGTAATATATAATTAAAAATTAAAGGAAACTATTATAAAACTTAGAAAATTTTTAAAAATTGAATCTCACTAGCCACATGGCTTTTTTTTTTTCGTGAGACTGACCTAACAATTGATAATAATAAAAATCTATATTGTTTAAATTAATTAAAATCACATAAATATAAATAAAAAATAACAAATTTTTTAAAAGAGTAAACAATAATTAAAAATTAAAGAAAACTATTATAGGAACTTGTACCTAATTTAAAAATTGAATCTCACCACAAACATGGCTTTATTTTATTTTATTTTAATTTTATGACATGGACTTAAAAAGTAATATTTTTTTCTCTATTGTTTAAATTAATTAAAAATTTTAAAATAAGATAAATACAAAAATAAATAACAATAAAATTGACGGACTTTAACGATAGGACCATCTTGATACAAAAAAAAAAAAAAAAAGTGGAAGGACGGTTCAAATGAAAATTTTAGTTAGTTGACCAAAATGATACTGGAGCAACAGTTGAGGGACCATTTCAGTCATACCCTTCGATAGAGCTTCTCAAAAAGTCGCATATACCCTTCAAAACTCAGTCATGTGGCCATCGTGTGATCAGAAGTGATGGAATCAATTACGGATGGACCATCTTGGTACAAAATAAAAAGTTTAAGGACGTTTGAATTGAAAATTTTAGTTGGTTGACCAAAACGATAATGGAGCAATAGTTGGGGGACCATTTAGGTCATTAACCCTATAAATAAATATGCCTACCCCTGCATGAAATATTGAAGGAAAATAAATTGAGTTATTTACACTAACACTCTTTGAAGTTAGTATTCTTGTCAATTTTTTTGACGGTGCAAGGGACAATTTCCTCAACCCAAAATCCTTAAGCATAAAAGCTCGTCTCAAACTCCCCTAATTTCATAGTAGGGCTTGAAATTGGTCATTTGGGTTTAGGGTTCTTCAAAAATTGGAATTAGTAGTTGAATTTCAAGCCCTAATATGAAGTGGGGAGAATTTTAGACAAGCTTTTACGCTCAAGGGTTTTGGGTTGACGAAATTGCCCCTTGCATCCTTAAAGACATTGACAAGAATACTAACATGTCTTGAATTGCTGCAAATACGAAACTACAATGGCAAAATTGACAGAATTGAAACTACAAGGTCAAAAGTGATTGAAGTGCCAAACTACATGAACCAAAAGTGACTTTTGGCCATGATTTTATACAAACAAAAATCTCCAAATGACAAAGTTGGCCTTTAAGATTAGATTGCATATACTTCATTGAGGTTTATTTTGTCATTTGCATAAGTTTTTGTTTTTTTTTTTTTAATGAAATCATCAATTTTTGGACAAACAATCAACGAAAATAAGTTTTGTGAAAACAAACTGAAACTTGAGGAGGTTTTGTGAAGGCACAAGAAACCTCAAAATATGTTAGTGTAAATAACTCAAATAAATACTATGTTCTATAATGGGCTGATTAGGAATCTCACATGGGACAATTGGAATGGATTGGTAGGTAGATAGATCATTGGTATCTTATTTTTAGTAATTTTTGGAACTAGGCCCAATTTCCATATTTTTCAACAAAGTGTAATTCTCAATTATTTTCTAACTTTCCAATTTTACCCTTATAATTTTTGTAATTAAAAAAAAAGTAAAACAATTTCTACAATTGAAAAAAAATAAGTGAGAGAAGAAATTCTAACTATGCCATTTTCTCCTTTTTCTATTTTCTTTTTCGCAGAAAATAAAAAATCGATTTTATAGTATTGCAAAGGGATCCGATACAAGTTGAAGTTGCATTGTAATCCCATTGATAGAAAGCAACCCCCACATGCGTGTTAATGCAGTCAATTATATTAGGTTGAGTTCTGCTGATTTTAAAATTTTAATTAAAGCCTTAGGACCTCCTTATTGAATAGCCTAGTTTTAAAAAGCTGATAACTTTTATGCACTATTATGCTCCATTTGGTTCATAGGAAATGAGGTTTGGGGATGGAAAATCAATTGCTTTTCTATGTTTGGTAAGTTCAAGTATGGGAAATAATTGTCTCGCACATAGGAAAATAGGAGGGAAAGTGAAGCCATCCTCCTAACTTGGGTTTTGTTTTCCCTCCTCATGGGAAAGTTTGGGAAAATGAGTTAACAATAAATGCACATTTTTCATGATCATTTTGTCCCCATTAACAATTTGAATTACAATATATCATTACATGCATTCTTTTTTAATTTGATGTAATATTTGTATAATTGGAAAATTATACGAACTTTGTTTTCTATTCCTACTCAAAACAAACATGAGAAAGGAAATAAAGTGATATCTTCTAGTTACTTTTCCAGTATTACCAAACATAAGAAAGGAATCTTCCATTTTCAATCCATTGGAAAATAATATTTCCCTTCAAATCCGTTCCGTGAACCAAACAGGACCTTAATAGAGATAAATTTCACACACCCTTGTGCATTATTGTACCTAAAATTAAGGAAACTCATACGTCATACTCATAAAGTCCTAGAATTAAGGAAAATCAATCACATGTACATTTATTTTGATATTGAAATAATTCTAATTTTGTTAAATTTGAATTAGGCATGTTGGTCGAAAAAAAGAAAAAAGAAGAAGCAAGTTTCACGTTAAAATTCGTAATCAAATACATCACTTCCCTCATTCTAAATATCAAATCAAATTGATTTTCAAATTTAGGTATTGAAACACGGAATGAATTTTGACATCCAAGCATCTTCACCGTTTTGGTAAAGAGAGCTCGTTGGGAGAGGGTTCAGTCATTCTATATTTATATTTTATAGCTCCATACTCTTTTTTTCTGTGGTCTCATCTCGTGGACTTTTCTTGACCCTCAAAGGATTAGCCTTACAATAATACCGCAGAGAGAGACAGCTACTGTTAGCTCGGACGGATCAGTCACTGTATCCAATACGCATGCCCATGTCAACAGTCTTGTATGACATTTCAAAGGATTGGATGAGCATGAGTATATTTAATGTCAATGCATGAACCATCATAATTTAAATCCTTTCTTCTTTGTCGACAGGTATAATCCACGAGAAAAGATATTGTCGCACATATCAATTATCTCAAATTTCAACATGTGTGTGAGAAACTCTCTGCTCTTGCAGTTTAGATTATCGTTTATATTAAAAGAATTTTTGTTTCTTTTCCTTATTTGTTTATGCTTTTAAGGTTGATAGAAACAAAGAATTAATGCCCGAATGTTATTCCTACGTTCACAATACTAGGATTTTGGTGAGTCAAGAAAGGCAGGAAGACACATTTAGAGCATCCACAATGGTGCTATCTATTTCTTAGCTAAAATTTGGCTAAGAATATATGAAAGCTATTTTAGGAGCTCTCTAAAAAATTTCAACTCCAACCATACTCCATAATTTGGAGAGTTATAAATGGTATAATTCTTTTTTGATTGGTCCATTTCTATTATAAAATAAAATAAAAAATAGTTAGCATTAAATAAAGGTTTGAAATACTCATTAAATAAAGCAGCATTAAATTATAGGGAGCCACTAGGTGTCCTTTCTCTCTCCTCAGATTTAGGAGCTCCTAGAGGACTCCCTATTTTAGGAGGTGGATAGGGAGTGTGGTTGGAGTTGTATTTTTACGATCTCTCCCTAAAATTTGTCTAAGGAGGTAGTTTAGAGAACCCATTGTGGATGCTCTTAGACACAATTTTTGGTTTCTGAGAGGGAGAGGGATCAAGTGGGAACGTACGATTGGTGGATGTTCACATGCGTTTTGCCTGTTTCGTTAGTTTCCCAGCACCAAAATAACCACGATGAATTTTATTTATTTATTTGAATGGTGATAAGAGATCTATATGAATGGTGATAAGAGATCTATATGAAAACCGCCTAAACCGAATCAAATATCTATATTATTTTTATTTGACTTTTAGTTGGGATGTTAGATGTTCAGAAATTACAATGGCGGTTGCAGTGTTTGTTTTATATGTGTTCGTTTCAACTTTCAAGTATAAAATTATTGTGTTTAATTTCACCAAACCGCCACTCAAACCGCATCGCTTATCAGTTGACTAATTTGACTGCAGATAAAATCATATCGCTATTCTCTCAAAAAAAAAAAAAAAAAAACTTTATTTTTCCAAAATGGAAGCATGGTCCATTCAAGCAAGCTGATCATGATGAAGAATGAAGATGTTTCATCATTCCAATCTGGGACCTGTTGGATCCAATCGATTCACAATTATATATATAGCACATAGTTGGTATTGTTGGGTAGTTCGGTTTCATATCACCACACAATGTAATGGTAAATATATTGTGATTGTGCACGCAATGCAACCCTCGACTTCCCTACTTTAGACTAAGTCCTAGGCACACCAATCATAATCAGGTTGATCATTCTACACAAGTTGATGATAAAAATAAAACCCAATTGATGTAGGAAGAATTCCCAGTACCAAAGAAAACAGCACTGAATTCAAGGATCATGGCTTTCAATTTTCCAAAGAAAGCTACATTGTTGAGCTGTTGAGGGGTTGGTTGAGGCCAATTAACAGCTCTTCACCGAAGAGCATTTAATACTTGTCAACAATGCAGCAGCTCCAATTAAACCCAATTTATTACCTACATTCAACCAGCCCATACATGAATTTCCCATGCATTTCCTTCCTCTTTTTTTGTCCTTCTTATCATCTTATGGTTTGAGGTCTTTTTCTTTTGTCCTCTACCCCTCTCCCAATACTTTGTTTCCAAATGTTATAAAAAAGAGAGGGTTCTGTCAGTTTGTCTCACATATTTGTGGAGTGACAGGAAAAAAAAGGGGAACTTGCTCTGTGCTTCTGTGTGAGTTTTCTGATTGGGATTGGGTCTTTTGTGTCATTTTAGGAGATGGGTATCTTTGCGTTGGTGACAGGAAGGCCAGGGCCTAGTGGGTTTGGATCAGCTTCCACTGCTGAGCAGGTCACTGATGGAGTTGATGCTAGCAACCTTACTGCTATTGTCACTGGTCAGCTATAACTTTTGCATTTTCCTCTTTGAATTCTGTGTTTTTGTTTCTTAATGTCCTTTCTTTTGGGTTTCTGTGGCTCATTGAGACTACCAATCATATGTATTGAGTCATTATCATGATAAATCTTGGGTAGCTAGCAAAAAGCCAACAGCCCAACACTTCTATTTGATTAACATTTCTGTTCCTGTTTGTGAAATGCAGGTGGGGCAAGTGGGATTGGGTTGGAAACTGCAAGGGTCTTGGCACTTCGAAAAGCCCATGTCATCATTGCCGCCAGAAACATAGAGGCTGCTAATGAAGCAAAACAGGCTATTATTAAAGAAAATATAAGTGCCCGAGTGGATGTTCTGAAACTTGACCTCTGCTCTCTCAAGTCTGTTACAGCATTTGTTGATAGCTTCAACGCTCTTGATCTTCCTCTCAACCTCTTAATGTAATGGTCTTTTTCTCTCTTATTTTATTTAGGCTTCATGTAACATTTTAGCATCTGCATCTTATTCAGTTTTTCAGAAATTGGTGGTTTATGTTGCAGAAACAATGCTGGTGTCATGTTCTGCCCCCACCGGCTTTCGGAAGATGGAATAGAATTGCAGTTTGCAACCAATCATCTTGGTAAGTCCATATCCTGAATTGGGAAAAATATATATTTAAAAAAGGGGTTCTAAACCTTTGTTACTTATCTGCATTCAGTTAAGCCAATTACCAATTTTACAGGTCATTTTCTCTTAACAAACCTTCTCCTTGAGAAAATGAAGAACACTGCTAGAACTACTGGTGTGGAAGGCAGAATTGTGAATCTGTCATCCATTGCTCATGTACACACTTATAAAGATGGGATTCATTTCGATAAGATCAACGATCGAATTAGGTATCTTTTTTCCACAGTGGTTATTTATAAATAAAAAGATTATGGCAAGCAGCTAGTTCATAGCTCTTAAACTTGGTGTTTTTTTTTTTTGTGTCCCCTCAGTTACAATGACAAAAGGGCGTACGGGCAATCCAAATTAGCAAACATACTTCATGCCAACGAGCTCTCTCGTCGATTGCAGGTGATCCTGTTTCCTACATAAATGCTCATAGAACCCTAGCTCAACCCCAAGTTGTCTTTATCATTCCCATTATAGCCAAATGAAAACAGGTACATGGTAGTTGTGGTAGATGAATGTTTCCAGTTTCGTTAATCACTGGCCTCCACTAGTTAATTATAATGTCCAAAGACTCTTCAATAAGCATTTGGTGAGACCTACATGATTATGGAGGCACATGAAGTGGTAGGGCTGGCTGGTGGATAATATACAGTATGGACATGGGGCCCTGTCAAGAGTCGATTGAAGTTTAACAAAAGATGGCTCTTCGTACGAACAGGTCTTCAATGCTTTGCGGGGACCAAAAACATAGATGAAATAAATTTTGGGAAGGAGAGGAGGCCCATAAATGGAATTTTAAATTCAATCACTGCCGCATTCATGGCCCCATAGACGGACATGTATCCTGTACTGTACTCACAGTGTGTGAACTTTGAATCATAAGAACTGTTTGCATGAACGACTAGAAGGACGAGAACTTTCTCTCCAAGATAGGGTCTTAATTTGTTGGGTAAAATCTAGTTGGGAGGTAGGCGTAGTTTTGATAAATTGTTACCGTACTATGAATTTACACCGGGTAGGTCGGCGTGATTTCTTTCGGTCCAATTGACTAAAACCTAAACAGAAAGCTTTAAAATTCCAAGCAGGCAATTTATTGTGTTGGACGGACTCATCCGTGAAAAGTTTGACAATGAAGGTGAATTAAAATGCAAGTAATCTGCTCTAATTAAATGGCAAATTGCTTGCCGTGCTGTGCAGGAAGAAGGTGTGAACATAACGGTCAATTCAGTCCACCCAGGATTGATCATGACACCTCTCATGAGGCATTCTGCTTTTCTGATGAGTATGTACAAATTTCCCATGCATAATTTGATATTCCCACCCAACATATACATACACTTTCACATATTGTAATTTGTATCACAGCTAGGCCATTAACTTTGATCATCTTTGTTATGCAGGAACTCTGAAGTTGTTCACCTTTTGGATTTGGAAGAATGTCCCTCAGGTAATTAATTAATTAGTTAATCTCCATCAAATAATCTCAATTTTTTTTTAGTACAAGCGATTAGGGTATAGGAGGGTTTCGAACCTCTGCTCATAGGGCTTGAGGCCAAAGAGCTCAATCAACTGAACTAATCTCAATTATAATTCGTTGTTTAATATATCTTTGCATGCATTGTCTGAATTGAATGTTTTATCAGGGAGCAGCCACAACATTGTATGTAGCCCTGCATCCAAAAATGAAAGGTGTGACTGGAAAATACTATGTGGACTGTAACGAGATGAAACCCAGCTCGTATGCTAGAGATGAAAAGTTAGCCAAAAGGCTCTGGGACTTCAGCAACAAGTTGATTGATGGAGCTTCCAAAAGCTGATTATTTAAGAAGCACCCTCTCAATCTGTGCTGCCTATGTTTATATAAAGCTTGCCTGCAAGGCATAAGCCTTATGTTTGTGGAATTTGGGTTTGATTGAAATGGTTCATAGATCATAGTGATTGTCGTTTGGTCGTTTGTTGATAATTATTTTGTATTGTTAAAAAAATAATGTAATGGGATTGGGACAGAGCCAGGAATCTTATTAATGCATACAGCCAAAGCTTATTAATAATTAACAACAATAACAATGTATAACCACGATTAAACAAAATTAAACCTTCAATCATAACAAGAAAAACAAAAAACTATAAGAAAGACACACAGAAACTCACAAAAACCAGACACTCAAGACATCCTTCCATGCTGGGGCCAGTTGGATCGGGTCGTTTCACAATTACTTACAGCCCATTCGTTCTCGACTATTAACAGATTAATGAGGCTATTAAATAAGAGCATTTAATATTATTGTATTTTCTTTGTCAAAACTTTCTTGGGTGTGACGGGAATATGATGTTAATTCAAATGTTATTTTGGGAATGTATGTTATAATATGAGTAGATATCGATAAAGTTTTACAACAACAAAATAAATATTTAAAAAAATTTACACGTATAAAAACCACATTGGTAGTGACCGCAGTGAATAATTTTTCGGTCAATTGAACCTAACTTATTACATACATTCAACTCATCCTACTCGAGTAGTTTTTAGGTTTGGTATTATGGTACATGTTCATTAATACTAAACACTAAATTAAATTATTATTTTATTATATTTTAGTGTTGATTCATTATTAATTAATAAGAAAAGAAAAGAAAAAATAATAAAATATTCATTTGACATCTTGCTTTTGGGATGTCAAAAATAACATCTCAACCTCTAGCCTTCATTTCACATCAGCTTTGACACATCGGTTGGAGTGATGTGAGATGTTAATTATAACTGTTAAATGTCTATGTGACACGTTTGACATATCGGTTGGAGATGCTCTTATAACCCAGATGAATCAAACTGCGTAAAAACCATCGCACTCAAAAATTTCTGGTGCGGTGTTTATATTTATTCCCATGCATTTGTGCTCTGTGTCTGTGGCATCTGTCTTTTACCCTCCAAGTTTCTAATCTCTCCCAAAGCTGTGGTCCATTTGTTATAAAAATAGAGTCCATCAGTTCGGCTCATATCATTGTGTGCTGTGACCTTCTCTGTAGGTTTCTTGATTGAGACTGGCTCTTTCTTGTGATCTTAGGAAATGGGTATCTTTGCATTGGTGACAGGAAGGCCAGGGCCTAGTGGGTTTGGGTCAGCTTCAACTGCTGAGCAGGTCACTGAAGGAGTTGATGCTAGCAACCTTACCGCTATTGTAACTGGTTAGCTAAATTTTCATTTTCCTCTGTGAATTAATTCTGCTGTTTGTTTCTTCTTTTTATTTTTCCGGTCTTTGTGGGGTTCTTTATTTCATTGGATGTTTCTGTTTCTGGTGTTAATGGCCTTTTTTTCTTTTCTTTTTTTTGGGTTTTTATTTATTTATTTTTATTTTATAGTAATAAGAAGAACAAAAAAATAGATATGACCCAATTAAACATGAAATTAGGAGTGGTAATATGGCTTTTGAATGCAAATCTGCATATAGAGACAGAAAGCAAGCCAATATGCTTCTTCCCAGTTTGATTAACATTTCTGTTCCTGTTTGTGAAATGCAGGTGGGGCAAGTGGGATTGGGTTTGAGACAGCAAGAGTCTTGGCACTTCGTAGAGCCCATGTCATCATTGCCGCCAGAAACATAGAGGCTGCTAATGAAGCAAAACAGGCTATTATTAAAGAAAATATAAGTGCCCGAGTGGATGTTCTGAAACTTGACCTCTGCTCTCTCAAGTCTGTTAGAGCATTTGTTGATAGCTTCAACGCTCTTGATCTTCCTCTCAACCTCTTAATGTCATACTCTCTCTCTCTCTCTCTCTCTCTCTCTCTCTCTCTCTCTCTCTCTCTCTCCTTATTTAGTTAGTTTAATATGAAATTATTAACATATTAGCATTTTCAATTTCTTCAGTTTATAAAAATTGGTGATTTATGTTGCAGAAACAATGCTGGTGTTATGTTCTGCCCCCACCAGCTTTCAGAAGATGGAGTAGAGGTGCAGTTTGCAACCAACCATCTTGGTAACTACTGTTATCTTTTCTGTTGAGATGTATGAGATTTCAATTAAGGCCCATCCCATATGAGATAATTGGGGGAAAAGGAATTGAAAAAAGAATTGGGCTCCCAACTTTTTCACTCATTGCATTTTACAGGCCATTTTCTCTTGACAAACCTTCTGCTTGAGAAAATGAAGAACACTGCTAGAACTACTGGTGTAGAAGGCAGAATTGTGATTCTGTCATCAATTGCTCATACAACCCTTTACCAAGAGGGGATTCGATTCGACAAGATCAATGATCGAATTGGGTAAGGAATAATTTGAGTAATCCAATATTTTTCCATATTGATTATTTACAAGCAGATAGCTCACAATCCTGGAACTTAAATGTTTTTTTGTACTCAGTTACTCAGAACTGAAGGCATATGGGCAATCCAAATTAGCAAACTTACTGCATTCCAATGAGCTCTCTCGTCGATTGCAGGTGATCCTATTTCCTCTATTGTCTGCAGAAAGCCCCAACCATTATTTCACATTAATTATTGGAAACTAGTGTCGTGCAGAGACACATGGTATACAAAAAATGTGCTCACAGAACCCCAGACCAACCCCAAATCACTGTCATTCAATTGAAGCCAGAAAAAACAGGTGCATGGTAGTTGTGTTAAGTGAGTGTTTGATGGTTCATCAAGGGCCCCAATCAAGTAACTAGTGTCCCATAAGCTTTGGCGAAGAGACCTACATGCTTGTGGATGTGGAGGCACATGAAGTAGGGCTGGGAGCTAAAAAATAGAAACAGATTGAACTTTCACCAAAGTATGTACAGAGATTATAATTGCTGCTGCGAAAAAAAAAAATCAATGAACAAAAAAATAAGTGTATATCAATCACTGTCCTCAAGTGGGTAACCTGACAGGCTCCCGTAGACATATACACCCTACAATAAGACCTATACCAAAGACTTTGTCTCGCTCCTCTCAATAGTTACAAATTTAATATGTTATATTGTCATACTATCAATTAACATATTTACACTGAAAAGTTAACCGTGAATATAAAGTTTCAAAATTCCATACATTTACATGGTATATTGCTTTATGTGCAGGAAGAAGGTGTGAACATAACGGTCAACTCAGTCCACCCAGGATTGATCTTGACACCTCTCATAAGGCATTCTCCTCTTTTGATGAGTATGTTCCAATACGCCATGCATATTTCCAATTTATACAATTAAGCATTTTATTAATTAATTAATTTTGACCATCTCTGCTATGCAGAAACTTTCAAGTTGTTCACCTTTTGGATGTGGAAGAATGTACCTCAGGTGATTAATTAATTAATCTCCAACTAATGATCTCTCTTATTTATAATTACTTGTTCTAATGGACCGAGGGATTAAATTAAAAATATATTTGAATGCAATCTCTCTGATTGTTTTCAGGGAGCAGCCACAACATCATATGTAGCACTGCACCCAAAAATGAAAGGTGTGTCTGGAAAATACTTTGTGGACTGCAACGAGATGAAACCCAGCTCACATGCTAGAGATGAAAAGTTGGCCAAAAGCTTTGGGACTTCAGCAACAAGTTGATCGATGGGGCTTCCAAAAGCTGATTATTTAAGAAGCATAAGAATATCCTGTGAATCTGAGATGCCTACCACTTGGAATTGCAAGGCATAATCATTTACATATAGTGATTGTCACTTATCCTGTGCTTCTTTATAGTGATGGGATTTGAGTTGGCTCTTTCATTAATATGAGGTTGACAAATCATCCTTAGCACAATCACTTTTCCCCTAAGCTGGAATGGGAAGCGAAAATCTCTCTTTTTCTCCACCAAGTCCAGCTTCATTCATTTCAAACAAAGTTATTCATGTGTGATAAATTATTTAGTGCGACGGTAATACTATGCTAGCATTATCATGAAGCATAATAGTGTTATGAGTCTACTGGAATGATAAGAAGATTATTGTTTCGATTTTGATGCAAAATCCAACCATACATGCTTTAACGGTCAAAAATCTATACATGCGTCAATAGTCAGAAATCACTCATGCGTAACTAACTATTAAGTATTTAATATTTACCCTCACAAACAACAATTTCTCCTATATATGTTGGTAAAGAATAATATCATCTATGTATTTATAACATGAGCCATCCAACTACAGAACAAAGCACTAAAAACCTATATCACGTCATAAACATTAATTAAGCACCTAAAATTCTATATCTTCAACCGAAAAAAAACACAAAAAAACACAGTGCTTTTTCCACAAAGCAGCCCAACAGGCCCAACTCAAGGGACCTCATCAGTCTCCCACAAGCCCACGGCTCGAACCAGGAAAGCCGACCCAGCCACCACAACCGCCGCGAAAACAGGGGGCACGATGAAATCGATGCTGGACTTGCTGAACAAGTGAGCCGGCAAGCACAGGATATCTCCCGGCACGTCCGACGGAACCCTAACGTAGCCTTCCGAGTCGCAGGCGCGGGAGAAGGAAGACGTCGACGAAATGGAGGAGACGAACGCGACCTCGGGGGAGAAGGAGGCCACGGCCACCGTCAGAGTGAGCAATGTGGTCCACGTGGCGGCGTAGATTAGCACTGGCCAGCGCGAGGAGACGGTCGTGAGGGTGGAGGTAAAGAGCGAGCGGAGCATGTTGTTCTTTGGGTTTGGGAAGACGAATGGTGAGGTTGGGAGTTTATATAGGCATGCGATTGGGTGGTCAAAAATCTGGGTCAAAAGTCTCTCAGAGAGAGAGAGAGAGAGAGAGAGAGAGAGAGAGGGGACCTAATTTCAACGACTTTGTGAATTTTGGAGTTTAGGTGGAAGAAGATGGGAAATGACCCATATTTGTTGACTGCTCATATTTGTTTTGGTGGTTCTATTTTAATTTTAATGTGGAAATCGTATGTTGCAAGACTCTGAATCAGATCACGAATTCGAATGAAAATGTACACAACGGTGGTTCAGATTCAAATTCTGAATATTTGCAATCTTCACGCTACACTTATTTCTATTGAAGTAGATGAACATGTTACAAACAACAAATATGTAAAGTGGAATGGATTTGGAGACAGTAGCAAACCTAACATATACCTGCTTGTATACACAGAGGTTTTTCTGGAAGCTGATTTCATGATTACACATTATGAACACGAAGATGGGAATGATGATTTCATGTTTACACATTATGAACTCGAAGATGGGAACGCTTTCTCTCGAAGCGACAGAAAAACGAAGGCACCGTATGAGAGGACGATTGCGGCAAGCATAATTATCAGCATTGCCTGCAATGAGATGTATGAATTGATAAAGAAGACGACTGCAATTGAAGCGCTCTGCCAGACCTTCAGCTGTGCAAATGCTCCTTCCTGTTCCCCAAAAGAAACAGACTGAATATCAATACAATGGTTGTTCTGAACTTCATAAAGAACAAGAACTTAAAAAGGGGAAGAATTAGAGAAAAGGTGTAGTCAAATACAGTGTCGTTCTTGAAGAATATCCCAAGCAAAGCACTCAGCTGTGTATTTAAGACTCCATCACCAATGCCCAAGAGAGCTGCCATTATAAGAGGGTAGATAATACCAAGTGCACCACTCACTGGGCTGCATCATAAAAACAAGATAGCAATATCTTGAAATTAGATATTCTCTTTTTTCAGCCAATCGTTCGAATTAGATATTACTGTAACAATTTCAAAGTCTACAAAACTGTAGTACGCTACACGTAAATACTGCTAACCTGTATAATAAAAGAATCCACAGGAATATAATAGCCTGAAGGAGGACTCCACCAGAAACTATAATAGTGATGGACTTGACACCAGAGGTGAGTCGACCAGCAGTCAAAGAACACTGACACATGTTCAACCCAAATGTGAGATCACAAATATAACAGACCAAAAACATATCGCACACTGAAAATCTGTCTTAAAAAGAATGTATGCCTTCTAGCAAGCATGGAGTGAATGTATGCCTTCAACTCCACATATCGAGCATGCATATGCAATATCAAGAAAAGCTCCATTCTTGCTATCCAAGAAATGGTCTAATAAAGAAAAGCCATGATCAGGCAAAGGGAAGAAATGTAGGTTATTGGTTATGGCAGCAAGAACTGAAGTTAACACACCCCCCTGGGCACTCCCAAAAGAAGACTAGTGCAGAGGAAAGTTTTTTCTAATAATTAAGTTTCCACGTTTCAGCTACTCCCGAAAAAAGAACAAGACAACATAAAGGATGCTCAATTTGCATTAGCATTTGAATGAAACAAAATATCGATTTTGAATGCTATGTCCATTGAGCTAACTAATGGGTACACACTGTATTGAAAATAATGATGCAAACTACTTGTATCTGCATATATACTTACCATTGCATCAAAAGCCCCATAAACTGCCATTGCACCACCAACACCAGACACACCGAGCGTTGGAGTAACAATATACTTGGTGTATACAGCCCTAAAATAAGAATAGTTTTGCAATGCTTAATAATGGAACAAACAAAAGAAGAATCAGAATAAATCAAGTGATATTCTTTTGGCTATAAGAAAGTAGGCTGCTGCAATTGGTCAAGTAATTACCACACAAATGCTTGTTGTAATCCTGAATACGCCATAAGGGGGATGATCAATAGCATCCGTACATCAAACAAAGGAGTGACTATTGACTTTGACATAGATAATAGAGATGCATAAAAGCTGAGGGAAGAGCCCTGGGGGTCCTCCTCTCCTTTACCATCCCTTTTATGTAAGAAGCACATCAGTATGGTACCTAAAGTCATACTGATGAGAAACACACTGAACAAATAGGTTGTGCCCCTAGTACTTCCCCCCTGCAGTGATGGGAAGGAAAATATTATAAAGGCACATAATTTCAAAACACATAATAAATTCAAAATCAGAAATCAGAAAGAGGTGGGAACAGTAAAACTTGATGCATTGTGTCAAAATCCGTATTCTGAAAGCTTACAAAACTAGGGCCATCACACTTGTGGGGTCTAACGAGTGAATAAAATGAACAGAAAGGACAAGAAAAACACAAGTTCAACTACAAGGATGGCAGTGGCACATACTGTTCCATCTCTTAGCATGGCGAGTGATACAAGATTTCCAATAAACTGCAAAAGTTTAGAGTAACACAAAGTCATCAATAAGAGATTTCAGTGAAATCATACATATATGCTCCCTAGAAAAGATCCAACAGATTCACCTGGTGACAGGCAAACATTCCCCAAAATTCTCCATTGAAATGACCGATAACTGTTCCTTCATGTAAGTTATTATCTCTGGCATGACTACGCGCGGTAGAAGTTAAATATGTCCCCTGATAGACCCAAACTAAGTTCAGAAAACAACATTTCTAGCTTTAACCACCAAATACTAAAAAGAGACTTAATACCTGCCCAACCCATATAATTGAAGCAGCAAATCCCATGTACAAAGAAGCTGGAACCATAGTATACCTACATGGAAATACTTCAACAAATAAAAATATGCATTGTGATGCATTTATGCATGTAAGTATGCATACAAGCAAATTAGTAAATACCAAGTTGGTTTCAAATTTGCAGCTATGAACAACCAGTAGCCAGTAGTCCCAATAAGCAAAGCATTCTTTGATCCCAATG
This sequence comes from Prunus salicina, assembly GCA_020226455.1. Taxonomy (NCBI): domain Eukaryota; kingdom Viridiplantae; phylum Streptophyta; class Magnoliopsida; order Rosales; family Rosaceae; genus Prunus; species Prunus salicina. The sequence continues at coordinate 9,032,750 of CM035342.1, forward strand.
CTCGAACCACCGGAGACGCCACCAAAGAGAAAAATGTGAAAGACAAATACAAAATCCCAAGTGAAATGGTACCCAAATCATCCTCCTGAACCCAAAATCACAGTCCCAAATCATCAACCAAATCAATTTTGAAAAAGCGAAAGCAATTATTTTCAATTAAAGATTCAAACTTTAAACTCACAGTGTTGAGACTGGTCTCCAGGTTCTGAGCGGCACCATAAGCGAGGAAAATCAACAAGAAGGCAGAGCTGAGAATATGAACATCTCTTGTATGCTCCTCCGGCTTTGGATTGGCGAATTTTCGACGACGAGTGGCGTCTCTTCACCACGAAAATCCGCAGACTCCATAGCTTTGAGTTCTCAATACAGTTTATCACAGAATCGCTATAAAACCCTAAACATGTGCGAGAGAGTCCAAATTCCAATCGAGTGAGGCCAAGAGTGAGGTCACTGCCGGCGAAGAAAATCGAGAGCTAGTTGACAAAGAAAGAGATTGACTTTCAATTTGGGTTTGAGTTCATTAACTCTGAGCACTGTTTGGTTGCTGAGAAAATGCAGTGAAAATGAAGAGATAGTTGAAGTGATTCTCTGAATTTTCGTTGTTGTCGGTTGCGATGGTCGGGAATCAAGCCATAAAGAAAAGCCTCTGTATCCACCGAAGAAATCTCAGGAAACGACAAACAGTCGCTGGAGAAGAAGAGGAAGACAACGACAAACGCCGGACGGACGTTTTGCTAATCAATTCGTTATTGTTGCCGCCAACATATAATTGCAAGGTTTTTTTTAATATTATAGTTTAGCCTTGTAGTTTACATATCCCCATCTCGACTTGTTTTGGTATTTTACACAAGAGTTTCACTAAAACATCCAAAATAGGGGTTGAAATTATAAAAAAATTCAAACACTATTTAAACATAGAAACACGCTCAAAACCCATCATTATACACACTCAAAACCATTTATAAACACACCCAAAAAGTTAATTTTGGGGTTAATTTTGATATATTTAAACAGTATTTTGATTTTTTTATAAATACATGCCTACAATTGAATTTTTTTTATAAATTTGTATTTTACATATCCCCATGTCGACACTCCATCAACTTGACGGTGGACAGTAGCTTTTGATTTTCCTTTGATGAGAAATAGCTTTATAGGGACTTTTTTTTTCTGGAGAGAGAGAGAGACAATTATAGGGACTTTTAAGTGAAAATTGAGCTACACTACAAAAGGTAAAAATGTAATTTAGCCTTCTTCTATGTATAATTGTAGATGAGTTGAAAAAGATATTTTATGTAAACTATTTCTCGCTCTAGTAGTATATCTATTTTCAATGTTGACGGGACATCTCGTGATACTTACCAAAAAATATATAGATATACCAGAAATAACAAACACAATGGTAGTCTAGAAAAAGAAAAAAGAAAAGAACTCTTGCACCAGACTTGAAAGAGAATCAGTTCAAAAATAGATCTTTATAAGTGGAAACAAAAGAACAAAAGAAAACAAAAATTGGAAATCCGTCCTCTTGAAGTGGACTTGAACCGAATTCTGATTGCTTGTCAACAGTATGGTGGTGTGTGGTGATGGTATAATGGTCATTTCCATCAGTTTAGAAACAACAGAGGGGATGGTATTTAGAGACAGCACCAACATAAAAAAAGTATAAAAACTTGTATGGATTTGCCTATGACACAATTCTCTCTAAAGATGTTTTCATTCATGTGCACACATCATGAACCTGAGCCTGAACTTGAACCTGAACTTGAAGTGAGAGTGCTTTCTCTCCCTGCTTGGATGGGTAAACGAAGGCAGCGTACGAGAGGCAGATTGCAGACAGCATAAGCACCAGCATTGCTTTCAGTGAGATGTATGGACTGATGAAGAAGATGAGTGCAACAGCACTACACTGCCACACCTTGAGCTGTGCAAATGCTCCTTCCTGCATTTCCCCCGAAAGCAACAGATTCGGGTCGGATTGCAAATACAAGTGGTTTTGATTCTGAAGTTCATGAATAACAGAACTTATAAAGGAGAAAGATTAGGGAAAAAGTGTGGTGAAATTGATACCGTATCGTCCTTGAAGAATATTCCAATCAGAGCACTGAGCTGTGTGTTGAAAACTCCATCACCAATCCCTAATAGAGCTGCCATTATGAGAAGGTTTATGGTTCCAAGTATTCCACTTGATGGGCTGCATGATCATAACAAGGTAAAATAAGGAATTAGAGGTTACCAGGTCTTCAAAATTAGAGACTGCAATTGCAATTTCAGACTCTTGCAAAACTATACTACTGTTGCAGGTAAATACTGCCAATTAACCTGTAACATAGAAGAAGCCAGAGGAATATGACAGCCTGAACAAAAGCTCCGCCAGAAACGATAAGAGTGATGGACTTGAGACCGGAGGTAAGGCGGCCGGCAGTGAGTGAACACTGACATAAGTGGCACCAAAATGTGAGATCACAAATATAACAAACAAATCTGCCTACAACAGAATTTATGTTGTCGAGCAAGCATGTGGATTGTATGGATTTTACTTTGCTTTTAACACCTAAAGTTGAGCATGTTTCTTGTTTCTTCAGGAACAGAATCAATGATCAAAATTAAATCACAGAGAAGGTACAAACTTAAACTCTTCTTTTCTTAAGGCTAGTTATGACAGCAAGTTATACTTATATACAATATGTTTGCCCCCAATAAAATAAGAAGACAAGAAAAAGATGCTCATTGTGAATACAATGCAAATGAATCAATCAGAATACTTCTTCCTGCATATATACTTACTGCTGCATCAAAAGCCCCATAAACTGTCATTGCACCACCCACACCAGACACACCGAGCATTGGACTAACGATATACTTGGTGAATTCAGCCCTAAAATTAGAATGATTGTTGCAGTGAATTAGTAAGGGGAAAAGCAAGTGATATTGTTTTGTCTATAAGAAAGTAGGCAGTGATAATTGGTCAAGTAATTAATTACCATACGAATGCTTGTTGTAATCCTGTATAGGCCATAAGGGGGATGATCAATAGCATCCGTACATCAAACAAGGGAGCGACGATTGACTTTGACAAAGATGACAGAGAAGCGTATAAGCTGAGAGATTCAGCATTATGGGGGTCCTTCTCTAATTCATCATCCCTTTTATTTAAGAAGCACATTAGTATGGTACCTAAGGTCATACTGCAGAGAAACACAGTGAACAATAGCGTCGTATCGCTTGGATTTCCCTCCTGCAGATCAAACAATGACAAATTCTAAACCCGAAATCAAACAAGTAATGTATGTGCATGATGACTGTTATAATCTAGAAAGGACAAAACAAACGAAAGGATGGCACATACCGTTCCACCTCTTAGCAAGACGAGTGGTAAAAGATTTCCAACAAACTGCAGAAGTTTATAATAAAGATTATAAGACAAAATGAAAAGCTAAATCTTGATTAACAATGTAGCACAAATTCATAAATAACAGGGCAAACGGATTCACCTGGCGACATGCAAACATTCCCCAAAATTCTCCATTGAAGTTGCCAATAATTGTTCCTTCATGCAAGCCATTATCTCTGGCATGACTGCGTGCCGCAGCAGTTAGATATGTCCCCTGATGAACCCACCCATAATAAGGTTAGAAATAAAATTCTAGCTTTTGCCACAAAAAAATCTGAGATTCTATAAAGACTTGTATGTACCTGCTCAACCCATATTATTGCAGAGGCAAATCCAAGGTACAGAGAAACTGGAACCATTATATACCTACAAGGAAACACTTCAAGGCTAAAGCATATGCATTGTGATAAAAATCTTCATAGAAATTTTTTTAAGCTGAAGATTAGTCTTGGTATGAAAAAATAATGAAACATTGGCTTCTGTGTTGGGATTTATTTTGGTCTAATGAGCTTTACCAAGTTGGTTTTAAATGTGCAGCTATGAACAACCAATAGCCAGTGGTGCCAAGGATCAAAGAGTTCTTTGAACCCAGTGCTTGAACCACTGAGGATGCCACCAAAGAGAAAAATGCGAAAGATAGATACAAAATTCCAAGAGAAGTGGTACCCAAGTTCTTCTCCTGATATGTCAATTTCAAAATTCCAATCAAACCATCAAAAGACTCCAAAAAAAAGTTAAAAAGAAACCAACTTTTGGTTTCTTCAAAGCAGAGGAGAAGAAGAAAATGGAAAACCCAACTCACAGTGATGAGAGTGCTCTCTAGGTTTTGAGTTGCACCAAAAGCAAGAAAGATCAACAAGAAGGCACAGCTGAGAATATGAACATCTCTTGCATGACATTTTCTTTTCAGAACCGGCAAATCATCGACAAGGAGTGGCTTCTCTAGGTCATGAGAAGCAGAGTCCATAGCTTCAAGTTCTCAACCCAACTGATCACAGAACCACTATGAACTCTAGAAAAGTGTGATGATGAGAGACTCCAATAAAAGAGGCCTAAAAGGAGGCTACTTGTGCCAGCAGCAGAAACATAATAATGAGCTAGTGGACAGTAGAAACTAATAGAATTAAGGCTGGTAAACTCAAGACTCTGTTTGGTTGCTGAGAAAGTGCAAGGAAAGATTCTGAATTTACTGCCGTGGCAGCTGAGAAACTAATAAAATAAAGGAGACATGCAGTGTCACCTTCCAAACAAAAAACTATATCTTCTTCTGAAGCTTATCTGATACGATCAGAAGTTTAAAAAAATGCTATTGGGTGTCTATTTGGATACGCATCTCTTTCACATGATGATAAGGCTACTCGGTCTTTATCATGAGAAAATGTGGCTACTCGGTCATGTTTCTCAGAACATGTGATGTGGGGTCAGATTATTTTGTCGATATTCATCATGTAATTTGATTTCATGCAGAAACATATTGGAGCCGTGCCATTTCATTTCAGATGGCATCATGGACCAATTTGGGATATCTCTGCTAGCTAGAAATCAAAGCCAGCCTATATGAATTATGAGCAGAAAGTTCTAGCAAGGAGGCCTTTCTTGCATTAGATTACTATTATTGGCAATTGGACAAGTGGTGAAAACGACAGAAGCTGTTGATGCAAATGATTATATTAATTGATATTATTTTTCCTATTTTAATCTCACCTTTAATTTCACTTGTCTGTATACTTCATTACCTTACAGCTCATAAGGATCACATTGGTTTTTTTTTTTTTTGGCAGATTAAGCCACCAATCAAAGTTATGTTTTGGTCTTGAATGTTAAATCCTCATCCAAAGAAGACATTTGAACTAATATATGTCATGAAATAGTTTATTGGGTTTAAATTAGATTACAACACAATATACTAGCTAATAGCATACAATGTTTAACTTGATGAACTTTGATCCTTTCAACCAATGGAGTGTTAGTTTTATTGGCCCAGGGCTTTGGGGTGCTCCCAAGTGGTCCTAGGTTCAAGTCCTCATGGTACCTATGTGTGTGAGTTTTTCTCCCTCCCCCTTCGTAACTTTGGCGCACACAAAAAAAGAACATTGATCCTTTCATGTGTTTGCTTTGTATGATTGTCAAAAGCAAATTTATAGTTAATATTAGTAGGAGATCCGAGGTGTATTATTGGGTATGCAGAACATGCTTATTTACAGGTAAGTTAGTACAAAAATGTAAGAATTCATACTATGACATGGCTTGAAGGGTTTTCCAAATTGACCAGTTCTTGAAAGTCTTTCTCCATCTCTCTTACTTCCCTGAGTAAACCACTGATGCAAAACCCTAGGCCAGCCAAGCAAACAATAACTTGGCTCTTAAGCTTCTGATCCTCACCTTCAGTATTGGTACCAACTCTGTCAGATACTTCATTGGAATGTTGAAGAAAAGAATTTAAAATGCATTCAACCTCTTCCTTCTCTGTCTCCAAACCCCTACACTCATTTGCTTTTGGTGATGTACCCAACTCAATTTTATGCTTGTCATATACTGCAAGAGACTTCTTGGAAGACAGCTCTTGGAGGCATTGCAGTGAAGTCTCAACTTCTTTCTTAAAAAGTTCTATGTCATTTTTAATGCACTTCATGGGTTTTTGGAGGTCCTCTGAATCAACTTCACATCTCTGTAAGACAACTGACAGAAATTCTATTTTGTTGGACATAAAAAGTGAAAGATCCCCCATCTTTGATAAAGACCTCAGGAGCTTTCTGTAGCAAGAACCATTGAAAGGGATGAACCAGAAATTAGGCTCCAGTTCAGCTTCTTCAATGAACTTTTGTAACTTATTGACATGGGACTTCAACTTCTTCTGTTTCTGTCTCAATTTTGGACAGATTGAAGCTTGCATGTTGTTTTGGTTGTTTTGGTTGTCAAAAAGAACTACATCTTTGATGCATTCTTGAAGAGCTCCCAAGCTAAGTGAAAGTTTATGTTTTGCTAGAGTTGCTGCTCTTGCAGGGTATATGAGAATCTCTATGGTGATGAAACAAATCAATCCAATAACAGCCTCTGTGATTCTAGCAATTGCAAAATCAAGTGGACGGCCATAATGTCTCCTACCAAGTATCAGCAGTGCCCCTACAGCTGCTGATATTCCACCAGCTTGGCCATACATCCTGCTCTGCCTTAGAAAGCTTGTGAAAACTAACCAAGGAAGAAGAGGTAAGAAACTTAGATTCTCAACTTTATGGAAAATAAAGCAACACAAGATTCCGTAGATTGATCCCATTGCTGTAGATTGTGCTCGAGCATTGGCAATTGTAAATGTTGCTTGTCTTCCTCTGACAAAACTTATTGCAATTGTGAGGCCTGCCCAATATGCTTCTCTCTCATTAAACAACAAACCCAATAGCACAGCAAGGCCTAATGAAACTGAGCACTTAACTGCAAAAAATAGGCTTGTTTTGCTCGGTATAATGCATGAAATGCTCCAGCTCCATTTGATACCACCATGGCTTTGATTTTCTGAACCATGTGAACTTCCATTTTCAGAGTAGCTCTCCTTGCATTCTTCAACTGCCTCAGTATTTTCTTGGAGGAGTTTCAAACAATCCAGAAAAAAGAAAGCCCTCAAATCTTCACGAAAAAATGGTTTTGAGGGGCCAGAAGGTCTCATCCAAAGATTTTTCCTTTTTCTTTAGTATGTAGAAAGGTGCAAAACGCTCAAGTTGCTCCAGCTTGTCATGTATTCGCCTTTTCATGTTATGTAAAGCATCTGGTTGCACTTTCCTAATCAAGGCAACAGGAAAAGAAGGGCAAGAAGTTGCAGCAATTTCAATCCCTCTTAAGGGTATTTCTATGTCCTGCAATTTTTCTCCCAGATCCATGCAAGTTGGTTTCAGGATATTTCTGAGTTTTGGTCTCTCCCACATTAAGGCTTCCTATTCAAAGGGGTTTAAGGTTAAATCACAATATCAGCACAAAAAAATATGAGCGAAGAATCCAAGCTCTTGTATATTGGTAGTTTACCTGTTTGTGTTTGATACTTCGAAGGAGCTTTTCTCCTACTTGAGCCAAGGGCTGTGCTTGTAAAATAAAGCCAAGTGCAGCCGAGCTGTCTTGGGACAAGATGGCATCTGAATAGAAGTTCAACCTTTTCCTAGCGTTTTCAGCATATTTTTGGCACATATCTCTCACCTGTAAATGTTACAAAGCATTGCCATTAGGCCCAGTATCACATGCATTCGAGAGACAAGATGAAGAAGGGAGCATCACTTAAATCTTATTGAAATCTAGAACAGATAGTGAAATCTTGATTGTGGATGGTTGAATGTGCAAAAAAAATCTGGTACATTCCGTTTTGTTTCCCTTTCCAGTCTTTCGCAACACTTCAGGTTTACTTCGATGAAGTAGAAAAAACAAAAACAAAAAACAGAATTTTGTGGTGGAATATGGAAAAGACTGAATTGATAGGCATAAGTTCTAAGAACTTAATGCTGCCAACTACTTGCTTTGAAGAAGCTATGTCAGTACAGCATCTATTCCTCCACTGGCCCTTCTTTTAATCAAACACTTAAGAGTTGTCATTTTCTTTCCTAATTCTGACCCTCTTCATTAAACATAGTTCGTCAGACTTTGTATATCTTTACCATTTTTAATCCTCTGTGAGCATGCCTTTTATAGTCAGAAAAACAGAAAGACTATATAGGGTCCACATGATTTGAACCCCATCATGAAATCTGCATATCATGAAAACTTTGCCCTCATCTCATGCAAGAATTTAGGATCCATATAAAAATGATGCAAACATATGGAGTTGCTTCAAAAGCAAAGCCAAAGACAAACAACACATGTAACATATATAGATTTGTATTATATATACCTCATGGTAGGCAAGGTAAGGAGACAGAAAAGCCGCCACAGATGCCTTTTGGTAGAAGAACAAGTTGGGAAACAGCATAGCCATAACTGATGCCAAGGCTCCAAGCATAGTACTCAACGCCACCTGAATCGGGTGCATAAGTACCAACTCACCAGCTTCTGCACAATGAATGGCAGTGCCTACATACACAATCACAATCTGTCCAAATGCAATCCTCTTAGCCATCAAGTGAGTTGCTCCAGGCAATGCCACAACAAAAGTGCACAGAGCCACTGCCAAGGCTGATATGAAGTAACTGAAGTGCGCAGGCCCTATCAGCAGGAGGCTCAAGATTGAGAGGGTCATAACCTGAACACAAGCGCAAAGGGCATGCCAGAAGCCTCTCAGCGAGTCCCCAAGAGTCGCGTCTGACACGATCAGGATGGTGGTGAGGTAAGAGTATGCAGGGTGGGCTACTAGCTGCCTGAGAGGCTGTGGACCGTAGAGGGTGGTGGTGTAGACTATGCTGCAGGCTAAGATGGTTCGGAAAGCTGAGCGTAGCCTTAGGCACCACAAGGCACAGGTCCAGCCAGTCCTGCTGCCCGGACTCATAGATTCAGAAGTCTGATATGTAAGGAGAAATAAAAACCCCCCAAGTTTATAGGTATAACTGAATCATATCATGATCATGATAACAGTAGTGCTTGCCCAACTTGGCTAAGTTGGTTTTGGGATCTTGTAAAAGATATATATAGTTGGCTAAGATTGAACTCAAAATTTCTGCAGGTATATATGTATGTTTGCTTTTAGCACGTAGAGTACAGCTAATGAAATGGTAACAGTGAAGTTTCATGGCATTGGTAGAAACAAAGATTTTTGGAATTTTTACCAGATTTCAATGTGTGAAGATGGGCAGCCACAACAAGTTTAAAGGGTCATGATGTCTTGACCTTAGGTAAAGATTAAAGAATAAATGCCCACTTGATAAAATTACTTTCTGTGAAAGAATCAGTCAAGTTTAGAGATTTTTGATGTTTTGGAAACTTAATTGATTGATATGGTGCTTCTCTCTCTACACTTTGGGCTTCCCTGTTTCTTGGGCTTGGCTTCATATGATGACACTAATCAGTATAGTCCCTTTCCAGCCAACTTTAGAAACTAATATTCCACACATTGGATTTGTCTTAGTCCTATGCTGACTTTCCCAACCTAGGGTAGAAACTAAACAAAATCCAACTTAGCGTTGATTTTCCTTTTTGAGAGGGATTTTCTATGGAATTTAAACAGCTGTCTCCTTTGTTACACCCTCAACATGGGAAATCAACTATTACGTTGTGCCGTAGACCAAAATGTTTTGCGTCATATTAATTAACTAACTGGTTAAGGCTTGAGCGGCGGCGTATATATATTCTTTCTATTTACATCTGTTCCGCAAAGATATTGTTCCTAGCTATAGCAGAATCTCTCTCTTTTTCTGTTTTCATTATGCCTTTCTTGTAGAACCATTTATTATGCACCAGAAAGTGGTCAAAGTGAATTTCCTTTCCTATAGGTGGTGTTTCAATCAAAATGCATTCTAGACTACTAAGGAAACGTGGTTTTTCTTCAAAATCTTTTGAAAAAGTTGAGGTACTGGGTCTTTCATACAAAGAATTTTATTAGCGTAAATCTCATGCGTCTCGTTGAAATTTGATCATTCATGCATTGTGAACCCCACATGCATCAACAGTCGAGAATCTCCCCACGCCAACACAATGTAATCTTTGCATATGTTTAATTACTTGTGTAGCAAGGCCCGTGAGGTGAGGTTATCAAATTATCAATTATAATCCAACTGAACCATTTCTTATGTCATCAAGATGACAAATAGGAATCTCCCATCACCAATGGTCACTACCATATTTGGTTATGTGTATATATATATAGGGAGTTTCAGTTGAGGGACACCCTTCTGTATTGTATTTCATTAATCCAAACCGTCTATTTTGTAGATACTCATTCAAAGATCATCTCTACAAAAAATCACTTGAATCCGATATTATTTGACCACTTTATTGAATTATTGAAATTTTAGTGCTTTTTAGTGCTTTCTTGAAGCACCATGTTCATTAATTTTGTAGGACACAATTGGATATCGAAACAGTTTCCGATTAGTCTAATTTTTTGCAATGATGATTTACGAATGTAGACTTAAAATATAGATGGTTTAGATCGTTGAAAAAAAATTCGTAGAGGACCCAAAATGTATCCCTCAAATAATTTATTTGAGGAATCCCTCAATAGAAGGGGACTGATATATACTTCATTATAAGATTAATAAATGTTTTAGTACCATGATACTAGTCCTTTATTCTTATGCTTTAAAATAAATTAAAAAATTAAAAATAAAACTCTATGCACTTAACGTGTGCGAAAATCTTCATGCAAATACTGTATACAATTAGATTAATTTTTAGTTTTTTGAATGTATGTATTTTAGATGAATTCTTCAAGCCCTTTGTCTTATCTTTCCAAGCATATGCAGCCCAACTCAAGGAAAAATCGGAAAGACCTTCAAATGTCATTTGTGGCCCAGTAACGCAGATGCTGCCGAATTTTGACCTTGAGCTACTAAATTATGTATAACTTCCTCTAGAAGACTCAGAATCATGAACCGTAAAATGCTACGGAAACTAGACTTCCGTATCTTTCCAATAATGTATGGCTCATTATCTGGTTCTTCTTAAGCAAGTACAGGTTAATCCGTGAAATTGAATGATCTGCAGACACTGTTTTGAGCTAATTTGTCTCCAAAATACATTTAATGAGTCTCAAGCTTATTACACTGAAACAAACACAAAACTTATTAAAAGCACAAGTTTAACTCAAAAACATAACCAAATCATAAGTTAGAAGGGTACAAAAAGATATGTAATTATGCACCGATCAGAGCCCGAACCGTTACTTCGGGATGGTCGATACAACAACCCCATGATTGATCGTTATCAAGAAATGCAATCTTCATATGTTCACGAGGGACGTCAACTTGACTTGATCGAGCACTTGTGGGAGATGAAAGGTAATCACAGTGGATGAAGTCAAGATTAGTGCTTTGTTTGGAATTATGCTTTGTTTTTATACAAATTTATAAATAAACCCAATCCTAGACATGTATTTATAAAAAAAACCCAAACACTATTTAAACATAGAAACACACCCAAAGTCAACTTTTTGAGTGTGTTTATAAATGGGTTTTGAGTGTGTGTAATGATAGGTTTTAGGTGTGTTTATATGTTTAAATAGTGCTCGAGTTTTTTTTTATAATTTCAACACCTATTTTGGGTGTTTTAGTGAAACTCCCTTGTTTTTAATTATGCTTTATTTTGTGTGTGGTGTTTTTTGAAATTATGCTTTTTTTATTATTATTATGCTTTAAGTATGGTTTGTTTTGTGTGTTGTTTGCAATAAATTATGGTTTGTTTTTAATTAATCTTTGTTTTGATGCTCAAATGTTTTTAATAAATAGTCATATTATTTAATGCTTTTTTTATTGAATAAAAAGGAAACAATACAACAAATTAATACATATGGCAAAGGTGTTTCAATACAACCTAATGGTTTTCATCATTTAACCAATCCGTATTGCTAGGTCCGTCGTCATGGAAAAGTTTTCTTCTCATCACATCCCTTCGTCTTAGCTTCCAATAGGCCTTTGTTTCAGGAGACATATGGCTCGTATCTGTGGCCATGATTTTCATCTCCCTATCCTCCATGTCTTTTTCTTGTGCCTACTGCTGTTGAATTACAAATGCTTCCTCTCGTGCCATGTCCGCTTCATCTCTTTTCAAGTCTCTCTCAATTATTAGTGCGGTGTTCTTAGCTATTTGCTCCAATAATTGTACACATTCATTGTTCGAAGTGCTCCCTCTCTTGGCCTTTTGCCACCTTTCACCCAATAGGTCTCAGCGGACGTGGGAGTGGTGACTCCGTTTCCATTGGGGAGTCCAATGGCGAATCGGTTGTTGGCAAATCCTGGAGCGACGTCTCATTCAACACAACCGGTGGACCTGTGGGAATAATTTTGAATCTCAAACAATCCTTCACAACTTCCCAACGTTGGAAATGCAAGAAACTTTTTTTGCCTTGCCCTATGGCATCGAACCAAACTTGTGCTTGTATGATCTATTAAAAATAAATAATTGGAAGTGCAAGAAAAAAAAAATTATGCAAGAAAATATAAACTATTTTGAAATGCAATAATAAAATTGATTATGCAAGAAAATATAGACAAATTGGAAATGCAAAAAGAAAAAAAAAATATTATGCAAGAAAAAGAAATAGAATATGCAATAATAATAAAAAGTTACATTAAATTGATTAAAATGGCAATTATAAATATTTTACCTCATCGGATAGATTTTGACCGCTTCGAATGTTCTCCCTTGCTTTTGTCATGGCATTTCTCCATTTCCCTAACTCTTTATTCAGAATTTCTCCCAGACTGACACAACGCAATATCTTCCTGAGTTGTCCACGCGTCTCTGGCTTCGACAAAAGATGACATTTGTTTTTTGATACAAATGGAAAGTAATACAAAAATGTTAGTGGAGAGTAAAAAATATTGGAAGGAGAAGAGTTTGCATGAAGAATTGGTGTGGAAAGTGAATAATGTGAGTGGAGAGTAACAAATATTGGAAGGAGAAGAAATTGTATGAAGATTTGGTGTAGAAAGTGAATAAAATTGTTATGTATTTATAGGGAAAAATCCAGAATTTTTTGGTATTTTTTTCGAATTTTTTTAGCCAAAAAAAAAAAAAAGAACCGTCGGATTTCTGGAAAAAAACCGATCAGAGCGTCCGGGTTGCGACACATGGCATATGCCTGTTGGATTCTATCAGCAGTGACGTCGAGCTGACATCATCGAACGATAAAAAAAATTTGAATTCGTGCTCGCTGACATCAGCGCCTTCGGGCTGAAGCCGAGGCAGATTTTGCCCGTGGGCTAGCTCGGGTTAGTGGGACCCACTGCTTGCCCGGGCCTCTTCTCTTGCACTGGAGCCGTTTTGGGCTTGCTCGGGGGGCCTCCTGCCCAGTTTGCATGCAGTGGTGGAGATGCTCTTAGGAGGAGGAAGGATCTGATTCTAATATGAATAAATTCTCTCTTAGAGCATCTCCAAGGGAGATGTCAAATACTAAACATCAAATTTAAATTTGATGGCTGATGTGGCAATTTGACATCTTACACAGCTTTACACTCCATCCGATATGTCAAATAAAATTATTATTTTATTACATTTTACTATTGATTAATTTTTAATTAAAAAGAAAAGAAAAGAAAAAATAATAAAATATTCATTTGACATCTTGCTTTTGGGATGTCAAAAATAACATCTCAACCTCCAACCTTCATTCCACATCAGCTTTGACATATCGGTTGGAGTGATGTGAGATGTTATTTCTAGCTGTTATATGTCTATGTGGCACGTTTGACACATCGGTTGGAGATGCTCAGCGTTAAATCTGATGGTTCCCACTTTAAGAAAGTTATGCAATCTTATAAGGTCACAGCACGGCATGAGGCACAACTCATACCCCATATAAAACCTGTTTGTGCTAGACGTTATACACGTCTACATTCGGAGAAAAACTTACCTACACCCGTTGTACACGATAGGGGCTGGGTTACTTAATATGTTATAAACACGATGTGAATAAGTGTGACACAACAGAAAAACCTATAGCTCTATTCTTAAGGTTTGAAATATTTTGTTGGTTTATATATGTTTCCAAATTGATATTATGCTTAATTGCTTCTTCTGGGCCTTGATCGACGAGTGCAAAACCTAGCACACGCAATTCCCAACATAAATTGAGAAGTTGCAGTCGTGTGATTTCAAGTTATATCACAATGAATCCTATTGTTTACCATTGTTTCCAAAAACTCAAGCCGTAAGCCAACTATTGTTTCTATGTTCTAGATATCTTTAATAAACACAAACACCCTCAAGGAGGGATGGTAAAAACACTTGAAAAATGATCTGCAAAACTTCTACATCCTCAATTCTGCTACAACAGCTTAGAAGATTGGGTATCAAAAGAGAGGACAAATCCATTTCGAGTGGAGTTATCTTAAAATTTCCAAGACAGTACCTGAATTTCCCTTTTGTAGATGGGGACGTAGAAGTGATGGTTTCCACAAAGCCGGCCAATGAAAGCCAACCGTGCTAGAATGTTTCGATTTCAAGCTTCCTAACTCCGCGCATATCATCCTCCAAAACCCCTTCATTCTGTTTGCTACATCTATGTTGCATCTTCTATTGGACTAGAGGATGATACTCAAAAGTTATTCAGAGTAAAATCATCTTTGCCAATAGGACTTTTTGGGCTTTTCGCTATTCAAGATACCACCAAGCGTGGCCAATGCATCTTGATATTTACGGATTTTGAGGAAACCGCTTATCATGGAAACTTCTCTGTCTGAAAGTTTTGCTTTCTCCATGACCATATCAACAAGGTTAATTAAGGTATCCTCCATAGATAAAGCTTGGAGCCCTTCGGCCAGCATAGCAAATGATGAGAATTCTGGTAAATATCCTTTCCCCATCATCTCAACTGCAAATTCAACTGCTTCTGCAATTGGTCCTCCACCATTACAAAGCCCACGAAGGACAATCTTATATGTTATAGAATCTGGAGGATCACCTTTTTCCATCATTTCTCGAAAAAGCCTCATGGCTTCTGTTGTTCTCTTTCGTTTAAATAGTGATTGTATTACAGGGTTATACGCTTGTGGAGACGGAACCAACCCTTTCATCTGCAGACTTCTGAGGAGTCTACTTGCAACCTGAATTCTACCTGCCTTACATAACCCCCCAATCAGGGTCCCATATGTGACTATGTCTGGTTCACACCCATTTGAAGTCATTGTCTGAACAATATCTGCTGACTTCTTTATATCCCCTGCCCTACAGAAATATGTGAGCAGGGAATTGTAGGTGAACTTGTCAGGCTTCAAGCCTTCCATTATCATCTGATCCATAAGCTGAGAAGCTTCCTCCACCCTCCTACTCTGACAAAGGCCATCAATAAGGATGTTGTAGGTCACTGAATTTCTTGAAATCCCCTGGAGTTCCATCCGATCAAAAATCTCCTCTGCATCTTCGATTCTCTTGTTTTTACACAATCCATCAATGAGAGTATTGTATATAACTACATTTCGTGCGCAGCCTCTCAACTCCATTTCTTTCAGCAGGTTCAGAGCCTCCTTTAGCCTCCCTCTAGAACAGTAGCTATCAATCAGCATACTGTAAGTAAACCCATCAGGTTGACATCCATTCATCTTCATCTCCTCAAACAGTTCCACAGCTGCTTTATGATTACTGTTCAAGAAGAGACCTTGAATCAGGGAATTGACAGTACAAACATCAGGTAAGATTCCCTTGCTTGTAAGAACACGTGCGAGTTTAGTTGCCTCCTCAACCCGGTTCTCCTTACACAATGTGCTAATCAGAGTATTATATGTGACGGTATTTGGGGAACAGTCCCTGGAAACCATCTGATCAAGAATTTCCACTGCCTCTTCAATCTCACCCAACTTACACAACCCAGAAACCAATGAGTTATACGTATAAATATCCAGATCAAATCCCTGTTGGAGCATCACATCCATGATCTCCAAAGCATGCTTAACATGCCCCACCCTGCACAACCCCTTCACCAACGTATTAAACGTAAACTGATCCGGAGAGAACCCCTCATTCGACATCTTTTCTATAAAACTCAACGCTTCCTCAACCTTACCCTCTTTGCAAAACCCATTAACCAAAACATTAATAGTCACATTAGTCCGAGGGCACCCGTATTCTACCATCTGGTCCCTCATTCTCAATGCACCTTTCATGTCACCTTCCTCAATATACCCCTGCATTAGGGTCGTGAACGTTTTCTCATCCGGCGATAAGCCATGGTTTGACATCTCTTCCATCAACAAAAGGGCAGGCCTAATCTGATGAGCTCTACAAAGAGCCTTTATCAAAATGTTAAACGTGGAAACATCCGGCTTAATTCCTCTACTAAGCATACCCATATTCGCAGTTTCTACTAGTTTAAGTTTGTCCCCCTCAACAATAACATTCAACAAGAAGTTGTAAAAATGAGTGTCTGGTTTGCATCCGAATTCATTTTCCATCATTTCCACAACACCAAGAATTTCATCATACAAATCAAACGCCGCATAGCTCTGAACAAAAATCAAGAAAGTACCTGAGCTAATCTGGCAACCGGCGAGCTTCATCTCGTCCAAGATGTTCCTCATGGACTCGAAAGACCCCACCTTTCCGAGCTTGCGAAGAACCTCCTCGTATATGGTGGAATTGGGCGTAAAATTGGGCTGCTTGGAGGCCCAGTCGAACAGGCGAAGCGCGGATGACTCGTCGTTCTGGCGACGGAGGGTGTCGAGAAGCTGCTGTGGAGTGAAATCTGGAGGGAGGTGGTGGGTGGAGACAGGGGTTGAATAGGAGAGTGAGGAGTGGGTGACGAGCTGGTCATGGTGATGAAGGAGCGGGAAAGAGAGTGAAGTGAAGGGTTTGAGAGGCGGTGTCTGGGTTATGGAGTGTGTGAAAGACCAAGGATAGCATTTGAGACAGAAGGAGAAAGCCATTGAAGCAATTCAACAAACGCATAAGATGCTTAGGCCATGGTAGAGCTTAACGAAAGCAGCTTTTAAGTTCAGCTGAAATGAAAACTCCCTAGCTTTTGGCTGCTTAAGGTTAACGGGTGAACAAACAACTTGAAGTACAGAAAGCGAGGGACGGATAAGTTGCTGTTGTTCTTGGACCTCGTCCTGGGGGCGTACGTTTTTTGGCTTTTATTATGCCAGGAGAGGCACCAGAGGAAACCCATACGACGTCGTATTGGTGAGCTTCCTACAGTTGACAGTTCTCTAAACTGATGTTCTCTCCTTGTCTCAATACGAACTGCTTGGCAACAGTTTGTCACTTTTTAGTTATTATCTTACTGATTTAGAGTAATTTAGACTATTATTCACGTCACGTGAAATGGGTAAGAAACTCTACAAATTACGAGAGATTTCTCACTCAACTATCTCATCGAGTACAAAGTCATAGAAGAAAAACTCAAACTGCCCCCTCTGCTATGTAGTACAAAATCTTAAGATAAATTCCAAATATGCATAATCAATCTACTTCTTTCATGAGTCATGACCCTACAAATTTTTTTGAAGGTCATACAAAATTCTAGATTTGAAACAATGTAGGTATGAGTAAAACTGACAAAGCATTTTATGATTGATCTGTCTTCTACCTAACGACTGAAGCCATGTGTCCACCCCTACTGGGAAGATAGATCGAAGTAGCAAGGGCAGTTTCAGCGACTGGAGGGAAACACTTGCCTATAAAAGTGACGTGCATCCACCTTGACAGGGACGATAGAATGAAGTAACAAGGGCAATTTCCACAACGGGAGGGAAACTTGCCTACCAATGTGGCGAGAGAGACAGACAGAGGGGATATGCAACAACGGGACAGGTAAGTTATTGCCCTTCAACTAAGGGTCACGTGGCTGTGCGGCTCTGCCCTGATTGTACGTCATTGTAACAATGACACTCTCAACAACTAAGGCATGTAACATGAAAATTGAAATGGCCACATAATCATATCAATGAAAATTACAGATGGCAAGAAGGGGGCAATGTAACGGGTAAGCAAGTTTTTATCCACATGAACTCATCATCTGCTTAAAACCACACTCAAATGGTTCATTGAACCACTCCTGAGAAACAGCCCATTAGATAGATCAAAAATCCATATCGGTGAATACAAAACAAACCAAGAAATCAGCAAGAAGGAAGGTCATAAAGCAAGCTCCTTTATACTGCTCCAAAGTGAAATGACAAGGGTCATATACAACACTTGAAAAGAGTAAGGTGTCGTCTAAACCCACCACAAACAGCTACATATTAGTTTGTTGACATGCGGCTACTAAAGCAGCCACTCAACAAATAGGTTCTATCAAATAAACATATCATATGATATACCGGAAACCACAGACACTTGTTCAAAACGAATAAGAAACAATGGCGTAACTTGGAAATTCGTGCCATCATTAGCCAAGTCGCCATCCCACAATGTATAAACATTCCACGCAAGTAACAAAAGGCTGAAGGGAAGAACACTCCCAACCAAATAGCCTATGATCATCTAGCTGGCACGGCTTTTAATGACATCAAGACCAATCTCAGTCGGATCAGTCGCTTGCAACTCAACCTGGATTCCATCAAGCTCTCTCTTAAATCTGTCTTTCGAGCTTGCATAGATCATCTTGCTTCTCACCCTTGATGTATCAGGAGACCTTCATAAAAACAGCAATTGAATTTTATATAAAAGATGATTAGACAACAAAGTAAGCACATAATAAAAAATGATTAAAGAATTGGCATTACCATGCAATGAAGAATATGCGGCTCTTCTGGACACCTTCTGGTGTAAGGAAATCAAAATCGAAAACAGCATAACGGCATTCATCAGCGGGAAGTTTTCCGGCGAACTGCTCATAGGTCTCTGTTGGTTCACCAACAGATTCCACCACAACTTGCTTTTGCTTCTCCTCAATCTTGTAAACAATTGAGCGGTAGGTCCTCTTGGCCTTAAGCTCCAAAAACTTCAATTTGCAATCATCATGCACAGCCATACCAGATGCTGCGTTGGCCTGTAAATTGCATGCAATGAGCAAAGATCAGACAGCAACATCACAATATAATAGGAGATACATAATATATATTAAAAATATATTTGAACAAATCAAAATTACCAAGACAATATGAATCTCCACAAGCAAAAACAAATGGTCTATACGCACTCTCAACCAACCCATAATTTTTCATTTCCAACAGGAAAAGGGCATAACGCAGCTGAAATGCACACAATTTTTTAATCCTTGGTAAGTCTTTTCATGCTAAGATCTTAAAATTAAAATCCCCCTCAATGTCTAAGCATCCTAACAATACAACCAAAAGTTATCCATTTCAAACTCCTTTCATGAACCCCTTCCGAAAAACAGACACAAAGTGCACTTCTATTTGTTTAGTTTTGGTCCGACCCATGTGAAATTAAGTCAACCACAACGCGCGTACACATCCATAGCTAACAAAAAATAGATCAACAATTTGTTTAATATAGATAAAACATGACGATTAAGTATCGGGCATCAATATTACACAATAAGTACCAAGTAATCATTGATATAACATATCATAAGAAAAATAAACAATTAAATCTAACACGGACCATCCCAACTCATCTGCTACAGATAGTAGATCCATAACATTTCCAATCAGCAATAATCAGATAAAAATTCGGCAGCAAATAACCAATCTAGACTAAAGCAAATCGCGATCAAACATTCAACATCAAAACAGATCTGAGAGCACGAGATGATAAACAGTAAATGAGCTCAAATTCCAGCCAGCTTGGTTTTTAACTATCAGATCGACCACAACCGGCATAAACAAACAAATCAATCAAACCGATGATCCGTTTGGCTGCTAAGAAATCGCAATCAGGGAAAAAAAATTAAAAATCGTTTAATTTACTTTAATTTTCTTGAAATTTTCTCAGCAGCCAAACAGATACTAAGGTCATAACCCTAGATGAGTAAAATGGACAGGAAAGAGTGAAAAACTCACCATCTTTTCTCTTTGTTCGGGATTTGTTGGCGACGAAGGAGGAGGAGAAGATATAGGTAAGGGTCTCTCCTCCGATGACGACTAGCTGTGTCTCGCAGAAGAAATGTTAAGCCCCTTTATATTCGGTGGCTCTCTGGATGCCAGAGGATTGACAACGTGGAGCTGATCGTATGATAGAGGAGCGGCTAATACACCGTTCAGCCAATGGCGTGCCGCCACGACTTGTACGGGAGCTTTGTCTGTGGAAGCGTGATGGCTTTGCTTAAGTCGGCTTCCCTACACTCGGCTTATTAGATATGGACTCATCATTCCTCTTTTATTCTTTTTTCCCTCTTTATATTTACCGCACCCGCCTTTTAAGAAGGATTCTAATTACAAAACCTATTCCAACAAAAAGGAAAATTACAAATTACAAAACCTATCATTTTTAAAAATATATATATTTAAAATAGCATCCTAAAAATAAAATTAACAAACTGCCACTATTGGTGAATGAATTCATTAAAATATTTATTTTCTAACTGAGGCAAAAAGAAAGTCGGAGACGGATTAAATTGGAGAGTAATAATAACATCATTTTATATATAAGTTTGGTCAACTTTTTGTTCCATCTTTGAGTTTATTTTTGTTCAAATTTCGAGGGTTAATGAATTGTGATAAGACTAGGTCAAGTGTCCATATATCTATTCCATTATAACCAAAAAATAATAATTATTTTATTAAATGTTTATGCCAATGTTTTATGGCACTTATAATTTTATTGACTGACACTCTCTAGTAGAGTTAAGATTCTTAGCATGGATGGGTCAAATTTTCAACTATTTATCAAAATATTTTATACATTTAAAACAGTCACAACATATCAATAACCAATTCAAGTGTTCTTATATATGGTGGTGGGCACTAGCGGATCCACAAAGGCGCAATGAGGTGCAGCTACACCTTCCCTCGCCGAAAATTTCCTTGGGGATGCCAGAATTTGTCCAATTGCTAGTGCCCACCAATTGTTCGACTAAATGCCTAAAAGATGTTGTATTGTTTGCTGCATTGTGAGACCCTAAATATTTACCTTATATTGTTGGGCTCAATCTCACGAGCATATATGAGAAAATGGCTCATCAATCGGAGCTCCACAACCAAAGTTATGAATTTTCGAAGTTTTTCTACAATATTTGAAGTTAAGTTGCAGAGGCACAGTTTAAGGAAGAAGAATACTCTACGTTAGACATCAGCGCTTCTGATTTTGATTCTTTTTTATAAATTGTCCAATAGCAAGCCGACACATGTCTATTTCTAATTGGCCTAAATTAAAAAATTCATTAAAAACTCATATGTGTGCCAAAAAAATCACCAAAAATTACCCCAAACTTTTAATCATGTGTACTTTTGTTTACATGTGCTTTTGGTTAGATTAATTGGTATTGACTTTTGTTAGATTAAATATGTAATTGACATGGATTTTGTTCATATTTGATATGAATTTTGGTAAACTAATTGTGTCAATGACAAGGATTTTGTTCAAATTAATTGATATCCATATAGACTATAATCAATTAGTTGTAGACTTAAAACTCTTATTTGTTTTAATTATGAATGACATTAGTATTGGTTAAATTCTAAGGGCATTTGGTTGTATAATTTTTTTTTTTTTTGAATTTTTAGCCTTATTTTTTTTAACACATTACACGGATGTTAAGACTTGAACTCAGGGCCTTACTTGAGTCCTTTGTAAATTTTTAGCCTTTTAAAATTTTCAACTCCCCTAAAAAATTCCTGGATCCGCCACTGGTGGTGGGTGTGATAGCAACAACGCTTTCTTTAGGTAGTGGTGGTAAGATTCGTTTAGGCTTATGAGTTGTTTTAGGGTTTTGATTAATTTATATTTATGGGCCTTGTTTAGACTTATGGTTAATTGTAATGATGTGGGCTATTAGTGCCACTTTTGTCCCCGTTAGTTTTGCTTTTAGAATGTTAGTTTGTTGCCCTCTTGAGATTGGTATTTTATATGTGTTGTTGATGTCTTTGATTGTACCGTTGAAGTTTATTTAATGAAGTTTCTCTTTGACTAAAAATGGAGATTCACTATTAAACCCAATATAGGGGCCTAACTTATAAAAAAAATCATATATGAAATGGATTTTAGAAACACGAGCCCAGCCCCAAAACTTTATATATAAAAACTCAAAACACTCAAAAGGGTATCAAAGTAATTTAATTATCAAAATTAAGTTCAGTAGGGTCAGTTGTCATTTATTGAGTGTTTTTTGGGTTTGTTTATAGAAATTAAATTGTGTAAGATTTATCTATATCACTAGTACTAAGAATGGGTATATCAAACTCTTATATTTAATACTATTGTCTCAACATCAAAATTACACTTGCAAAATCATAAACAAAAAACCCATCTCTTCCTCTCTCCCCATGATTGTACAATACTATGTACATAATTCCTTCTCTATGTTTTGCAAATGGGAGCGAGGGAGTGGGGGAAGGAGAGAAAGGAGAGAGGAGGGAGGGAGACGGAGATGGCAGCCATGGCCATGGCTAGCAGTGTGGGAGGGAGAGAGAGAGAAAGGGAGAGAATGAGGGGGGGGGGGGGGGGGGGGGGGGGGGGGGGGGGGTGGGGGGGAGGAATAGTGGTTTGCATTCTTTTAAATGCAATGTTTGCTGAAGTAGACTTGTTAAAATCATTATATTAATATAATGGTTTGCATTCTTTTAAATGCATGTAAATGCACCAGTGCTAAATGTAGAGGCTTGGGATCCTATAACTAAATATCTCTGGAAAAAAGATTATTGTATGTAATTTAATGACAATTTAACAAATGTGAATAAATCAATATACTTTACCAATGGAGTGTTAGTTGGATTGATTCAGGCCTTTGGTGTGCTCCCAATGAGTCTTGAGTTCAAGTCCTCATCGTATTCGTGTGTGTGAGTTTCCCTCTCCTTTTCCTAATTATGACACAAAATATATATATATATAAATCAATATATACTTTTATAAGGAACTACATAGTAAGTAATTGTCACAATTTATCTCTATCTTTTATTTTCAAGCAATTAAGGAAAGACCATTGAAGTTTAATCCATACAAATCTAGCAAGGTGAATAGGTGAGTGAATATATGCCAACAAAATCTTCATCGAAATTTTTGTTTCCATTGTTTGTTGAATAGTCATAATAACATGTTTGTTTATGAATTTTCTCATCATTTAGTTGTATTTTTAGTTGGTGAAATGTCTCAAATAAATTGAAGGTAGGCAACAAACTATATATAACCCTTCGATATATTTAATACGGTTTAAAAATAAATAAAAAATAAAAAATCCACCAGAAGCTCCTTTGGCTTGCTGGACGAGCTCGGCTGATAAGCAGAGAAGCTGATGAGACGTTGAATAGATCTTTTGGTCGTTGACGTCCTGTTATTACTGGATTAACAGTGCAATCTTGGGATAATTTTTATTTATTTATTCACAAAGTCACTTATTTAATTTAATAATTAGACAGGAAAAAAGGTAATAACTAAATCACACGCGGGCCGGGTCCACAGAGATTCTTTTTCCTGCGTCGATACAACGCTACCACCTTTAGGATATTAATTTGAATTATTAATTGGTCACTACTTTTATCTAAATTAAATAAAATTAAAAAAAAAAAAAAAGCTAGCACATTCCTCCACATGATTCAACTTGTTTTGAACTTTTGAAAGCCCTTCACCCTCTACACTAGTGTTCTCAATAATTGAACAAATAATACTTAACTGAGGTGGGTCTCGAGCTTAGAGATATATATATTTTTTAAAGAAGCTTAGATCTTCTCTATTTTAGTTTCTTATTTCAATGAATTTTATCAGGGTTTTAATTCTATTGCACATAATAAACTACATAATTAGTTCGAGTCTCGATCTCATTACTCTAAATAGTAGGAGAATAAACTACATAATTACTTCGACAACTATACTCTCATGCGTAGAAAGACTTACTTAATCATCTCGGGGAAAAAAAAATCATAAGCATTTTCACTGTTATTAGAATTTTTGGATACCGACCTTACATTTATTTTTAGGTAAGGACTATTTGTACTGTTTTTATCTTGAGAGAAGGATTATTTAACATAGAAGATATAAGATGATCATCTAGTTTGGTCTTGGAGAATAACTTATTTAAAGAGAAATACGGCAGTGTGCCCGACACATTAAAAACAAATCTATATATTATTTGAGGTTGTACAATATCTGGACAAAACTGACATGCCCTTCAACGAAACGCAAAAAATGTACATACAATTTATGGTGGGCTTGTGAAAGATGGACCACAGACAAAATGCAAAATAAGGTCAGTGCTTATCCAAATTGGGACCATTCGAAGACCAGATCAAAATGGAATGCATCAACAACATACGCTCAACATTACAATTAGAGGCAGAATGTGGCATTCAGTAAAGTTAATTTTACTCATGGGCCCATCTTGGATGAGACTAAATTATTTTTACTTTATTATAAATATATATTTGTAATGCTTAATTCATCTAGGAGTGAAGTTGGGATTTTTATTTTTAAATTTGATGACAGGTCTGCTTAATTTGTCAAGGTTTCAATTGCGATTTGTAATTCGCTATCCACGTGTTGGGCACGTGTTGCCCTATTAATACGTGGCTTAATTTGATCTCATCGCGGTGATGAACAAATAATGAGATTTTTACTCACCTAATTCAGCATTCATAAGACAACCGATCTCTTTAATGCATTGTTTTATAATAGGTAATAGATGCACTTTCGATCAGAGTTGTGAACTTGCTAGATATGATTGACAAGTCTTAATTTAAAAGATTAAAACTTACATATAAGGAAGTGTATATCTTCATCTACTTATTTCTCTCCACGTGAATCACGTTTGTGAGGATAAACCCAGGATACCTTTACACCACCAGAGCAGGGTCAACCAAGCCTCCACCAAGATTGAAAGAATCAATACATGTTCCCAAGCCATTTTAAAATTTTAATCCCAAACACACTGCCCACTTGTAAGGACCTCCCCAATTCTTGGATTTGCGGCAGAACTTACAGTCACTGCCCCAGTGCAGAGCCCAGAGAACCCTTGAGCTCTAATATTTACTTATTTCATTAATTTTATCCAACAAAAAAATACAAGACACCCATTAATTTATATTTGGACAGATAACTCTGCTAAAATGAGCCTCCACATTGGATCCAAAGAGATAAAAATAAACACAAGATCAGCAATAATTCATAATAAGAACCGATTAAATCAAAGGAAACTTTCTCATTAATGTGATTCATCTTTGATTCTCAGCATCCATGACAATGCTCAATTCTTGAGACATTCACAATCACAATCACAAACCCAAACACATAACAACAGCAAAAACAAAACGCAACATAACATAAACGGAACAATATGTCTGCCGCCAACTGGGTTTAGTTAGCAGCGTCTGCAGTTTTCTGGTTGTCCATGGCTGGAACCTCCTTGGTCTCTGTAGCTTTCGGGGTTGGCGGCAGAGGGGGAGTTACCGGCTGCGGCGGCATAGCATGACCGGATACTGCAGCAGCAGCAGCGGCAGCATCAGCCACCTTGTCTGCAGCTGCAGCATCATCAGAAAGAGGAGCCAAAAGATAGTCAGGGGACACGAACAAGCTCTGGGATGGCCTTCTCTGGTGGCGATTGGCTCTCTGAGACATTTTCTGGTTTCTTTTGGAAATTGAGGTTATGAAAAAGGAGATAAGAGCTGCGTATGGGAGTGTGTATGGGGAAGAAAGAAGAGTGTTGTTGTATAGCTAGTTAGGTGTAGACATACAGGCATGTAGCACAGAGTGTTGACTCTGTTTTTATACTGCTGAGTGGGTTAAAAGCTGTTAGGTTGGGATTTTCTAATATCTATATCTAATGTCCCGGGATCTATGGGCACTCTCTTGCAGATGAATTGTATAAAAATGGAAAGTATCTAGCTTTGTAATCCCATAATTGACCCCCACAATTGAACTGGGTGGGGGTAAAAATTATGGAATGGGACGGTCGTATATGTCTTTTTGGTTATATACATATCGATTACGTGCTACTCACAGAATGAGATGGTTGTAAGAAAATACCACTAAGAGTTTCTTAGAGAGGTGTGAAAGGGGTGGTTGGCCATAAATTTTAATTTGACTACACCTTTGTTTTACCAAAGTTAATGAGATGTGAAGATATTTACCATTTTTTACTATACTTATCGATAACGTGCTTGTCACGGGATGAGGTAATCGTGATAAAATATCACTACTAGTTTTCTTATGAAGGTGTGAAAGGCTAGTTAGTCCTTAAATTTTAATTTGGCTACACATTTATTTTACATAAGTTACTCATATGTATAGATTTTTTTTTGCATCTTTTTGAGGGGATTTGACAATTAATGCAATAGTTTATATGGTTTTATTACCAAAGATATGAATGTTTAAGCATATCACCAATTAAGAGGTTATATATGTCTTTTTAAAAGTGCTGCTATTTTCACTCACCTTATTTTAAAAAATTTAAAGACACATTTATTCCATTGTAAAATGACTTATAAAGACAAATTTACCCCTCTCTCTGTTTCTCACTGTTGTGTGATTGTCCATTTGTCCAACCAAAACACCAAACCATGAAAGCAACAACAAGTGGGGAAGATAGGAAAAAAAAATAGAACAACTGATATCTCATCTTTTCCTCTTTTGCAAAATTACAAGCCCAGAAGAAAAAAGCAAAACAAAAAAACACAAAGAAAGAAATAGAAAGAAAGAATTTAAGAAAACCTATAGTAAGAAGAATGTTCAATAGCAGGATTGTGTTTTTTTAAGGGTATTTTAGGAATAATGGTGGGTGGAAAGATAAGATTGTGTTTTTTAAATTTACATGGTGCGTGAAAAGATAAGGTGAATGAAGAAATAAGACTGAAAGTGAAAATAACAACACTCTTTTTTTAGTACGTGCTACTCGTGAAATGTGATGATTGTAAGAAAATACCACAAAAGTTTTCTTATGGAGGTGTGAAGGGGGTGATTAGTCCATGATTTTGAAATATATAGTTAACTATGGGTTCAATTTATGAAACTTCTGTAATTGACTACTAAAAAATAATATTAAACTCTATGTTAAATTGCATTCGGGTCCCGATACTTAAATACATAAATATATTGTACAAGAAACAAATCCTTTTGAAGAAAGAAAAATTACTGCCCATGTAATTTCGAGAGCAATCGTGGCTGTTTGGGTGTGAGGATCAAGCATATATGTAATTACGAATATATAAAACTTTTTCTGGATAAAATATTTGCTCGGAATCCATGTGATTTGAAGACGAATATAAACGAGGTTTTGGCGAGGTCATGGGTTCGTGCATGGTACTTGGAACCTTCGTCCTGTGTGTTTTCAGATCTGCATGCATCGGGTCCCTTTACTTCTTCTTCATTTTGTATTTTTTTTCCAGTTTAAGGTAAGTTCACTGCACCTAATCTCCACTTAACCACTCTGTGGATCAATCGAATCTGGTGAATTCTGCAAATCACTTGAGTTTTAATTGTCAAATTATAATCCATTCCATACCTCAGATGGTTCTATATTAGCATAATGACGTGGTACTGTCAGACTCTTAAATGTAAGATAAGTCGTACATACATTTGTAAATTAATCTTGATAATTAATACATGTGGAACATGCAATTCATCAATATATAGAAGTCACCGTGCACATGTGTAGTCACATAGAGAGGGTCATATCACTCGTAATGAAAATCAATTATTTCCCACTAATTATTGGTCTTGACACCAAGAGATGTATTTAAGAATCAAGATGGTATAGGATATAGTCAACTTCAAAATAGAAACAAGAGTGATTAATCAAATGAAGGAGATAAACTTAACAAGAGATAAATATTTTTCTTCATCACTTTAGATGGTGAAAGCGGCACCTATCAACTTTAAAAATGGTAACAACGACAGTTTGATTTCTCTTTTGGCTAGAAAGGAAAGAAAAGAAAAAAAAGAATTAAAAGCATGCATAAGATGAGAGAGAAAATCAGGTGGTTCCATGAGTCACCTACCACCCGCCTTGATTCTCAATCCACTTTCAAGTTTTTTTTTTGGGGGTAATTAATCCACTTTCATGTCAACCATTATTCTCTAAGCACTTTAATACAGGCCTGGCCATGTTTTTATAGGCCCAAGAGTATCCCTTAAAGCCTAGTAGGCCGAACAAGGCCCGATAAAGACGAAGTAAAGCATAAATCCATGTGAAATCTTATTCAGCTATTATCGGTCGACACACACTCACATTCCGCAATTATCTCGCAATTTTCACCCCATTAAAAAAAATAATAATAACCAAAAAATAATAATAATAAAAATAAACGCAACCACATGCTGTTTAATACATACCTTACAATCTTACTAAATGTTGTGGCTACAATGAACAGAACACAATTTGAGAAAAAAAAATTATCATTATGAAATTTGCCTCGCAAGACCATAGTTAAGTTCATATACATCATTTTACAATAGTCAAAGAACATTTCGATGACAAAGCATCGATGTTACGTGACTTTGCTAGTTTTTTTTTATGTTCTTTATCACGATAAGTGATTACGGGCCAGTTTGGTATTGCTATGCTGTGAAAATAATCGCTGTCAAATTTGTTGTGAGAGAAAGCAGTTTGACATTTGATAAACTTTTTGTTAAAAGTGTTGTTGGTACTGATTCTCGCATAATTAAAAAAATGATTCATGCACAATCATTAAATCCAGCGCCTCTTCGAAACTGATTCATGCATAATCAGAAAATGAAAGCACTTTATTAGAGCATCCACAATGGGCTCCCTAAACCACCTCCTTAGACAAATTTTAGGGAGAAATTGTAAAAATACAACTCTAACCATGCTCCCTATCAACCTCCTAAAATATGGAGATCTCTAAGAGCTCCTAAATATGAGGAGATAAAAGAGATTCCTAGTGGCTCCATATAATTTAATGTTGCTTTATTTAATGAGCATTTCAAACCTTTATTCAATGCTAACTATTTTTTGTTTTATTTTTTAATAGAGATGAACCAATCAAAAAAGAGTTATAGCATTTATGTCTTCCTCAACTAGAGAATACGATTGGAGTTTAAATTTTATAGAGAGCTCATAAAATAACTTTTATATCTTTTTAGCTAAAATTTAACTAAAAAATAGACAGCATGATTGTGGATGCTCTTAGCTGCTTTCCTTTATAGCTTTCTCTCACAACAATTTTTAACAATAAGTGATTTTCTCATAGTTTACCAAACAGACTGGATTTCACTTTTTTTTTATTTAAAAAACTCACTTATCAACCCAAATAAGAAATGTCAAATGGGCACTACATCATAAACTGATAATTTGTGTTTAGTCACAAATTGGACGTTAATTGCACAATTGACTCGGGTCCTATAAATTAAAAAATGTGGAGGAAAATACCAAGAGATGAATGCATGGAAGAATATTCGCGAAAGAGAGAAATATCCGTCGAGAGCATGTACCACAGTGGTGGCCTCCCCTTCACCCCTGCTTGCAACCTAGGTTCGAAATCCCAAGGGGTTTCTTTCCTCCCAATATTTTTTTTAAAAAAAAGAGAGGGAGAAATATCCAATATATTATTAGAAATCATAAATTTGAAACAAAGAAATATAAATATAAATATCATAAAATCACATATATAAGGAAGGCCCACTTGGTAACCCACCCACTTGGTAACCCAGAGCCCACATATTAAGGTCACGACTGGCCCACAAAGTAATTTATAAAAAAAATTTAATTTTTTTTATCTATATATTTAAAGTTTTCTTATTAATCTACTTGGAGCCTGGACCGTTATGTTTCCTTTGCCTTTTCGGCTATGACAGTTAGGTTTGGTCCATTTTAAGTCGGTTATGAACCCCCAAAAAAGCTTCTATAATCCCTCCGATACAGCCACCTGGATCATCCAACGGCCCAAATTCAGTTCGACACATCAGTCACAGTTACTTGCTCGTACTAAACTCTCTGGAAAATACAAAATTCCCGCAAAAAGATTAAAAAAAAGCGGGACTCGCGGTGGCCAAATCCGATGACACGTGTCGCCCACGTGACAGTGCAACCCAAAATGTCTGATGAGTCCGACGGTTGTAACGCAGCTATGCCACGCGGCGCGATCGAGTTCGTCCAAAAGTGGGCCCATCAGCTTTATCCACCCACCTGCCTTCTGGTTCTTTCCAAAGATACTCATTCGTCACCCTCTTTTTCATTTATTTATTTCGAATAAAGATAAATATTTTCTGTCTTATGGACTCTATCTCTCCCTCAAAAGTTGAATCTTGAGCGCGAGCCAAGCTTTTCATTTCGCTATTTTGCCGCTCTGTACGTTACCCTCTGAAACGGAATTGAAAAACCCTAACCCTTACCGCGTCCCGCGCTATTTCCTCTTGGATCTCACTCGACGAACAGGAGCTCTAAATTATCTCTGCTGATTTCAGATCCGTATTGTTTGAAATTCGATTCAAAGACGCTTTGGATCTCCCAGACTTCTCTTTGTTTATTCGGATTTGAAAGTCTTGTTCGATTTGAATCAGTCAAACAAGGTAAATTTGTGAAATTTTCCTTTTTGGTTCAGTCTGTTGCTAATTTCAATCACTGGTTTACACTTACTCGTTGTCGATGATTCCAAAGGTTCATTTTTTCTTTATTTTCATGGTTTTGATTCTATTCTTTGATTTTAGGATAAGACTGTTATTGAATTCTGGGGGAAAGATTTAGTTCGAAATTCAAGCTCATTCATTTTTGAGACAAATTCAACCTGACCACCAGCAAATTAGGCCTCAAATTTTCGCTTTCGTTTTCTGATTGAATGCTGTCTCACAGTCTTGATTTTCCGAGCCCTAGCAAATTAGAGTTTCCAGTGGAGTTGTTGTACTTGGATGGAAGAAGAGGCGGTTTGTTTGGGCCAATTAACAGATGGGGGAGTGGAAACTGACGACTTCCCAAGAACTGAATTGAAGCGAGACCATCAGTGTGTCGTAGATGATACCGAGCCAGACTCATTTCCAAACAAGAAGCAAGCCAAAGAGCATTCCAATGAGGATATACGCTCAGAAGTTTCAAACCCGGTTGTCTCTCCAAAAGAGAACGCCTCCACTTTTCAGGACATAACTAGCCAACCGGCTGAAGTGGAAAATAGTAACCAAGTTGAGTGCGGTGAAGTCACTTCCCCGTGTCTGGGGAATTCAAGCTCAGGGGAGACCTTGAGCGATGGACAGCGTGCTGAGAATGATAATTCTCAAATTGATAACGATACGAATGGTGATGTATTGACTTCTCGCGTTGTAGTTGAAATTCCTAAGCTTGCCAGTTCATCTGGGATTCGCAAAATTACGTTTAAGTTCAGCAGAAAAAAGGAGGATTATGACAGTCAGTCAGTGGCTTCTATTAGTCAGACTCTGAGTAACGGACTTGGTAGTGGCTTTCCACATGGAGGTTCTTATGAGGAGCCTGGAACAGACTTTCAAGCAATGGCTAGTACAAGTAGGGAGTTTCCTGCAAGTTCATATTCGAGGAAGTATGCTGAAACCGGAAACTGTCATCCGGTTTCGAGCAGCTATCCTACAAATGTCAAAAAGCTATTATCTACTGGGATTCTTGATGGAGCTAGAGTGAAATATGTTTCCACCACATCAGAGGTAATTTATCGAATGTATTCTTTTTCCTCTGTTGGATGTATGTTTGCAGTATGAATATTTATTTATCATAGAGGTCCTAATAGAAAGTTTGGCAGATAGCGCTGCATGGAATTATAAGTAATGGTGGCTATTTGTGCGCCTGCTCATCATGCAATTCCAGCAAGGTAAGGTTACTCATTATTTAGATTGTTATAGAGTTAAGTGCAATACTAGTTATAGATGATTGATTCAATGATATGAACAGGTACTCAGTGCATATGAGTTTGAGCAGCATGCTGGTGTCAAGACTCGCCATCCTAATAATCATATATACTTGGAGAATGGGAGGCCAGTTTATAGTATCATACAAGAATTGAAGACTGCTCCACTAGACTCGCTGGATGAAGTGATAAGGGGTGTTGCTGGTTCTTCTGTCAATGAAGAGTCCTTCTGTGTCTGGAAAGGTGATGGTTATTCATGTGATGTTTTCGTTTTGAGTAAAGGGTCACATTTGCAATGTCAGAGGACTGGAAATGCTAATGTCTTTCTTCGGAAAAGGGATTGGGTCAAGGGAAAAAAGAAATTTTGTTCTGTAAATATAGAAATAATTATATTGTATGTACTATTAAGGCCCTAATGTTCCTTTTCTCTCTTAAAAATTTCTGCAGCAACTCTTCATCGAAGTGATGGCATGGCTGAAGTAGATAAAAGACCTTGTGTGAAGCTTCCTAAACTGCCTAATTCGCTTCCTAAACTGCCTCATTCTCTTCCCAGGCCGACTCATTCTCTTCCCAGGTAACAAGCTTAACTCATGATATTTTCCTTTTCTATACAATGCATATTTGTCAATCATTAAATTTTGTTAGACTAATCTAACGGTGATTAAACTTAATTAAATTATAGTTGAATAAAACACTGTATGTTCTTTTTCATCATATTGGTTAATTAAGATTTCAGATAAGATGCAGTATTTTGCATTAGAAAACTGAAATTGTGTTTGCTGTGCAGACCAAGCTCCCACACTCCGTACTCAGTTATGTACCAGAAGAAACCTGCTGAAGGTGGCAATAAGAGAAGGTTGCCCTCATCCCTCGTCCATTTTTTAAAATTCCCTTTTATGCTTCTTCTTGAGTTTTTGTTTATAAGACGTTATTCCAATAATGGGTGAGTTTTTCTTGATTGGGAAATTTGTGCTGTTGATAGGGATAATGATCTTCACCGATTACTGTTTATGCCAAATGGGCTTCCAGATGGAGCTAAATTGGCATACTATGTCAAAGGACAGGTAAATTTCGACATATCTTTTATGTTGATTTTGGTTTCAGGTGTGGATGTATGTCATTTTCAATCTTTAATTGATCTGATGATTTGATATTTACAGAGATTACTTGGTGGCTATAAGCAAGGAAATGGTATAGTCTGTAATTGCTGTGACAGAGAGGTAAATACTGAGCTGCAAAGATGACATCAAATTTGAGTTCTGCATTTTATTATAGCCTCTCCCTCCCTTTACTCTCTCACGTAAATTCTGTTCTCTTTATGCATGAACAGATAAGCCCTTCACAGTTTGAAGCTCATGCTGGAATGGCTGCAAGGCGTCAACCGTGAGTAGCTTCCAAAGAACTTTTGTTGTTGTTATAGTTGTTTAATGTGTCATGTGTAGATAATTTATGTCCTTTTGCAGCTACCGTCACATCTATATTTCCAATGGATTGACACTTCACGATATAGCCATGTCCTTGGCCAATGGGCAAAACCTCACCATTGGTGGCAGTGATGGAAATGATGATATGTGTGCAGTTTGTGGACATGATACGGGGGATATGATTTTTTGTGATGGCTGCCCTCGTGCTTATCATTCAGGTTGATATTGTATCTAATTGGTTCAATTTTTTTTTTTTATACTTGTTTTTAGTTCGTAGGTTTATACGTTTGATTTCGGGTGTGCCTATCAACTTTGAAGATCTTTTTTGATATTTTTTTGTGACAAATAAACTCTTCGTGTTAAATGTCTTTTGTCCTTCCCATGTTTTAGTAGTGCAACTGTGCTGAATATTTTAATCATTTGATCAATGGTTTTCATTCCACATCACTAAGTCTTCTCAATCTAATAACAGCACATATTGTCCCCACTGTACTTTTGATGGGAAGAGAGGCCTTATTATGATGTCTTTTGTATTTTGTATTCTCAAAAGGAGTCATGTTAGTTTATTCCTCTTTGGAAAAAAGATTTAATATATCAACATTTTTGTTGGGCATCAAAGTCATATATATATATATATATTGTAACATGGTGGTGTTAAGGTCCCTACAAGTCTATCGAACTAGTAGGTGCTGGGTGTATGGGTTAATGTTGATGCTTGTTTGGTGCATTGGTTTCTTTCATTGTATTGAGGTCTAACTTTGTTTGTGTTGCAGCTTGTTTGGATTTACCGTGGGTTCCTGAAGGTGATTGGCATTGTCCAAATTGTAGAGATAAATTTGAACCTGGTAGGAAAGCTGCTGCTGGGGAATCTTCAAATTTTGGAAAACCAATTGTAATACGGTTGACAAGGGTCTTTAAAGCCCCTGAATTTGAAATTGGTGGTTGTGTTGTTTGCAGGTTCGTGTGTACTTTATACATTTAATTCATTTTGTGCATTTTAAGTAGCATGAAGTGAAGATCCTTTTATTGACAGAAAGGGATAAGTTTTTGATACTCTGTGAAAAGTTATACACCTTCAGATGAGATGGTATTAGGGAATGTGAATGAAGGTTCATTTTTTTTAGTTTGGCCACATCACGTTCAACATAATGCTATGACTACAAACTGTTTGTTGGAAATTTGGTTGCCTGGATTCTAGGCAATTCCTTTGCAACATTTTTTATTTAACTTTTCTCAAGCACTCTTGAAAATTGATTTCTTGATTTATATACCCCATTTGCTTATCAGTTATAGATAACTGCTAACATATTATTTTATGTTTATTAGGAGCCATGATTTCAGTGCGGCTTTATTTGATGACCGAACAGTTATAATCTGTGACCAAGTATGACTTGCTTTTTCATTCTTTTGAACAAATTTTCTTTTCCATTATTATCATTGTTTTATTCTTACCCTTGCTTCTTGTTTAGTGCGAGAAGGAGTTCCATGTCGGTTGCTTACGGAACAGTGGATTATGTGACTTAAAAGTACGTTCTGAATCTTGTAATGGTTAATATTTTTATGGTTTCTGGGGTATTAATTTATCTTTCTCGTATCTTGCTGCAGGAACTCCCCAAGGATAAGTGGTTTTGTTGTGATGACTGTAATAATATTCATGCAGCATTGCAGAATTTAGTATATAATGGAGCGGAGCGGATTCCAGCTCCATTGTCAGATACAATAATCAGGAAGCATGCAGATAGAGGTATATTTATTGATGGAGTGACAGATGATGTTCAATGGCGAGTTTTCAGTGGTAAAAGTCGCTACCCAGAACATCTACCCTTTCTTTCAAGGGCTGCTGCAATTTTTCGTGTAAGTATATATAATTTTGATGCCTTGTTATGATCTTATGACTCACTGAACTTGGACTTGGTGTTTTATTCTTTCCCAATTGTTTGTTTAAAAACCCAAAGAGAGACCAGCCATTTAGTTCACTGGCAGCTTATGTTCCAGACAGAGCATCAAAACTCTTACTAGACAAATATATTTACCTAATTATATGTTGTGTTCATTTGCCAGGAGTGCTTTGACCCTATTGTTGCACAATCTGGTCGTGATTTGATCCCTGTTATGGTATATGGGTAAGTGATCCTTTTAATTATTTTGTTCATTGACAAACAAAAGACAGAAACTCCCCCCCTTCCCCCAAGAAGAAAGATTAGTGAATAAGTTTTGCGGTTCTGTGTCCATTTTCAAGCTATGCATCTTCAAGTACACCTGAAGGCATCCCAACTGGGCTTTTGTGTTGTTATGCATATAGATGCATAGCAATTATTGCTTCTTGAGTTCTGCTCCATAAAGAATGATTATGGGATTAGGTTTTGGTCTGTAGTGTTTGTTTATCCAATATAAATTTTCTGTTAGTAACATTAGGTAAGCAATTCTTTTTCCTGGCATTTTTCAGGAGAAATATATCGGGCCAAGAGTTTGGAGGCATGTATTGTGTAGTTTTAATAGTAAGGTATGTTGCTTTTCTGGTATTGGTGTTGCTTGTACTATTTGATGGGTTTCTCCTTATTTTACACTTTGGCAATCATTTTCTTTCATGTCCAGGTCTGTTGTTGTATCTGCTGGTCTCCTTAGGGTTTTTGGTCAGGAGGTTGCTGAGCTTCCTATTGTCGCTACAAGTAGAGAACATCAAGGAAAAGTATGTATATTGCGATTTAAAATCTGCTCTTGTCTATCGGATAATACTTTGTTGTTTTCCCATTCTATGAGAAAGTCAGGCTTTGTTAAAGTTGAACCTCATTATTTTAAATTCGTTTTCTAGGGTTATTTCCAAGCATTATTTTCATGTATAGAGAGGTTACTTATTTCCCTGAAAGTGGAAAAGCTGGTTCTCCCTGCGGCTGAGGAAGCTGAGTCAATCTGGACGAAGAAATTAGGCTTTAGAAAGATGAGAGACGAGCAAGTAAGTGAATCACAGAACAAGTTTGCACGAAATGTCCTCAGAATGTTTTGTTGATTGAATCAGTCTAAACTTGAATTGCAATAGTTATTTTTCAATAGTTTACAGTTACACAGAATAAATTTTTTAACTTGGTATTGTAAATTGGGCTATACTTGTTACACATTCACTAACAGTTGTCTTATTTGCCAGTTATCAAAATACTTGAAGGAAGTTCAGCTGACAATTTTCAGGGGGACGTCAATGCTGGAAAAGGTGGTGAAATTGATGGATTGACTGCTCGTCGATTTTCCGATAGTTTCCACTCAGAGAATTTAGGTGTAGAAACATATTGTTTTATTATCTATATGTTTTTTTTCTTTCACTGTTAGCGATTTACCACTCCTGTAAAATTGCTGCAATTTTTTTTTCCCGGTTAGTGATTCACCTCTCCAATAAGCTTCTGTTGAGATTTGTTTGTTGTTGGAAACCTGGAATTAGAATAGGGAAAGAGAGGAGAAAGAAGAATGTATGTAAAAAGAAAAAAAAAGTAGTGCATGCTGACCTTTTTTAATGCATGCGTGAAACTTTTGCTTAGTTTTTATATCACGAGAATGTTGTTTTTGTTTTAAACATTTAACTTACTCCAGTGTATTATCTTCAACGCAGAAACCCTAAATAATAGGCCAATATTTTTCTCTGAACAGTTTAACACAGTATTGGATATGCTCTGTTCTCTTGTTTGTTGGTTCATTTTTCAGCTTCCCGAATCCAATATTATAATGTAACAAAACAAAATTAAACCTGATGCTGGCTGCAAATTGCCATGGACTAACTTCTAGTTTGATTGTGGAGGTCCTGGAGAATTCAAGTTTTGGACCCTTTTCTTCCCTGAAGTTTTGTACTCCAAGCTCGGCGAATCACTAACCGAAGTAAAATATCCAATGGAAAATTACTAAATCAAATACAAGTATTCGTGAACAATGTCCCCTCTTGGCAAGAGTGTCAGCTGCCATATATATTAGTCTCCCGAAAAATTTCCTGTATACTCCAATCTCAATTTACTTCTAACAAGTAATAGCATGTTTTTTTCTTTGCCAAAAAACAACACAAACCAAAAAGACAAAGAAAACAGAACAGAAACCCAATTTTTGGGAATTTTTTTTTTATGTTGTTGGAGTTCGACTAAAATCCCAATTGGGCTATATGTCTGGTCCGGCCTTTTGGTCGCACAAAGTACGAGAAGCTTCTGAGTTGTGATTAATAGGGTTTTATCAGCTGCCCGACCCGAACCAAAACCAAACCTGATATTTCTCTTTTTACTCGTTAAACCCTGAACCCCAAAATCCCCAACCCCTGTAATCTCTCTGTCCATTGAAGTCGGATCATATCAAATGGCGTTCATCTCTAGCTTCCGACGCGTTCTTGGCGGATCTTCCTCTGCACTTCAATCCCAATTCGTCTCCATTCGTCACAATTCAACTCTCACTTCCCCCAAGCTATTCATCAGCGGTAAATTTCAAATCAAACCCATCACTCTCTTAATTTCTTTCTGTTCTTTTATGTTTGCTCGCCAAGCAAGTTTTCATTTTGTTGTTGTTTTAAACACATTTTTCAAGCCAAAATTGGCTTGTTGGGTTAAAGGTCGATCCCTTTTTTTCCTTCCTAATTTTGGTTTTTTTTTCTTCGAGATTTGGGTGTGGGTTTTCCTCCGCTTTGTGAAATTAGTTTATGATCTCTACCCAGATAATGCGAACTTAAATAATTGGGTGTTCCTTTCGTGTAGATTGTGTGTGTGGTCTATGAACTATTAGGCCTTTTCCATTGCGTATCCTTGTGCTTCAATCTGTGTTTATTTTTGTTATTTGATTCTTGTTTTGGGTTTGATTACAAAGCTGCAAACTCAGAGGTTCCAATATTTTGACTGATTTATCAAAAATGAAAAAACACTAACCAATGTGGCTGCAAATCTGTTCAAGTCTTTATTGCCCCATCTGTTTGCTAAACAGATGTATAGATAGTAACTACTACATAACCATTTGTATTATATACGAATACGAATACAGAGAATGTTGATTCATCACTATTATTTCATCCATATGCAATGAGCAGGTCTTTCCAGATTAACAACAGATGAAAAGCTTCAAGAGGCATTTTCTCCATTTGGGCAGATTGTAGATGGTAAAGTCTGAGGCAACTTGTTTATTTGCTCCTGACATCCTTTCTTAGATTGCTTGCTTTAATGTTAACGTATTGCGCTGATGATCCTGCAGCGAAAGTGGTTATGGATAGGGCGTCGGGAAGATCAAAGGGGTTTGGTTTCATCACATACACGTCCATTGAAGAGGCCGAGCAAGCTAGACAGGGAATGAATGCCAAGTTCTTAGATGGGTGGGTTATTTTCGTTGACCCTGCGAAACCTAGGGAGCCTAGGCCTCCACCTCAAGCACAGCCAAATCCTTCTGAAACTGGTTTCAGAACCAACAAGACCATTGGGTGGTGTGGATGACCGCATAAGTTCCTTGGGTTGTGATGAAAGCAAGGGGAGTTGAAATACTGTAATACTCTCTTGTGTTATTTGTATTGAGAAATATGAAAGACTTGGTAACTTAGGTGAATTATTTGGGACAGGGGACCTTGTTAACCTTATGTATTGGTTCATTTTGGCCTCTGTTGGAACCACCTTAATGCTCTAATCTATATGCCAATGTTGGCTTCCTTCTTTTGTGCTTCATACTTCATACATGAAATTTCTATTTTTCTTACTACTTAAATGATTAGATGTCATGATAAATCAAGAACATTGTCTTCTCATTCAGTGAATTTCATAAGGTGGAAAGCCCCCGAATTTATAGAACAGAGTAGACGGAAATAATCAATCAAGTAAACCGGAGAGGAGTTGTAAGTGACATGTGGTGCATCGTATCTAGGTCATGTTAGTTTTAACATGTTGGATTTGCATATTTGTTGCACTAAAGATTCGCCATTTATTTGCAGGATCCAGGTGGTTATTGTTTGTCTTTGAAAATGTACATGTTAATATGTCGTAGAAAGATCTTGTGGTTGGTTGATGCTGGGGACGTATCATTTTCGTAGAATCAGAAGACAAAATTGTATGATCTTGCATGTCTAGCCAATTGTAACCAAAGGATATGAACATGCACAAATCCATCAAAAGTCTATTGGGAGTGATCCAAGTAGATGTGCTTTTTTAACAATTGCTTTTCAGATAAGTACGCAAAACACATTTGAGATCAAAATCCAATTGTGCACGGATGTTTCATTAAGAAATACTTTAAACTACCAATCAAGGTACACTAATTCACTTTTATGTCACGTTTACTTACAAGTAACGGAAATGAGAAGAACTGAATTTCCCTGTGTTTACTTACATATGAATATGATACGAGGAATCATTCTACACATTCAGTGACAAATCATAACATAGGCTTTTCTTTTCTTTTCTTTTTTCTTGGCGGGGCGTAAGACAGTCCTGTCCAGTTCACACGCACCTAAGACAGTCCTGTACAGCTACACCCTAGACTTTGTCCGTGTACTCAATTATCTGAGAGCGAGAGGAGATTCGATTCGAGTTCTTAATTCTCACGGACTATAGTCACTATACTATTCGAAACGTTTCGGCCGCCGGAACAAAATAAATACGTTTCGATCGTAAAACCCCCTCACTTCAACCGTAAAA
Source organism: Prunus salicina (assembly GCA_020226455.1). NCBI lineage: Eukaryota > Viridiplantae > Streptophyta > Magnoliopsida > Rosales > Rosaceae > Prunus > Prunus salicina. The sequence goes on from CM035342.1 coordinate 9,072,627, forward strand.
CCCTAAAACCGCCATTTTCAAATCCAACTCCAGAAGGCAGTAGCTTCCAGTTGTGTTGCAGAGATGTATGTTTGCGTTCCTCAGTACGTCTCCATCAAATTCCCCGCCATTCCTCGTTTCGGTTCGTCTCGGAGGGACTTCAAACTTCCGGCTATTTCAATGACTGCAAGTGAAGTCACCAATCACATTCCACCAGCTCCCATTTTCCTTCCTCAAGGGCCTTGGAAGCAGGTGACCTTTTCTACGACGCTGTTTTTGGTTTACATTCACATTTATCCCTGCAATTATGTTTTCTTTTTTGATAAATTTTTGAACTTTATCGACACTCTGACTGTGATAGAGTCTGTAGATTCCCGGCGGAGTTACAGCTGCAGAAGGATTCAAAGCTGCAGGTTTGTTCGGCGGTCTTCGTGCCAAAGGTGACAAGCCTGATCTCGCACTTGTCACTTGTGACGTCGATGCCACTTCTGCTGGTGAGTTGCTTGTGTTTGGTTTATGCTTCTTAGTAATGGTATTTTGAGCAAATTAATTTTGTACATTTTTTAAATTTATACTATTTCTATGTTGGTTTACTCACAGGGGTATTTACCACGAATGTGGTAGCAGCTGCACCAGTGTTATACTGCAAAACAGTATTAAACACTTCAAAAACGGTGAGATGGAAAATGCTTCTTTTATTTATTAGACAATGATGTTGTGCTTATTGTAAATGTAGTGCTCTATATGTTTGTGTTGGGTTTTATGTTACTTTTCATGTTTTAATTTTGTCATTTTGATCTGCTAACGAAACATGTTTACAACTTGTTAGGCACGGGCAGTTTTGATAAACGCTGGTCAAGCCAATGCAGCGACGGTAGGGCGTTACTGATGCATATTGTCAATTGTCCTGTTGAATACTCTTGAGTATGCTGTTACAGTTAGTCCTGCACGCTAATAAATTTCCCATTTTTCTCAGGGTGATGCAGGTTACCAAGATGTATTAGAGTCTGTCAGCAGCCTTGCTAAGGTATGTGGCATTAAGGGTGGCAAACACCCTAATCTGATAGATGCTCTTTCGTAGGCTGGATTTGTTATCCCTTGTAAGTATGAAACTTTGTACTGCAGCTACTTCAAATGAAGCCTGAAGAAGTGCTGATTGAATCCACTGGTGTGATTGGCCAAAGGATAAAAAAGGTACTATATAACCATCATATTCTTGTTTCCATGTTATGCTAAAATTCTAATTATACTGATTTGCACAGGATTTCTTGAAATATTAACAAATCAGCTGATAAATGTTGCATGATAATTTTTAGGAAGATTTATAACATGAACTGTTCTAAATGTTGTACAAATGATTCATTTTTTAATTTTCATATGCAGGAAGCACTTCTAAAATCTCTTCCAAAACTGGTTAATTCACTATCAGCATCAACTGAGGGGTAAATGTTAATGATTTGAACTTAACTTAGATAAATGACATAATTTCATATATACCTGGTTGTGTTTATTTTCAGCATCAAATTTCAGTTCGTGTTTTTCTTTTTCTGTGAAACCTTGGGGCTTAAATTTTTTAAATCATCTCCCTGAGAAGTCATTTTGCCTTGGTCTGCAGGGCAGATGCTGCAGCAGTGGCAATCACAACAACCGACCTCGTTAGCAAGAGTGTGGCAATTCAGTCTCAGGTGTGCAAGATCTAGTTTCCTGTATTTATATCTGTAGTGAATGCAATATCTGCTACTTTTGGATTATGTTAATTGCTGATTAGCTGTACAAAACTTTGGCAATATCATGTTTTTATTTTTGAAACCTGTATGCAGTAAAATAGAAACCAGGCTGGTCCTTAAAAAAAACTGGTGAATTTTTCAGGTTGGAGGGACAGATATAAGAATTGGGGGAATGGCAAAGGTTCCGGGATGATCCACCCCAATATGGCTACCATGCTTGGAGTATGTCTTCTAGTGTTTCTCTCTTGATGTTTGACAAGTTATTAACTAATATGATTACTGGACAGGTAATAACAACTGATGCAATGGTTAGCAGTGATGTTTGGAGAAAAATGGTTCAAGTTGCTGTCAACCGAAGCTTCAACCAAATAACAGTGTGTACATTTTTTTTCTTCCAATTATTGAACACCATAACTTAGTGGGGCTACACCTCACGTGGTGTAATCAACCTAGCTTGTTGCATTTTTATTTTGTAGTATGATAACCCACCACATGTATGGGTTTTCTGCAGGTAGATGGAGATACGAGTACCAATGATACTGTCATTGCGTTAGCTAGTGGATTATCTGGATCAACCAAGATATCTTCCTACAACAGTAATCAAGCAGTACAACTTCAAGCAGGCCTTGATGTGGTTAGTTTCACTTCATTTAAGTTTTGCATTCCTCTGTTATCTTAAAATCTTTTACAGTGAGCTCCAAAATTTTGACATCACCCGAAACTAATGAAAGAATAAGTTAACTTTTCCATTTGATTTGTTTTATGCAGTCGAAAACCAGCTTCTGGGATTCATATTTTACCGTATTCATTTTGCAGGTAATGCAAGGTCTTGCCAAATCCATAGCTTGGGATGGAGAAGGAGCAACATGCCTAATTGAGGTCTGCATTCTTATTTAAGATCAGTAATGATGCCGAAAGTATGTAAAAGTATAAATTTGAAGCTTGCAACTTGATTTTATGGTCCCTTAATCTTTGTTTCTTTTCATGTCTTTAATCACACAAATATAACGATATGTTGTAAAATACTCAATGTAGGATCTGGGCATCTAAGTACTAGACTATGCAAATTATTTGGACTTTGATTTATTGACGATGATGAACTTATGGTCTTTCATGTATGACTTCAAAAATGCCTTGCTAATCCTGACTAGATGTGCAGGTTACGGTGACTGGTGCAGACAGTGAGCCTGAAGCAGCAAAAATAGCACGGTCGGTGGCATCTTCTTCACTAGTAAAGGTATGATATCCCAACCCTGCCTACCTTTTTGATGCTTCAATATACCAAATACTAAATTATTTCCCAAATGCCACTCAGGCTGCAGTATATGGCAGAGATCCAAACTGGGGACGCATCGCTGCTGCTGCTGGCTATGCAGGAATATCTTTTGACCAAACCAAGCTCCGAGTATTGCTAGGGGATATTCTGCTCATGGATGGTGGGGAACCACAATTATTTGACAGGTAACTCTAAGGTTTTCTTTGTGTCAAGCACATTTTCCCTTTCAGCGTGTCATCTTTTCCTCTCTGTGGAGAAGATCTATTCTAAACCTAGTAGTTTGACTAGCTGGATCTCGTTTCAGGGGTGCAGCCAGTGACTACCTCAAGAAGGCTGGCGAGATCCATGGCACAGTTGTAATCAATGTATCTGTGGGTAAGTTTCTGAACCAAGTGGAGCATTATGCAAGTCGGATATTCAACTGTAACCACAATCATAACTAATTACTTCATCTGCCTGAGTACTAACTAAGCCTGCAAACTTAAGTTTCATGGTACATCTTTCGTTTCCATTGTGTTTGATATGCCCTTTACTTTTGAACAGGTGATGGGCCGGGACGAGGTCAAGCATGGGGCTGTGATTTAAGTTATGATTATGTTAAAATTAATGCCGAGTACACAACATAAAGTACTCGTCATTGTGTAACTCCCGACTTGAATTTCAAATGAGATATTTATCAGTCTAGTCTTCAATTCTTTTTTTACTTGAGCATTTTCTTGAGGTGAATGAAACACCAGAAGGTCCAAAACCACCATGCCTCGTCCGTTGAACAATGTAATGTCAAGACACTGTTCCAGGTTTCACGAGCACTTGATTCATTTCCCTCAATATCAAAACCCCAACTCGCTATTTTATGCACCTATATTTCCGACGTGCTTAAAATTAATGTTCTTCCACATGAAATTAGGGTTGTTCTACCATGCAATTGCCTTATCGATACAGGTTTAAAAATCTGTATGCATTCATAAACCTTTTTGGAATAGCATGTAGGCAAATGTGTCTTGATGCACACACAAAAGTGCCATATCCATACAGAACAAAGAATCCCATTAATTTATCGAAACAGGAAATTAACAAGTCAGGCCAACCCATTACACCAAATGCAATTTCAAAATGCTGCTGCAAAAGGAACATAAGAAAACCACACTATATATAAAGGGATCACCACACTGGCTCAACGACAGACACAAACAGAGTAGCATATTGTTCCAAGTTTTCTCAAACACCAACCCCAACAGAACTGTAGTAATTATTTATGTACACAGCATAGGATGTGATACTCGCAACAAAATATGTTGCTCACAGGGCTTCTGCAACTGGGTAATGCATGCTTGTGAGCGAATTTTTCAAGAAGGAGCTCCCACAATAAGAATGTTGGTCTGGGCTGCCAACCACAAGGTCTCCAAAATCATTGTTTGTGCCAACCAATGTCTCACGGGAATCCAGATATCTGTGAGACCTCTCGGAAGCCCCACCTTTGCGATATTGCTTCTTCTCTTTTCCTCGAGAAGAGCTGCCCTTTTGCCCCTTCTTTCCATCTCTCTTCCAATTTTTCTTGTTCTTTGACTTCTGCTGTTTCTTGCCTGTAACTGTGTGCGACATTGATGTAGTAGGCGGATCATACACATCAGGGGCCCAAGTGACAGTAAGTTTCCCGGGTGACAACCCCTCTTTCTCCCGGCTGCCTTTCATTGCAGAAAGTAGCTTCGAAGGAGCCTGCACAAGTACAATAAAACATATGAGCCATCACAACATTTCTTTTCAAGTAGACAGTTCAATCCATCCAAAACTAGAAGACAGCATGATATTAAGTCAAAATTGTTTTAAACATAAATAAAATTACACTAACTATATATACACATATTTCTTAAAGACTGGCAGTTTAATCAAAGAAGCATTCTTTTTATAACTTCTCTGGATAACTTGACAGAGGAGATGCACATAAATAAAGTAGCTCCAGCACCTTGCACGAGCTAGGCAAATACTACCGACAAAATGCAGACGGGATAGTGATGACTAATGGGAAACCAATGCTTCACGGGCATCAAAAGTAGCAATGACTAATGCGAAATCCAAGAGTGAAAACATAGTATTAGCAAAGAACGAAGGGGTATACAACTCTATGGCCAATACACTCTCGCAATAAGCACAGATGACTTACAGGCGTCTGCATGGCTGTTTCGGGTTCCCCCTCTGCCATATCTGAGGAGGCATTACGAGACAGCACCCCATTAGCATTAGGAAAGGTTACACACTCATTCAAGCACGTCTGAGTGATTTTTCCCTGTTGTGCTTTAGGACCATCGCATGCGTCTCTTTTCTCCACACCGCTAATAATTTCCTCATTAGAAGAAGCATGTTCCACTTCTCCAACATCTTTGATACCAACGTACTCTTTCCCAACATCTTTGAGATTCAACGACTCTTCAACAAAATCTTTGATATTCAAGGACTCTTCTCCAACATCTTTGATATTCAAGGACTCATCAACACCATTTACAAGGTCACTTACCAAACGATCTGAAAGCGAACTACTAGGACTTTGTGCTTGGTTCGCAGAGGGCTGCAAACCTGGGAAGCTGTCTACATTTTTCAACACCGACTTACCACACGGAGAGCTTATGTCCATCTACAATACCAGATTCTACACAGTGCCAAAACGCACATGTTAATGAACGTTAAGCACAACTCCAGAAATTACATAATCAAGCAGAAAAGAACTACATATTCAATCTAATTCATGATATCCAGCTGCCAATATAAACGATTTGAACTAAAATGAACATAAAGTCGGTGAAATTTAATTACCTCGTATAAGTTCAGAGCTAGAATAACCTTGAGACCAAGAACTTTTAAACCAATACCAAACTTTGTAAGCCTTACAGATCCTCCAATCCCTAAACCTCAGATTTCTTGACAAAATTATCTAACCTCTTGCAGACCACAAAACGAGAAGAACACCAAAAACCCAACAAACAGGGAGTCTGGGAAGCTGAGCAAGAACCACAGAAAGAAAAACCCAAAGTGATATTAAAACCTAATGTTAACTAAGATTACCACGCCGATCGCTCTTTTCTATACGTTTCAGACGATGAGAGCAAGAGCCGCCGTGGAAGGAAGTCAAGTTAGGGACCAAGGGTCGTAGCAGGAGTTGAATGGGCACCGAAGGCATTATCGTATGCTCTTCGAAACCCCTAAGCCCGCGCGTTGCACAAAACAACACTCACAAAACCACCCCAGATCGTGAACCAGAGCTGTGAAATCTGAGAAAACAGGGTTCTGGGTCGTCTAGAAATCAGGGGTTTTAGGGTCAGAGCATGGTGAAGGATGAAGAAATTGCCAAATGGGATGTTGGGTAAGAGTCAAGGGTTTCAGAGATCAGAGAGAGATGGATCAGAGAGGATGTGGGATTTGTTTTTTTTTTTTTGGGTCAAAAGAGGATATGGGATTGAAGAAGGTGTTGGGGTTTTCCTTTCTTTTTTTTATATGAAGGAGAAGGAGACGGAATATTTGGGTCAATGGGTCCACGGCCGAGCCTGGCGGTTCTCAAATCAAATCGGAGACGTACACGTGGTCATCTCGGTTGGCAACCCAGGCGGTCGCGGGAGATTTTTAGTTGGGTTGGGCCGGGTCAACGAACTTTTCTTTTCTTCTTCAGATTTTTATGGGGAGGTGTCCGGCTGTTTGCACTTTGCACCAAAAGGCCCTTTTTATTTTTTTGCTTTTAATAATTTGAGGCAAAAACAAGTTTTATACCATTGGGATTACTCAAGTGAATTAAGGACACGGTTTATTTTATTAAAAAGGCATTAGTGGTACAATTAAGAATAGTTTTGTCATAATGGTGGTTTTGACTAGCGGTTCCAAGATTCAAAAATTGGCTTACATACTAAACTCGACAATACGGAAACAAGAAAAATTAAATATTTTATTTTTAATAACTGAATACTCAAGTCAAGTAATTGGTCATATCACTTTTTATTAAATCAAGGAAAATCCCGCCCATCTAAGTGGCTTATATAATCTTCTAACTCGGGTTGACATGGTCCTAAAATAATATATGGTCTTCGCACATTATCTTGTTTATTTACCGGATATTTGCATATTAGACAATGTAATCTTGGATCACGCTCAAGATAGTTGATATTAAAATCATGATCATCATCGAGACTTTTATATTCAACTCTTTCAACTTGAGGCTCGATAATGGGAGACTCAAGAAGTGCTAGAAGGCAATGTACTAGATGATGACCCATCATTCTTTTTCTTAAAAAAAGACAACAAATTCTTTGTTCTCTTAGGATTCCGATATAATAAAAGATAGCCTATAAATAAGATATAGAAAGAATTTTAATCAAACATACTAATAAAAAATCAACCAAATTCTCATAATAGCATCTCAACAATACGGTATTCCTAAAATCAAAGCTCTAATTAATTTCAATAAAATCCCAAAATTATAATTCATCCCTAATTAAACCCTAGAATGGGAAAAAACCCTAGCCCCCTTTCTCCCAAAAAACACTCTTAGAGCCTTTTTCACTTTGAGGGAGGAGGAAGCCATTGTTCTTCCCCCCTCTCCCCTCTTCTCTTCCTCCTTTCACCTCTTTCCCCATTTTCAAAGATAAAGGGTTTTCCCTATTTGTCTTAGTTTTGTTATGATTTTCATCCAACCATTATAGGCGGCTGCTGCTCAGCGTCGGATCTTCACCTACATTTCGGCGTCGGATCTCTACCACCATCTTTTTTTGCAATTTCTTTATGTTTGGAATAAGTTGCAGAGACTCTTTGGGTTCTTTGTGTAGTTTTCACCTCTCCTTTTGTGAGAGTTTTTCATCTCTCCTTTGTGAGAGCTTTTCATCTCTCATTTGTGAGAGTTTTATTTGTATTGTTATGGCTTGATTTTTTTCAAGCTTTATCTATTTTTTATTATTCTAAGTTTGCAATTTTAGTTGGGATGCCTATGCCAGAGTTTCTTCTATCCTGCTTGATCATTAGTGGAGACGCACCAGATTGCCTTAATTTTGATATTAGACTGCTCCGTTATTGTAATGGCCCTTTTGTAGCTAGTTTGTATTGGCCCTTTGTGGCTAGTGGCTTTTTTGGCTGAATTATGAATGCAATCATAGAATTTCTCAACCCCAAAAAACCAAAAAAACAAAAAAAAACCCTAGAATACTCAATTTTAAATTAAAACTATAATTAAAGATATATATAAAAGGGAGGAGAAGATGTTGTTGCCAAGTTGCCCACCCAAGATAACAAAAGATGTAGTCAATAGAGGGAGAGAGAAGTTGATGCTATTCCGTAGCTAAGAGAGAGAAACAAGATGTCGCATAACCAAAAGATGAGAGAGAAGATATGGGACCACTTGAATGGGCAACATATGTGTAGGGTTTGGTTTAAATTTTTTTTAATTTTGGGATGGGCTTATATTAACATATGTAGGTTTTTTAATAATAAAAAAATTGGGTTGGGCAGGCACCTAACTTGCCCTGTGCACATCACCGCCACTAGTTTGGAGCAATTGCTCCCCCATGAAGGTCCTGTGTTTGAGCCCTAGCATCTGCGTAATGTGTGTGAGTTTAGTATAATACCATATCTCTCAATAAAAAAAGGTCCTAAAAATATATATATAGTTTTGTCATAATTATTAACATTGTTAACCCACTGACTTATTATGGAGGTTCAGTGAGAGCACCTACATCAACATACCTTATATTTATTAACTTATCCAATCCAATACAATAAAATCCTATTAACCAAATGAGTTTAGGTATTGATATTATGAGGTTTAGTGGTAGGCCTCACTAGACTGGACTAGCTTAAATAGCACTTAAAATCCATGTTTGTTAAGAAAGGGGACTAACTTAAATGAGATTATATAGTCCAACAGTGAAAAATCCCCTTCACTCGCTCCTCCAATTTAACAAGCTTGAAAATTTGTTCGCAATATATCACCCTCGCTATATTGAACTCGCGAGTCCGAACTAAACCATTGCACTGTCATCGCCCAACCTTACTATTACCACCACCAACCGGGTATCGACACCAACAACAATACCCAATTGAACACCCAATCAGTTGACCTAGAGAGTCCTTTCTATCTGCTATGGTTCCTCATAGGGTTACTTAATTTCTACAACCAAACAAACCCGATCACTGGCTTGTCAAGATGGAAGAAGATGTGCGGTGTGCCTAGGAGAACACCTTTGTTGAAGCCTCTATTTGAGGCTTTCCTAATTTTTAAAATTAAAAAAAAAAAGTCAAAAGAGGAGAAGAAGAACTGGGGAAAAAGGGGATGTGGAGGTGGGTTGCGATGGGGGAGAGAGAGGGAGAGAGAGAGAAGAGAATTGGGGTTGGTTGATGCGAGCTCCGATAGTTCTTGTTTGCAGAGGCGCAGAAGGTGAAGAAGCAAGAGAATGTGGGAGGTTTCTCATTAAAGAAAAAAAAATATAAAGAAAAAAAAGAATGAGGAGGTTGAGTTGGGTTTGAATCTGATGGGTTTTTTAAAATATATATATATATAATTTTAGCCTTTAAAAAAATTCAAATTTTTTGTTTTTTGTTTTTAATTATTGTTTTTAATTTAAATATTACAATAATTATTTTTTAGTCCAACGACACAGCACCAAGCATAGGTCTTCACTATTTTTACAATCCAGCTTCTTAGTCCGACGCAGAAACAAATGTAGCTCAGTACTTAATCCAGCTTAGGCCAATCCAAGCCAATCCAAGATAGTCCTAGGATTTAATACAGTCCATGACAATTCGCCGTACCAAACGACCCCCATAGAATTTTTAGGGATTTGGAGATGGTGTTTTGAGGCTTCACATGTGATTGGGGTCATTTTGAGAGTTAGAAGTTTGGCATTTAAATTTTGAATGTTGTCATTTTGCTATTCCAGAGTTCTGAAATAGCAAAACAAATACTCCCTAAATATTTAAGAATAACAAATTTCAAATGGGAGGATGAAACATGATTTTAAAAAATGATTAAGGCTGAAACTTCATTGAAAAAAGAATGTCAAATGTGACATAATTTCATTTTTTCTAAAGGGAAGGGGAAGATTCGAATTTTGTTACTTTTTTCAAAAAAAATTTCTCTAAAAAAAAGCAAGAAACAATTTTATGTTGAAAATACATATAAAAACTTAGCAATTGTAACTAAATATTCCACTTTCACTTAGAAAAATTATTATATAATATTGGAATACGGTCATTTATTATAATTCATTCACATATTATAATATAGATGAACAATATACTTAAATTTCCGCTTTTAAGATATAACATCAATAAATACTCACGGCTATGAACAGTAGCCCAAATTGGAACTTATCTAAAAAGAGCATCCATAATTGGAGGGTGTATAAGTATGTTAAATATACACCCTTTGTCGCCAGAATCATCTCCAATGGGAAGATGTAAATGGTTATAAAAATACATCCCTACCATGGAGATGTAAAATTAGATGCTTTTGCATCTTTTTTTACATCCTTTACAGGCAAGACCCACAAGAGAAAAAGGGAAAGAGAAGGATTGGAATTCAAAATGGAAGGCCTAGATTTCATGCAATTTGCATTGCACTTCCAATGGCCCAGATTTCTACATAGATATTTTTATGTTAGTTTGTAGATAAAATCATATGCTCTCCAAATATAAATTTTTTTTAGGTCCATTTATTTGGAAAAATAAAATAAATCTAACACACACAAAATTAATTTTAAAAAGTTAAAACATACAAAAAAAAAAAACACACACACACACACACAAAAAAGAATTATCACAAACAAATCGAATATGCATATTTGGATTTACATCGTTTCTAATTGAAGCAGAAAACGTATTTACACCCCCTGGAGGTGTAAAGGGGATGTAAAAGTGGCTTTACACCCTCGAAAATACACCCCTCCCACTGTAGATGCTTTAAGAGCATTTCCAGCAGTGAAGGCTAGACTCGGGCTGAGGGGTGTTTTGGCCAAAAAGTGGTTTCCAGCAACAAAAGCAAGCCCGGGCAGATGGTGGGACCCAGTAGACTGGGCTGGCCCGAGGGCAAGGCTGACGTTAGCCTTGTATCCAAATTTTTTTAATTGTCCACGTGGCGCGCACTGGGCTCTCCGATCAAATTTTTTCAGCAATCCAACGGTAGCCAATTTTTGTGTAATAAAAAAATGGATAAATATTTTAAAAAAATTACTAATTTTTTTCTCTCTATACCTTATTTCCATTTTCAACATTTAAGTAAATGTCTTTATCCTTTTACTTTCATTTATTTTTATATTACTCCATTTACTTAAGTTTACAATGTAAATAAAGAAGTACCCCTCATTTGGATTCAAATAAAAATACTAGAAAATTAAATTCCCACCAAATCAAAATATGAAAAATCGGTTTTAGTGCAAAATACGATTTAGGCTAAAAATGATGGCTCATTAAGGCAATATATATACTTCATATTAAAATCTCATAAAATCAAGTTTTCTTATTTGATGTGTAAGGAATAAAAGCAGCCAAAAATTATATTGAGAAAATGATTATTCCGAAAAACCATTTTTCATACTTAGTCAATATTGCACCTCCACTAAAAAAATTCTAGGTCCGCCAGTGTCTATAAATACCAACCAATACTCTTCACTTTTAACATCAAATCCTAGAACTTTTTTCTTTATTTCTACTAGCCCCTTTGCACATGCTCAAGCATGTGCCAATTGGTTTTATTTTTTATTTTATTTTTAGAATTAAGAAAAGATAACATGGGTAGTTATGTTCCATAAAAGTAGGACCTATTATCTAATTTTGTTTTTTTTAATATGAAAAATGTGAATTTACCATATTATCCTCATTTAATTAATAATTTCAATTCTTAATATTTGAATTAACCAAGGGCTTTTTTGGTATTTTGAATGTTTCACCATTCTCTACCTTTTGCTTTATATATATAGATAAATACCAACCAATACAACTAATAAAATAAAATCTTATCCGAAAATATTATTCGATATGAATAGTATTGACACGTAGAAACAAAAAAAAAATAATAAAATGAATAGTATTTACCATGGCAAAGGGCAGCTGCTGAAAACACACTTTGTTAGGGGTAAAATGAATAGTATTTACCCTGGGGCTTCCTTTGCCATGACAAGGGGCAAACTGCTGGAAATGCTCTAAGAGCAAGTCCAACGCAGGACCCAACCCGAGGGAAAGGCCCCCCTGGCGAGCCCGAGATGGCTCCAGCGCAGGAAGTGAAGCCCGGTTTCGTGGTGGCTCCCAGTAGCCCGAGCAGGCCCAAGGGCAAGTCTTGCCCGAGCTGAAGCCCGAGTTTTGTGACATAAGCGCTGGCGTCACACTGACGTCAGCGCAAGGTAAAGCAAATTTTTTTTTACCGTTGGCGCGTGAATTACACGCGCCAACGGTAAAAAAAATTTGCTTTCCTCGTGCTGACGTCAGCACTGGCAGAATCCAACGGTAAAGTGCCACGTCTCGCAATAGGGACGCTTCGATCTTTTTTTCCATAAATCCGACGGTCGAAAAATTTCTGAAAAATTCAGAATTTTTTTATAAAAAAAATACCAAAAAAATAATGTATTTTTCCCCTATAAATACCTAACCATTTTATTTACTTTCTACACCAAATCTTCATAAAAACTCATCTCCTTCCAATATTTTTCACTTTCCACACCAAATTTTCTACTACAAAATTGCATTTGTGCAAAAATACAAATGTCATCTTCCATTGAAGCCGGAGGGTCGTGGACAAATGTTCGAAAAGGTCAAAATCTTGGCAACGAGGTAAAAAAAAAATAATAATTTCCGTTTTATTCAATTTAATGTCTTTATATATATATTATATTTGCATTTCCAATTTCTTTTTTTTAATAGATTAGTCAAGGCAAAACAAAAAATAGGAAAACCATTGCACATGGCTCCTCAAGTAAACAATGCCCGCAGTCAGTTCCAGTGGTGCGTTCCATGTCAGAAATAATAGCACTATTACGTCCTCCGAAGGAAAATACTCCCCCACGTCGTGATCCGGTGGAACCGCCTCCGCCAATGATGGAGTTGTCCTTGTATTCCATTGTGTCGGACTATGAGAACCAAGAATATTTCAATTGTATGATGAGTGAGATGTGAATTTTATAATAAATATGGAAACGTGGTAACCGAAAATTTTATCCGAAAATTTTATTTGAAAATTTTATCCGAAAAATGTTATTTTAAATTTTAAGAGAAAATTTTATAATAAATAGTGACACGTGACAACCGAAAATATAATCTAAAAAGTTTATCAAAATTAATGGTTTAAAGTATAAAAAAATAGGAAATCAAGTACAATGAATAGTAATTGCCTTAGACTTGCCCTAGACTTTGCCCTTAGAGCAAGTGCAGCGCTCAACCCAAACTGGGTGAAAGGCTGCCAGGGGGAGCCCGAGTCCACTCCAGCGCAGGGCCCGTAACTCAGTTTCATGGTGGGTCCCACGAGCCCGATCAAGCCCAAGGGCAAGTCTTGCCTGGGCTTCAAAACTAGTTTTGTGACATCAGCGCTGACGTCATGCTGACGTCAGCGCACAGAAAATCAATTTTTTTTACCACTGTGCCACGTGTCGCGACAGAGACGCTCTGATCGTTTTTTTTCCAGAAATCCAACGGTCCTTCTTTTTTTGGCTTAAAAAATTGCAAAAAAATTCGAAAAAATTCTGAATTTTTTTTAAAAAAATACCAAAAAAACTATGTATTTTTTCCCTATAAAATACATAACCATTTTATTTTTTTCCCTATAAAATTTTTTGTATTTTTTCCCTATAAAATTTTGTATAAAATACCCGAGACAATTCTTCTACATCTAATATTTTTTATCCAAAAATTTAATTACAAAAGATTATCAAAATTAATGGTTTAAAATATAAAAAAATAGAAAATAAAGTACAATGAATAGTAATTACCCTTGACTTGCCCTAGACTTTGCCCTCGTGGGTGGAACCAAAAATGCAAAGGCTGACACTATTCACGTGAATAGTGGCAGCCCTTACTTGCCCTTGCCCTTGCCCTAGCCCTTGTGGGTGGACATCTCCACCCACAAGGGCTAGGGCAAGGGCAAGGGCAAGTAAGGGCTGCCACTATTCACGTGAATAGTGTCAGCCTTTGCATTTTTGGTTCCACCCACAAGGGCAAAGTCTAGGGCAAGAAAAATATATATATATGCAACAAAATATAAAATTGTTATGTATTTATAGGGAAAGTGAATAAAATTGTTATGTATTTATAGGGAAAACATCCATAATTTTTTGGTATTTTTTTTAAAAAAAATTGAATTTTTTTTCGATTTTTTATAATATTTTTGATTTTTTTTTTGCTCGCTGACGTCAGCATAACATCGCGCTGACATCACAAAACTAGTTTTGCAGCTCAGTGGAAAGTTGCCCTTGGGCCTGCCCGGGCTGGTGGGACCCAGCCCTTGCCCGAATCTCTTCTCCTGCGCTGGAAGCACTTTGGGCTGTCTTGGGGGGCCTTTCACCCGGGTTGCTATGCGCGCTGGAGGTGGCCTTATGGGTGAAACCACAAATGCAAAGGCTGACACTATTCACGTGAATAATGGCAGCCCATGCTTGCCCTTGCCTTAGACTTAGCCCTTATGGATGGAATTGCTCTAAGAGAAAGAACAACCCCCATGGTACCTCCACCTGGGTTGTTGTCACTATTGCACTCCACTGTTCAACTAACACCCCTTTGGTCCACTACACACTGTCGGATTGCCAACTCAGATTCCCACAACCGTCGATCGGAGCCAATCCAACGGCCACTGTCCCCGGATTCCAAACCATTCTTGGTCTTCTAACCTTAGTTAGCCTGTATATATCTCTCTTCTACTCAAGCACCATTTCCTAAAATTTGACTTTTACATTTTTATTGTTTCTGTTTGTTTCTCGGGAAATTCAGTTCAGAAGTTCCGAGGCAGAGTGATGGACACCGGGGTAAAGTTCAAGAAAGGCGCCGGAGGAAGGAGGGCAGGCGGTCCCAAAAAAAAACCGGTGTCCCGGTCCGTGAAAGCCGGTCTGCAGTTCCCGGTTGGACGTATTGGCCGGTATTTGAAAAATGGCCGATACTCTAAGCGAATCGGAACCGGAGCTCCTGTTTACCTGGCTGCTGTGCTCGAGTACCTTGCTGCTGAGGTAACCTTAGCTTCCTCTGTCTCTGTCTCTCTCTCTCTGATTGAGCTGATATGTTGCTTAAGGTTCTTAGGGTTTCTGATTTTGGTGGGTAAGAAACTGATGGAAAAAGGAAATGGAATGTCGTGGCTTTTCTAATTGTAGAGCAAATCAAGAGTCAGCTTAGCTTACCTTTACTGAAACATCTCAGTTAGGCTTTTCAATTTCGCATGCAGACAGGCCCTTGAGGTCGTAATTTTTGTGATATAGGTCAGCTACTTAATTGGGTTCTGAGTTTGATAGTTGATACTTTGATCATGGGTTTCAATTGATTCCCTCAATTTGAAAATCAAAGATTTAATATTTGATAAACAAGTGAGTTTATTTGTTCTTTTGTTGTAATTTGCCTACATTGTTCTCAGTGGCCAAATGGGGTTCAAGCATATGGTGTATATGGCATGAACCATGATCTATGAGTTGCTATGAGTTAGTGTTAACCGTGATGGGAGTGATTTGGTTAGGTTTTGGAACTGGCTGGAAATGCTGCAAGAGACAACAAGAAGAACCGCATTATTCCGAGGCATGTGCTATTGGCCGTGAGGAACGATGAAGAACTCGGAAAGCTCCTTGCTGGTGTGACAATTGCCCATGGAGGTGTGCTTCCCAACATCAACCCTGTGCTTCTGCCGAAGAAGCCAGAGAGGGTTGCGAAGAAGGAGCCCAAGTCTCCGGCCAAGGGCACCGCCACCAAGTCCCCCAAGAAGGCTTAACTTGTCTAACTAGTAGTGTGTGTGGGTAGTAAATTAATGTATCTCTGTATGGAAGTCTTCATGTATGTACTTGGTTAGTAGGATGGTTCATGTGTCATTATCCCTCTAGGATTTCAGTCCATTGCACTCTGTGTTTCCAATTGTAGAACATCCATGTTTCTGATGAAATGAAATTAGCCCCCTTCTAGATTTCACTTGTTGCAATGCTGCAGTTGGAGATAATTTGCTTGTGTGTGTTTGCACTTTGTTCTTACTATATGGAGAGCATCTGCTTCATGATGCTTGGGTGTTTCAATAAAGATTCTAAATCAAGGTGGATGACAATTTGTTGTACTGTAAAAACACGAAACAGTCCTGTTTACCAGGGCTTAAACTTGGGCCAGAATTGTGACTCAACTTGAAATCCTTGATGATAAATTTGGTGCTACATTCCAATGCTTACGGATAAGCGTTTATAAATGAAATATCATAGAAAAATAATCAAAAGCTGGAATAGCTCAGTTGGCTAGAGCGTGTGGCTGTTAACCACAAGGTCGGAGGTTCGAGCCCTCCTTCTAGCGGGTTTTTTTTTTGTGGACAAAATATTGGCCTTTTTTTTTATTTTTTTACTTTTTCTCAAAAAAGAAAAAAAAATACCTTCTATTGAAAAGACGCAAGTATTGCTACCAAATCGATTTTAATTAATTAAACTCAATATTTTATTTAACTTGTGAAAGTGTTCATTTATTATGCTCTTTCATTAATGAATACATGGTTCGAGTCCCCTTCCGATATTATTCGAGATGTCTTGTTCAAAGAATTTATACAATTATTTTCATCAATAAATCACTTGCGTAATATTTTTTTAAAAAATTGTAATGCTCTCGTTGTTTTTTTAATACAAACAAAACAACATATCACCTGGCAAAAGTGGAGACCTTTCTCACACATCAAGAGTTTGCTTATTTTAAGCAACTCAACTTATTTTCTTTACCCTCCTCTTCCTCCTTATTTTCATTGGTCTTAACAAAATTACCAAAATTCATACCAGAATCAGATGAAACCAATCCCACAAAATAAAACATGCACCATATAAAACCTCTCCACACATCTTATTAAACTGAAGGATCCAATTTCATTAATATATCCAATTTTCCCTAACACCATATCCAGAAACCTGGATCAACAAAATATTTATAATAACAAAAAAAATTATTTTAAGAGAGAAAAAAAAATTTAACAACTGGTAAACTTGGTGACGGCCTTGGTGCCCTCGGAAACGGCGTGTTTGGCTAGCTCACCGGGCAGGACCAGCCTGACCGCGGTCTGGATCTCCCGCGACGTAATGGTGGGCTTCTTGTTGTAGCGAGCCAATCGCGAGGCCTCCTGCGCGAGCTTCTCGAATATGTCATTGATGAAGCTGTTCATGATCCCCATGGCCTTGCTGGAGATCCCGATATCGGGGTGCACTTGCTTCAGGACCTTGAAGATGTAGATCTTGTACGTCTCGGTGCTCTTCTTCACCTTCTTCTTCTTCTTCTCGACGCCGCCTTCCTTGGGGATCTTCTTCTCGGCCTTCGGCTTCTTCTCCGCCGGGGCTTTCTCTGCGACTGGTTTTTTCTCGGCCTTCGTTGGCGCCATTTCGCCGATTTTTTGTTGCTTCTGATCCGATACAAACGAACTGACGAATGAGAAGGAGAACGGTCTTCTACACACAGAGTGAAATCAGGGATTTTGGTGGATGGAGAGGAGAGTGCGCGAGTGTTTATATAGTGTGGTGAGGTTGGTTCTGATTGGGTTTTGGGATTTCACGAGGATTGGTGACGTGGGTATTTTTATCTCCGTTGGATTGATTTGGAATGTGGGATGGCGGATGCTTTTGAGTCAGTCGTAGTCTCATACGGATTACGAAGTTGATTTGGCTTCCATCTCAAATATGGACCGTACGATTGCTTGAAGAGAAATTGACTTGGCTACTCTCCCTACCGTAGGATTTTAGATTTTCTTTCGCAACAATTAACAAATAGATATATTACGGGCGGGGACTGCTCATGCTCAAGGATGACTGGACCCATTTTGGTAACAAAATGCCAACTAATATTTTCTTTGTTGTTTTATGAATTAATTTTTTTAAATCTGAAACTATTATTTTTTAAAATTTTAATTGGGTTTAAAATAAATTTTAAAAAATGTGGTAGATGTGAGTAGACTTCAACCTTAATGAGAGTATAAAGGATATAAATTGGATATGGGAATGGATTTAGGGAAATTTTTGAATATGGTGTTTGGGATATGGTATTCTAATCCCCATATTTTATATTCCTCCTACATATATTGAATTAAGTATAAAAGAAAACTTTTGTATTGTATGTTTAGTTTCTAACTTTTTTTTTCCTCATTCATAAATTATTTTTTCATTGGTATTTTGTAATGGGGCGAGGCTTTGGAATTTGTACCCCAACGAAAGAGGGGATGAGGAATCCCCAATTTGAATATTACCCATATGGAGGCAGGGATGGGGAACATGGCATACCCATCCTCGATTCGCCCCATTACCATCCCTAAACGTGAGTTAAGTCAGTTGATAACGACAAGGAGCCTACACTTTACATCGAAGTTAGAATCCCTCTATTCCATAAATTAAATTAAATTATTGTTTTTATAAGAAGGAGAAGAAAAGGTTAATTGAACTGTACATACTTTTAACCGTATCCTCATGAAGCGAAGGGAGAAATGTGTTAATTTTTTTATTTCAAAAGTATTATTTTTCATCATTTTAAATTGAAGAAATGAACATTTAAAAACTAAAGAGTTTATAAAGTATCTTGTAACAATTCAACTTAATAAAGTTCTTTTTTTTTTCGGGTTTGGGCAGAAGCTTAATAAAGTAGTTTTGTTCTGGTTTTCTTTCCCCCACGATTTTAGTAGAGGCCGAGTCTTTTTTTTTTTTTTTTGGGGGGGCCAAAGGCCTAACACTGACACAGGGGTCTGCAAATCATTGCGTTAAAAATAATCACCAATGGCCCAAAATTGGACCCTTAGCTTTAACCACAAGCCAAGCCACTGAGGCAAAACTAAAATTCACCAACCAAGAAATATCAAAGATGGATGCACCATTTTCGTCCATTGATAAGCTAATCAAAAACTACTTTTAACATAATGAAGTCTCACAAAACATATCTTCTTCCTCTTCTGTACTGTCCAACGTATTGGAAAGTCAAACAAAAGCTAACAGAAAACTGCATACAAATACCATGTTAAATTGAAATAGCCTTGATCTCCCACCCCAAGTAAACAATGAAATGAGAAGATCATTGCCAGCTCCTTCTTTTAATACTTCTTATGCAAACCAAATCTTTGATCTCCACTAAACCCTGTAAGAGGAAAGATAATCATGGAAAACACGCAAAGCATAGCAAATGGCAAGGTCGGCATGGTTTGTACATATAGACAGTGAATGATTAAATACAGTAAGACAAGAAATAGTTTGCATGATTACATGATTCCAAAATCCTAAACAAATTCCTGGCAGTTTGGAGCTTGGAACCACAGCTTACCACAAACACAAGTGGAACATGATGATTCAAGTAAGTGTAGAAGATTATTACAAGGAAACAGACCACATGCAACGTTTCATAGTAATATATAATGCTTGGTGAAGGCTTGAGAAAGAGACTTCAGAAGGATCATATGCACAACTTGCTTAAAGATGAATTCAACTCAACTGCTACAATTATTTTCTTTTTCTTCACATTGCCACATGAATCCATTGGGGATAAGAACATGATGAAGAAAAAGATATTGAGGGAGCAACCAACTTGAAACAAGACCAGATCTAGACAGAGAACACATATATTCCAAGAGGACTATAAACCTCCTTGTTATTAAATCAACATGAAACAGATTGATTGAACAAGCATAAGGATCAACAATCAAGGGTGGCTGGGGAGGATATTGTTAAGAACACCAAATATGAGAATAAATTGATGGTGAGAGCAAGCAGAAGCAGAATAATCCCTAGGTCCTTGTGTGATGCCTGCCGAAGATGGCAACAATTGATGGTAAGAGCAGGTGGTAGCAGAATTAGTCCCTAGTTCTTCATATTGTCAATTTCAAGATAACAGACTATATATACGAAAAATTACTTGACCAATACTTCTTTTTCTCGGCCTACCTGGTAATAGCAGGCAGATGCTTGAAGTTTCATAAGCTTTTATGTCAACATCTTGAACATCCTAAAGGATAACTTTTTTCATAATCTAAGCAAGAAAATCACCAATGGTTATAATCTAATTCCTTCAACCTACTGCATATCTGTTCATTACAGTGCTAGTGAAATACATGATCTTCTTTTGAGCTTTCAACTTAAGTTAGTACAATTATGATAACTTCAAAACAAACAGAAATCCAACTTACTACTATTTCTAACTACAATATAGATGTGTCCTCCCATATGCGCCATCTTTCGCGAAAACAGTTGGCATAAGCTCTTTACTCTGATATTTGAGTGAAGGATTACTCCAAACCTCAATTTGAGAAGTTGGATAAAATCTTAGGCTAATGAGCACAAAATTGCAATTGAAGTAGAACAGAGCATTCACTAACTACAAGTTTCCAAGATCACATAGCATATAGCATTTCTGCAACTCACAACAACTTTCAAAATCCAAAGCACTTCAATAGTGAAAAATGCAAAAGCAATAAAACACAAGCACATGAAACGAAAATATGGAAGGAAAAAAAAGGGTAATTCATATAAACCTTGAAGAACCGGCATTGATATTCCGATGAAGAATCCGACCCTGACCCGAATCCCCACCATCAATCAATTCCCTGAGCCCCAAATTTCCCACCTGCTCTTTGTCCTCCTCTTCCTCCTTAGCCTCCTCCTCAACACGAACACCACTACTGCCAGTACGAGCCTTGCCAATCAGTCTCTCAAAGTAATTCCCATATATATACTCTGGAGTGTATCCATTTTCTTCATCGAAGAGCATGATATGCCCATGCCACTCCCAGACCCGATAATCCGAACCCGTCTCCTCATGAAACCCGACACAAATGTGATGCTCCCCAATCGTCACCGCCTGACCCGAATTGGGTTTGAGGGAATCGATCTTGCCGCTGAGAATGACCCGGATGATGTCCTTCTCGAGCTTGGATTCTTCTTTGGCGAGCTGGGTCTTGTTCTCGTCGTCATCGTCTTCATCGCCAGAGAGATTGGCGGCGTCGAAGAGAAGTTCTTCGAGGGTTTGCGAGAGGAAGGAGTTGTTCGTTGGGGGTCGGATTTGGAGCCTGCCCATAAGGGTTTGGAGCATGAGGTTGTCGAAGTTGGTGGTGTTGGTGAAGGAGCTCATGGTGGTCGGCTTGGTTTCGTTTTGGTTTCGGGTTCGGGTTCGGACTGGTATGTAGGGTTTTACGACATCGCCCTATAAAGTATAGGGTTTTTGGGTTTTGGGGATATGAAGGAGAAAACAGTTGCTTGGTGAGGGTTTATGGCTTTAAGCTTTAGGTTTTGCGTTCGGAATATTTTGACTTCAGTGGCTTACATGATTGAGGATTCGGGGTTTTCGGCCAGGTGTGCAGGTGACATGGAGCCACGTGGATGTAGAGATGATAAATACACCGTTGTGACCTGGATGTTTATCACTTTGTCAACCTATGGGCTGTGACTGCTTCTAACCACAATGGCAACTTAAAAATTAGGGGCTTTTATAAAAAAACCCAAAATGGGTGTTGAAATTATAAAAAAACTCAAGTACTATTTAAACTTAAAAATACACCCAAAAAGTACTATTACACACATTCAAAACCCTCAAAAAGTACACCCAAAAAATATTATTTTAATACACTTTTTGGGTGTGTTTCTAAGTTTAAATAGTACTTGGGTTTTTTTATAATTTCAACACCCATTTTGGGTTTTTTTAATAAATTTGTATAAAAATTAAGCCCAACCCTTCTTTGCTTTTGCGTAGATTAAGTCAGTCGATTAGAGCAGTAAATGCATGTCTTTTCATTAATCCTCTCTCTGTAGATTTGATCGACATAAAGTAGTTTAGATTATTGTTTTATATAAAAAAAGAAAGTATGTTGGTTGGATTATTAATGAGTTTGAGTTTGTGTATTGACATGGTCGTAGTGATATGTTATGTCACGAGTGTGCTAATTTTAAAGTTTGATGGGTTTATTTTGGTTGGCCTATTTGTATAACTTGGCAATTTGGATATGTTGTGCTGGAAACTTTTGCCGGCGGCACTATGGATCATGAAGAGGCTAGGAGGCAAATTGCTGGCAGGAAAGTTCTTAGTTTCTTTGACTGGTGATTGCTGTTATGCGGCTTTGGAAACTTTCCTCAGCTTAGCAAGTTTCACGTGCTTTTACTTCATCTTTGATCATTCTCTCGATAAATTGAAGGGGCCTATGAGGGATAGATTTTGAAACTCAATATCTTAGCTCAGAGATTTTTCGAATTTATGAACGATTTGATCAGTTTGCCTTATGATTAATGTGGATAGTGATGGAAATGTAGCTGGACAGAGCCTGGCGGGCAGTTAACGATCATTTGGTGTTTTAAGCTTACTTTAAGCTGATTAACTCATCATATTAACCGTAAAACTTGAAATCCGTAAAAAACGATACATTGATGTTACAAACTCCACCTTCAAGCATTCTACAAAAAATCAACTGTCCACAAGAATTGCTTCATTACATCTACATATAGTAAAGAATACATTTTTACTCCAAAAAATGAATAAGAACAGCCACAATGCATACAAGTACACTTTGTTTCAAACCCATGCCAGGGTGAATGAAGAATAACACAAAACCAATATATCAACCCAAACTACAATTCTTTTTCCAGTCGTTTTCGATATTCATTACTGTATAAAAGTTTTAATCATATGAAGCAGAGGAGACAATCCATCTAGAGTCGTAGTATAAGCATATGCATACATTACGAAACAAAATGCATGCATAAACAACACAATAATATAGTTATTTTCATTACAGATGATAGATGATAGCACCCAAGATTCATTGCTTGCACAAACAACTACCTCCTGAGGCTCTCCACTATGTAGTCCGCATATAGGTCCCTATCACATTAGAACAACGAGAGTTTGAGAGATTAAGTTCGTACTCCATTCATTTAAGTTTGTAGACAAGTAATATAAGACTATTTAGACTCTCTAGACAAACCCAAATGTAAACTGAATCCAGGCATCTAACCCCGACTCTTGGTCGAGGATGTGAACTGGTATTAAAATGCTTGACTTTGGCTGATGTGAAATGAAATTTAGGCTGACAAATGCAGTTCAAATCAATTTTCTTAAGAACCAGAAATTATCAAAACTTGAAAAGTCAAGGGGCGATTCGGTACTTTTGAATTGTATCAATGCTATTCTGATTTCTAACATCTACATTCTCATAACACCACTGACAGTATAATTTTCAGACAAAGAGGTAAATTTCAGAGAGCATTAACACTTACATGGAATGCTGGATTGCATCATAGGCAGCAGATGCAGGGAGAAAGTCGTCAACTGCAACTTCTTTGTTCTCATTTTTCTTGTCTGATTTTTTTGGTTGGTTAAGGAAAAAAAAAATAGCGCTTTGGAGAAAGAACCATTATATCCCACAAAATTACGATTTCTCGAAACTGAAATTTCAAAAAAGGATACAGTCCTCAAAGAAGCGCCGGATCTCAGCCAAACGATGTGGTGGGAGATCCTTGATGTCCTGGTAGTGTCGGTATTCGGGATCATCAGCACAGACAGCAATTATCTTGTCATCTTTCTCACCCTGATTTCATAGAAAATTAGAACATTGCGACAAATTTAAAAAAACAACCATTTCTGTCTGAATATGTACCTGATCGATCATAGGCATCAAGCCAATAGCTTTTGCCCGAAGAAAGCATCCAGGAACAACTGGCTCCTGTAAGTTTTTTCAGAGTCAAAATACATCAGGGTGAGTTTCCACATACAAGCATCAGCTTTAACATAAACCATTTGGATTTAGAAGCTGCTCAAAGTTTTTTACAAATATAACACCTGATTTCACCAGCAACTGTGCATGGCTTTACAAATATGTCAGAATAATCTCACAACTTTTTATATGAGTTTTACATGTATATGATTGATTATACCGTAGGGAATGGTTCATGTCATATTCAGGTTAGAATGCTAAAATAAAATTCCAAAATGGCATTTCCAAAGGAAAGAAGCATAAAAATACCTGCATAATAATCAAGACATCCAAGGGGTCATTGTCCTCACAAAGAGTTCGGGGGATGAAGCCATAGTTGTGGGGGTAGACAACCGATGAGTACAGTATGCGGTCAACCTGCACATACAAACACCTGTCAGCAAGCATACTTAATGTACTAAAAATATGAGGAAGATTAGCTCGGCGCAATACTTGCCTTGATGAGTCCAGTTTTTTTGTCAAGCTCATATTTCACTTTGCTTCCTTTTGGAATTTCAATAACCTGGATACATTTCCACAAGAACAACGATCAGTAGGATGCCAAACATATCACAATACATAGTTTCTGAATAAGTACTATAAAGGTCATAACTCTTAGAATTAGAATATGAAAACTGACTAGTTAGAGAAAATACTGTCAACTATGATATTATAGAGAAAATTATCTTCTGAAGCAGATTATTTTAATAATGAGAATTATATTAAGAATGTCACTACATTCAGGAACACTACATTCTGGAAAGTTGGTCAACTTAATCTAAGATGACTTCTTCAGTTCCGTATTTGCATTGTACAATCATTCAGTGTGTCTAATCAATATTCGTTCAAAATACGCATGGAAAATGCATAATTTGAGCAAGTATAGCAAATGATAAAATCATTATAATAAAAAAATTAAGGCATCAAATAGTTATTAAGGTTCAGTAAACTTACACAGTTGAAAATCTTTGGAGCTCCAGGTCCTATATTAAAATGAAAAGGAAAAAAAGTTACACATAGGGTAAAATAACAATTAAAGAAAGCTGACATGACCAAGATGGCTGCCGAAGTTACTGCTCACCTATTTCAAGATCATGCCAAGGGTGTGCAGCTATAGACCTCCTGGTCATAGAAGAAAGTATCCTCTCATTAAGAGGTGGATGTGAGGAATGATGATGATGATGAAGATGGGAGTCGATAACTTTTTGAGGAGGCTCAACTTTTTGAACAGTCTCAATTGGTGGAGCCATAACTACAAGATATAAGACCACAAGAAGTCATCAAAAGCAGAACTACGGAAACACTCTCTGAGCTATTTAATTAATCAAGCAAAAGATTTCAATAGATTTTTTCAACAATGTTTCATGGAGCATGTCTAACAGGCCTTAAACACAATTCCCAAAAGTTAAAATCTAGAATAAGTGGGCCAACAAAAGAAGGCATATGTACAAGCCATAAAAGTCTATCTCAGACAACTGGAGTAGTAATCAATATCATAAAAGAATGTCATGCATTTATCCTTCGATTAAAAAGAGTCAAACACAAAATGTTGAGGACCTTCAAATAAGATAAGACTTATGAAGAAACATTTTAGATATATTTAAACAAATTGAACATTTTTCCTTTCCCTTTTTCTTTAACCTTGTACAAAATACACACACGGACATACAGAAACAGTTCCATTTTTCCAGAATTCATAATGAAGTTGAACATTGATATCTCAAATGCACCCTCGTATACAAGATCAAATAAAACTAAAGCCATTTTTGAAGGACTTAAGCTATCAGATCTGATCATCCAAATGACAAAAGGACAGCAAGGAGAAGAATTAGTTTCTCACACCAAATCAAAAAATGCCAACATAATTTTGTAAAAGCTCTTTCTTCAGTTCCAGATGTTAAAATCGTATATAAAAAATGTTCTCGCAAAAGACGGCTTTGATATCAAGATCACATAAAACTAAAGCCATATTTGCAGAACTTAAGCTATCAGATACGAATGACAAAAGGCATTAAGGAGACGAATTAGCTTCTTGCACCAGATCGACAAATATCAGCAGCTCCAAATTTTGTAAAAAGATCTTTTTTCACCAGAGGATAAAAATCAAGAAATTAATTTAATAATATCCTCGCAAGTTGACAGTCAAAATGTTTCTGGTAACGTGTCAGCAAAGCGTTTTTTTAAAAGTAAACGCTGAGCAAATGAAAATGTATGGAAACTTCTGCAATCTAAATATCCGGCGAAACCGTGTATAGATCTGCCAAACTATGACTTTGACTTTACTAAAATTACGAAAATAGGAAGTAATTCACAACACAGAGAACATGAGCAATCTCAGAACCATAACAAAGAACAAGGCTAGCTCTCAACATCTAGAAAAATTGATCTCAGAAACTAGCATAAATTCCACACAATCATTTCCAATTGTGATAAAGATAGAGCAATTAAAACGCAAACATGGAGCGCACGCAGCAAAAACAAACGCTTACGAGCAAAAGCGAAGATAAAAAGATCAGATCCACAAACAGAACAAAAACGACGCTAAAATCAGCCAGAAATGCACAGTAAAGTCAGAAAAACGACGCCAAAATCAGCTAAAAATGCAGCACAAAGTGTACAAAACGACAGTCTCGGACTCGTAAAAGCAAGCACGTACCGGTAAAGGATCGGAGTTACGAAACCCTAGCTGAAGAAGAAGCCTCGAGAGGAAGGAAGGAGACAACCGAAGAGCACAGATCTCAAAACGAAGAGGAGGCAGGCAGAGAGGAGGAGTGAATGGGGCGCTCAAGTAGAGGAAAGCAATAAGCAGCTATACGTGTTCCCGCTCTCTTTGTGCCTTCCATATAAAGGAAAAAAAAAAGGAAAAAAGGAAAAAAGGGCAAAAGGAAAAAAAAATAAAAATTAAAGTGAGAAATTCCCAAGTTTTGGTGCTACGAAAATGCTTATGGCATCCGTATATTCTGGCCAACTGAATAGAACGTGCCTCCAGCTGGCACTGATCCGCTACGTGTCTCAGCCTTATTGGGTTGGCGTAAGGCCCCACCCTCGGACAAAGACGGTGTTCCTAACGGTCGTGAGGGGCATTCTTTTTGGGTCCGCTGCTCATACGTGAAGCGGACGGTGAGGCGTGTCTTGAAAACAAATCGCACTTGGATAAGGATAGATTGAATGAACTCCGATGCATGTATAAAAAAATTTAATTATTTGAAATACAAATTTCTTGTGAAAAATGTTTTTTGTGATATAAGCAATAGTAAGGAGGGAGAATTTGAACACACGAGTCCAGATGCAGGAATAATTACTCTTAATCATCTAAGCTACAGTTACTTTACCCAGAAAATGTTTATTAAGTAGGGATTGAGAGGCCTAACTGATGGAGCACTAAAATTGTGTGTATGCTTTGCGCACCTACTCGGATTCCGCCATGTCATCATGTGGGCCATGGTGGGGGAATTTGATTGGTGAGGTTGTTGTAGTGGAATAAATGTATTGGAAGCAAACCACAGCCAATGAGAGGGGATGGTTTCCTTTATCTTGGGCATGTGGGGTGTGAGTTAGAGGTGTGTGTGTGAATGCCCATCCATTACTCTAAGGCGACATTTTTCTTGGTTTGACTTTGATCTCTGCGCAGAAACCTACCAGTCTCCCTTCTAAATTGGTAAAAAAAAATATATATATTGAAACATTATCCTTGGATAGATTTACTGTTACGTGGGAACAGTCAGATTGTATTAAAAATTTGGTCCATGCAAGGACGCGGCGTTTGAATGTGGTCATTTGTATTGACCTGGTGAACATTTAAAGAAATATGATTATAGGAAGAGTAATAATGACCACGTCAATCTTAGTGACTTTTTCATGGCCTGCCACTGCGTACACCTTGCTGAAATTTGGATACATCCGGAAGATTTTTTTTTATTTTTAATAAATAGTATCTTATAATGATGTGTTTATTAATCAGGAATTGAATTTTATATGGGAGACTTTCTGGTTTACTTCACATTAAGGAATTAAAAAGTAAGTGGGGCCCACACAAAATTAGGAATTAAATTCCTAATTGAGGAATACTAGCAACCTTCTCTCTAATCTTCTTCTTTGGATATTCTCCCTTTTTTACTTGATATGTGTCATTCTATTTACACTTAAAACAATGTCATTAATATATTATACAAGCTAACTTTTGCTTTCCAAATTTACCCTTATTAAATTTATTCAATTTATCCAAAAAAAATTCACAACTTTCTTACCATCTTATTAATTTTTTTCTAACATCAATTATTTTTTTTAAAGTAAATATATGCTTTTAAGAGGAAATGTCCCCCCCCTTTTTTTTTTCAACACAAAGGGTTTAGATAGGAAAAAAAATAGTCCTTTGTGTTTAAAAAAAAATGGGCATTTCCTTTTTTTTTTTTTTTTTTTTAAAGCAGACATTTTCTTTAAAAAAATAATTGACGTTTTTAAAAAACTAATAAGATGGTAAGAGTTGTGAATTTTTTTTGGATAAATTGAAAACATTTAATGAGGGTAAACTTGGAAAGCAAAAGTTAACTTGTATAATATATTAATGACATTGTTTAAAGTGTAAGGAGAATGACACATGTCAAACAAAGAAGGGAGAAGGTCCAAATGAGAAGGTTAGAGAGAAGGTTGCTAGCATTTCCCTTCCTGATTTTGGAGGAATCCAATTCTTGAATGAGATGTGGTATTCTAATTCTTGGAGAACTAACCCATTAGGGATTTATCTTTTTTACCTATTATATCCTCACATTATTTTTCAAAAGTCCAAATTTGCCATCTACTTTAACCCAACAATGAGGATATTTTAGTAATTAGTACCACTCCTACCCCAATTCTATATGGTTTAGTAAACAACTTCAATAGGAATTTGAAATCTAACTCCCATCAATCCATATGGTTTAGTAAACAACGTCCATAAGAATCTGGAATCTAATTCTCCTCAGTCCAACTCCTCCTTAATTCAATTCATCCCCAATTCAATTCCTCCAAATTCAATTACGGATTAGTAAATATGCCATGAATTTTGAGATTTGGAATCCTTTTGTCTAAATAAAAATTTTACAATTAAATTTCTAAATATTTTTTATGAGATGAACTTCAAAGTTTTCAACTTGCACGCAACAGGTTGTATATATAAACGTTACATACCCAAACTTTTATTAGAGTAAAATAGTTAGATTACCAAATATGTATAGTTTTGTGGGGTAAATGGCACATGTTAAATCATGTAAATATAGTTTGGTTTACGTTACTATATACTGTTTGTCAAGAGAACATCTTTGTTGATGTAATAATAGATATGATACATATAGGATTAAAAACTTACCTGAAAATGGCGTTAATAAACTTAGGCCATGTTGAGGCATCTCATGTCCATGAAATTGGAAAATTGTCTAAGATTCATTGAAGAGTTGAGCATGCCCTACTTTTCTTATTTTGACGAATATGCGATTCCTAATGACTAAAGAGGTTGATGTGATCATACATCTCATTCTCCATCGGTCCTACGTAGCAATCCATATACAACAAGGAATTTTTGCAATTGCCTCAGGAATCTTACTTGCAAAATTCCACTTTGATTTTTCTTTATCTTATAAGAATCTATACTTAGAAATTCGAACGCCATGAAGATGTAGCATCATAATATTTTCCCCTTTACAACTCCCTTCTTCTATGCCTTTTAAAGATGCTCATCAAATTTGATTTTCTTTTTCGTCTTGTTTGGTAATGGGCAATTTGGAATTTCCATTTTGGATAAATAGAGAATTGAAATTTACTCAGATTCTCTCATATGGTGAATGATGTGTTACGATTAGTCCTTATGAGAAATTTTTTATCATTAATGCATGTGAGACTTGCATCTCATCAACTACTAACAAGGTCATGCACCTCCCTCGCCGAAAGGATATGCTGGAATTTGTCCTTATGATGGTGCTCACAATATGTTCGACTAAATGCTTCAAAGGGACTTCACCCATCATGAATCTAAGGGAGTTAGTATTATTAAATTTTAATGGTATTTGGTTGTGTAATTTTTGTTGTTGAACTTTTAATATTTTAAATATTGCCCATTTTCTGAAAAATTCATAGCTCCATTACTGTCATCAACGGTAAAAAATGATTGCCTACGTATACAAACCACTTATCTTAGCAAAATGTTCCCATAAATTAAATTCTAGAATCGACATGTAACATCAATCATACCATGCAAAAAGCAACTGACATCAACATAAAGAAGGCTCATTTGTCACGGAACGAAGCATCTAAAATACTTTTGTGATTCTAGTGGAAATCACACTCAACTAGCTCAAGCGTGAGACAATTCAATTGTGCGCAAGAACAAGTACGATTGGAGGGCGCCGACACACACAAATGGACTGGTAGGAAACCCGACCATCCATCACAATAGGCACAAAAGAACAAGCGTCCAAGCGGAACTGCCTTTAGATTTTAGATCGCTGGTTTTAGATATTTAGCTGAGAAAAAGAAATGGCACGTGGCACCGCCATTTTTATATTGTACGTACCAAACAATAATTCAAAAATGAATAACATCTTTGATCTTGAGTGCATAGTTGGCCAACTATTTTGTATATGCGATGAAGGATTTGGAGAAGTCTTTGAATACAAGTGTAAGCCTACCTGAGTTTGATTTTTCGCCTGTTTTTATTTTTATTTTTTATAATTTATAAAAAATTTGGTTGGTGGGTTTATTATAATGTTTGAGCTTGATTTGAAATCTTTCATGAATGTGCAAAGCATGTTATAGTTTTAGTTGGTAAGGAGGCTTTGCAATGAATGTCGCACGGATTGAAGATATCATCTTGGTAGCTTTGTATGAAGTAAATTAGAAGTATACATAGGTTATGTCAGTTGGATAGGGTAAGGAGAATCACATTGTGACTTCATATGGTAAGGAGAAGTAATCAAGGGGATAGAGAGCCAAAATATATTCGTAAGTTATTGATTTCATTTTAATTTGGTTAGGCTTTTTTTTTTCCTTATACTTTCGATTCAACTATTTCCCCCAGTTTGTTAAACCATAATAGCACAATATACATTTAGAGGAACAAGAATGAAGGTAATAGAATATCTACAAATTGTAAACTATGGAAAACACAATGATCAATTTGGCTTAAAAAATTTCTCAATGACCAAATTAAATTTTTGTGTAAAATTCAATGACGAAAAAGTGTTTCTTAACCCTTTATATTTTAAGTTTGTTTTGTGAAGGGTATTCTAGTTCATAGTCAAGACCCATCCCAATTTTGATAGTAAGCCTTTTTGTTAAGCCCAATAGCTATGAACAAAGATGTTGAACCCATCATGCTGCTTCTACTCCCATCACTTCAAACCTAAGGCCCTCCTCAAATTTGGACTAGGGACCTTGTTTGAAATGCCTCTGAATAAGATTGGGCAATGATCAAAACCTAGTTTTTGGTGGGCGATCAATGTTCAAGGTTGGCAATTTCTCTCATCAATTTGAGATCCACCATAACATACATATAACGTTGCTAGTTTCTTCAACGTTAGATTTGAATTTGAGATATCTTTTAGTATTAAAAATATTATTCAAATAAGAGAAATGA
Organism: Prunus salicina; assembly: GCA_020226455.1. Taxonomy (NCBI): domain Eukaryota; kingdom Viridiplantae; phylum Streptophyta; class Magnoliopsida; order Rosales; family Rosaceae; genus Prunus; species Prunus salicina. The sequence continues at coordinate 9,104,078 of CM035342.1, forward strand.
TCATATCTCAACTTTTCGCCAATTTCTTCTCTCATCTATATATCATTGATACCACCCGCCATTCGACTCATTGAGTGACCTTGCATCTAGCTATATTTAGCCAATAAGTAAAGCGACCCGTTAATTAAGCTCAACCAAAAACTAGTTGTATACAAAATGTTGGCTTCAAATGCGTATGCCATTATGTATTATCATTTAAGAAGTGCAAAATAAGTTTGAAGATGAAATGTTTTTATATGTGATTTTTTTTTGCTTATGTATATTCATCATGTGAATAACACGTGATAATATCCATCACGAAAATAACACGTAATAATATCCATAATGTGAATAAAAGTGATAGTGATAACATACATGTATCTACCATTGTACCTGTTGAGGCCCAAAAAAATCACGGGAAACCCAAAGATATTTAAAGCCCAATATAACATATAGTATTGGTCATGCGTTAATCCAAGCTGTATTTTGGGATTTAATTCATTAAATAAATATAGAAATAGCATACATGCCATGCCAAAACTAATAATACATTTTTTCCATGCCGATCACCTATCAAGCTCACATGAACCCAAGTCATGTGGTTTACGGGGCTTGCATGAGGGATTGTGGTGTGGAAGGTTACGGAGGTCCACAAGACCTACGGAAGCTCTTGGATAATGGAGACTTTGGGTTAGCTACTTGGGAGCACCAAAGTCCAAGCCCATCACTTCTGAGCAAATGAGATATTTTTCAAGCACTTCCTTTTACCCATAGGAAATAGTCATTTTCCAAATACCTAACTTTATCCATTGGAAAAAAGCCTTTTCCAGCACTTCCTATTACCCACTGGAAACAACCAGTTTCCAGTGCTTCTTTTTACCCATAGGAAATAATCAGTTTATGGTACCTAGCTTTACACGCTGGAAAATAGTATGCCCCAGTGCTCCCTTTTAACCACTGGAAATATGCTAGTTCCAACACATCCCTTTACCTATTGGAAATAAAGGAAAACCCTCACCTTCTATAAATTGGCATTCATGGCTCAAGCAAAGAGGACCAATTTTTCTTCAGCCAACACTCCTCACTCGGCTGCTGCAAGCATCCCAACAGTCATCAACCCATCTTGGTTGTTGCAAGCTTCTCAGCAACCATGAGAACTCACCTTTCCTTAGCTGTTGCTAGTATTCCAGTAGCCTTCACAGTCATTCCTCATCCATCACAACCATGTCTTCTACTTTCTCACCCTTGAAATCCATCATCTTCTCCATAAAGCCTCACCAAGCATAACTCCAAGCTTTTCTTTCCTTCCAAGCTTCAAACACCATAGCCTTCAAACCTCAAGCTTTTCCTTACATCCTCCTTCTCTTGAAACTCTTAAACCCCCATAGCTATAGCCACACACAACAAATTATCAACACCAAACTCAAATATATCAAACACCAAGCCAAGCACATGCATTCTCATTTGCTAAACTTGTGGGTCTTTAGCTCCCACACTCCAAGCTCTCATGCCAAGCTTATATAATCTCATATCAACATCAGCAAGTCATCTTCAACTCTTCGTCGAGCTGCTGAAAACATCAACACAAAACACGCAGTTGCTGGAAGAAGAACAAAGTACTCCCCTGAGGTACTTTGGGCCTAGTTCTTGCTAACTCAGAAAAAGGGACATTAAAGACTTGATTCATCATTCTAAGGTGATACAAGAATTAATAAGCCCAAATGAGCCTTCCGACGAAAAAGACCCCAACAGTACCAATCTATCACCATGTAATAATTGTATCGAATGTGAAAAAAAATCAAAACATCACCCTTCCCCTTTGTCTCATTTCATTTATTTAATTTTGTCTCATTCCCCTTTGTTTACCAAAAATTTAAAAAAAAAACACTTTCATTTCATAACATCTCCGACGCTCTTCACGAGAGTATAATAACGTGCGTCACATCCACACAGATCTCATTGGCCCCTACGATCTAACGGCCAGGAACTCTCATCCCACAACACATCATTTCTCTCTGTTCAAAAAACCGAAACAAATAAAAAAACAGAAAAATCAACGGCCGACTGGTGCTGAGTCTGCTGACGTATCAGGGACTCTGCTTCTCTTCCCTCCTCTTTTCTCTCATCTGCTTAGATCTCACTCTCCTCTTTCCTGATCTGGTATCTCTTCTTCTTCCTCAAATCAATTTTCACCTTTTTATTTTCGCTCTTGTTGTTTTTTTCAAAGATTATTTGTTCCGCTTTGTGTAATTATTCACCGGGAAGCAGTTTTCTCTCTCTAGGGTTTATTGTTGCTGGTAATTTTTGTGGCTTTGGGAATTTTTTGCCATGGCTGCTCCACCTGCTAGAGCTCGAGCCGATTACGATTACCTCATAAAGCTCCTCCTGATCGGCGACAGCGGTACGATTTTATGTTTCTACCCTCCCATTTGTTGTGATCTCATGGACTGGAATGTATTCTTGTCACATCATTTGATCATTTATATTGATTCGGAATTTGACGTGCATATTTCGGACGTTTTCTGTTTTGTGTTTCCTTTTTCTCTTTGGTAAATCGTATTTGGGTTGCTGTTGATTCCAGATATATGTTTGTTTTGCGTAATATTAGATGAAATGGAAGTTTTGGGTCACCGTGTGGTTAGCCGCTTCATTCTTAATAGGTGGTCTGAGATGTTAGGTTTGCTCTTAATTTAGTTAATTGAAGTTCTAGTTTAGCTTCCTTTGGGTCAGCATTTCATGTGATGTCTGTATTTCAGGTCTATTCCATGTGAATTTTCAAAATAATCCCATTTGTGTTCGGGGACTATCGGAGTTCGAGCTATTTTATAAGATGAATGCCGTTTTCTTAGGACTCAACTTTGCGTAATTTCTTTGATAATGTTTTCCGGGGCAATTTTTATCAGTGGATAACTCTTAGAAAGTATTGCTAGATTGTACTTTACCATTGAGTGACTCCTGTTATGGGGCAACACCTTGGGGAGTCTCCTATAGGCCAATAAATGCCTGTTTGAGACCCCACTTCAATCCAGAAACTTAAACTTATGGTGTAGCCTAAACCCATTAGCTGTTTGAAGTGGTGTCTTAAACATGTATATGTTGGTCTATTGATATTTCCCAAGGTGTAGTTTCATATAAAACCTTGGACGTTTCCAATTTTAGGTGAATATTTGTTGTATGCTATTTATATTGTTTTATTTAATTCTACTTACTATCATCTGGCGTCAAATGATTTGATTATTTTCAAATGCCTGTCCAGCGTTACTAGGGTCAGATGACATCTAGGAAGCACCACATTTGATTATTTTTTCAATGATTTGATTATGGATGTTGAGCATGCCCACATTTGTATTTATGTTTTCTTGTATGTACCACAGCCATTAGTTTGAGTTTAATTCCCCTTTCTTTTTCTTTGTTATGCAACTTTGCAGGTGTGGGTAAGAGTTGCCTTCTTCTGCGTTTCTCTGATGGGTCCTTTACAACTAGTTTTATTACTACCATTGGGTAGGTATTTTCTGTGCATGACTGTATTAGGGGTTTTGTTCTTCCTCCCTTCTACAACTGCTTCTGAATCTTGCTAGGTTGTAATTCTTTGACAGTATTGATTTCAAGATAAGGACCATAGAGCTTGATGGGAAACGAATTAAGTTGCAAATTTGGGATACAGCTGGTCAAGAACGGTTTCGGACAATTACAACTGGTTAGTTCTGTGGCATTAAAGTGTTTTTAGGTTGAATTTGAATGTGTTACCATTCTCTCACTTTCTCCTAAATGCAAGTTTGAGTATATGATGCTTGCAACCTTGCCCGCCAAAGATGCACCTTCATAAAGGAGAAACTATAAAAAAAAATTGCATATTAATGTTTTAAAGTTAGATGAATGTATTAATGTTCTTAGGTCTGTGCTAGTCTGCCAACAAGACCTCTTACAAAAACCCTAATACTTTGACTAGATGGGTCTTTGGAGTAACTTTAAGATATTGCCATATTTTCTATATGGGTGGTTTACAGTTCTCTGAATGTCAAAGGTCTTATATTGTTCCAGGGTCTCTCTGTTGCTTTATTGCTACAGTTGTGAGACATGCACGGAAGAAATATGTAGACCTGATGGTTAGGGCCATTTCAGTTCGTTGGTTTTAATTCAAAATTTAGTTTTGTGGGTGGGCACATCAGATGATCAGATTTGAACCTGGGTCTGAGCTCATAAAGCTGTTATTGAAGCTGACATCTCATATTACCTCTCACATTGGTTTTTCTAATCTTGCGTTCATTTCCTAAATTTTTTCAAAGCATTCTTAATTATTCTTTGTCTCTGCAGCTTACTACCGTGGAGCCATGGGCATTTTGCTCGTGTATGATGTCACTGATGAGTCATCTTTTAACAGTAACTTCTTTATCACTTACATCACCCTATGCTTATATTCATCATTTGTCAGTTTCCTAGCTTTATAGAACTTTATTTCTGTGGATTTTATTAAATTGAAGAAAGTACAATTGCCTGATATTAAGATTATTGTGGATTTTGTCTGTGGATTCTATGGATGTCATTCATTCTTTAACAGGGAATTTTTTTTTTTTAGTTGTTGGTTATTACATATACATGGTAATGAATCTAATTTCTACCTGCATTCAGACATTAGGAATTGGATTCGTAACATAGAACAGCATGCTTCTGACAATGTCAACAAGATCCTGGTGGGTAACAAGGCTGACATGGATGAAAGCAAAAGGGTTTGTTCCTATCCCTTCTCTGTGTTTTCTTGTTTATGGACGTTTCTGGTTCGTGCATATTTGTGTGCTATGTGACTTGTGATCTTCAATCTTTACTTGACAAGTTACATTTTTCAGGCTGTCCCCACTTCGAAGGGTCAAGCACTTGCTGACGAGTATGGCATCAAATTCTTTGAGACAGTGAGTTTCTCATGGTGTCTTCTAACTTACAAGTAGTTGGTTTTTTCCTATTTGCTGAAGACACTGTGTATTACAGAGTGCAAAGACAAATTTAAATGTGGAGGAGGTCTTCTTTTCAATAGCTAGGGATATCAAGCAAAGACTCGCGGATACTGACTCGAGGGCTGAGGTATGATTATTTTGAATGGTTCATGTCACTTATATTACTGTCTTTCCCTCCTGATACATATAGCTTGGTTTCCTGTGTATAACTAAATTATTAGTGTCTGTACGATCTTTTTAATTTAACATCTGAAAATATACAATATCTGTTTTTTTTTTCCTTCTCTTTTTCTCTGTTGTACGTTGGAGCCCTATTTCATCCCCCTTTGTTTTTCTCTCTTCTGGCTTTAAGAAACTATTTCTGTTCAATAATTTAATATCAAACTATGTGGTGGGGGCATAGACCAGTTGGTAGTCACCCTCAAAGTGTTGACCTCTGGTCCAAATCCGTACTCTTACAATGTTTCAAATTTGCTTTCTTTGAAAATTATTGAGTATTGAGTCTTGATACTAATTTTGAGTTGGTTGCCAACCGTTTGATTAAATCCCATCTTTCATCTTCTAGTCTGATATATACTGAGTCTTTACTTTTTTTGAATTTTGGCAGCCTCAGACAATCAAGATAAACCAACCAGATCAGGGAGCCGGGGCTGCTCAAGCTGCCCAAAAATCAGCTTGCTGTGGTTCTTAAGAAAAGTATGTTGAACATGATATGCTGCGTAAATGTTTAAGACAACGCAAACACTCTGCTGGGGGAAAAACTGATTTGTCACAACTATGTTACTTGTGCTTGTATCGCTTTCTTTTATCATTATTTTATAACTACTACTGATTTGGGTGTGAATGGTAGATCCTCATATTTTGGGAAGTCAATTATATGTTAGTTGATTTTTCATGAAAGTTTATCTTCTTGAGCATATATAAACAGAGAAGTTGATGCCTTATTTAATAGTGAAAGTAGCCTGTCTCATCCCTTATACAATTGTTTCATAGCTTTGTTGATGCCTTTTGGGAGCTGCATTTTATTTAATGCTTTGGCATGAAGGTTACTTTACGGCCCCCTTTGGATCTTGGAAGAAGCAAGGGGAAGGAAAATTTCTCCTAACAGCATAAAGTGACCGACTTAACCAAGCATTTTAATATTCCCATCCCCTTTCGTTCATTCTTAGAAAGTGAGATAGGAGTTGACGGACCATTGCTGGTATAGTTGGTGGTTCCAAACCATTGATAGCTGTGGAAAACCACTGTGACGCTGAATCCAATCAATGGTTAATAGTCGCCTACATGCGTCGACGTTTGTTTTTTGTTGTTCTGGCTGTAAATAGCTCAGATCCGGCGTGCAAGATAGGGTTCTTGTGTTTCTGTGTGAGCCTGTGAAAAAAGGTAGAAGTGAGGCTAGTTCATCATAACTCTATTCCATATTGTCTTGTTCGAAACGTTCCGAAACAGATGTTGTAAAGCCTCATCTTATTCCTATATCAACATCTATGTTTTCTTGTCTGAAATGCTCCCAAAAATCATTGTACTACTGTTGCCTCACACTCTGGGGTTAGTTTTTGTTTACACCATAATCAACCAAGCATATCCAGCCTCAAATCGACTAGCACCAAAGGCAAACACGCCTTCTCTCATGCTGAAAGAAGACACTCCTCCGAGGTGCCAAGCACCTGCCGAAGCTCCCAAATTGCCAAAACTACTCTCCATGACACGTGTCACCACCACAACGACTTGCAAAAGTCCCACATCAAAATTCTATGCAAACCTCCCACTTTCACTTCCCTATAAATAGGGAATAGCATCATGTGAAAGGGGGACTTCTTCTCTCCACTTAAAGGAGGATCCGGGTCTCAAAGCTAGACCATAGGGCCGGGGACTCTCTTCTAGATCCCTGGCCTGGGCATCTCACTTGTCATCTTTATATTCGGATCCAACCTCATGTACAAATGTAATCATACACTATTATAATGAGAACATACTTCTCCGTGGACGTAGCCCATTCATTAAGGGTGAACCACGTATATCTTGTCTTCTTTACATTTATCGCTTGCCCAAGTCTTCTCACACATGCTGAAGGTCCTCACCTTCACCCATCATCCATCACACCTCATCACTAAGTTGGACTCAATCTTGGCCTAACCATTTTGAGCATCAACAGTTTTGGTGCATTTAGCATGCACCACACAGGTTTCAGCACGGCCATGCTCACAGTGGGTTACATATAAAGCGTCCTAATGCTGCTGATAATGTATTCTCTTTTAACTGTTTACCAACTTGGAGGGTATTAGGACGTTGGGGTGCCTTCTGATGTGTAGCCCGTTGAGCTAATAGACTTCCACTACACTAAAAGCTGTCTTGTATTATTATTATTTTTTTTTGAAAATTGACCAAAAGTTTAATAATGCAGTTGATAATTCATGGACCATGCCCATTTAAAAAAAAAGGCAAATAAAGTAAAAAGGAGAAAAGAGAGGAGAAATCTATAAAAGGAAAAAAGAGAGGAGAAATCTATCTCATTATTGATTCAGTGATTGCCTACAAGGGTGTTTTTGCTTACTCTGATCACTTTCAGCAGCTTTAAATCGTTATGGTCAATACAAATTGAAAGGTGATGGATTCCACCAATTAAACCCTTTCTTTTTCTTTGAAAATCCTCATTTCTATCTTAACAATCTCTTTTGGTAGTTTGACTATATAAAGCAGAGTTTCATTCTGCAATGAGGAACCACTTTCAGTGTCCCCAGTGCAACTCCTGACAGATACAAAAGCTACCATACGTAGGCACAAATAATTGATGTTTATCCCATTATAGTTCATCATCCAAAAGGAGACTATGAAAAACAAATGCCACATTGGATGATGCAGTAGTTCCTCCTGAATCCACTACAATTAGTGATAAGATAAGATGAAGTAGACTCGGATGTTTTTGTTATATTGACAATTAACATTTCGGATAACGCTCGAAATTTGAATAAGAATGGTTAGATTAACGATAAAACATACAACATATCGTGTTAGACTGTGTGAAGAGAAATTTTTCGAAGGAGCAGAAAATTTCGGATCCTCCAACAAGTAATTTTTGATTTTCATGTTGAGAAGCCGGACACCATCTTTGATTATCATCATTGAGTGAGGAGGGGGGTAGTTGCAAGAAAACACTATGACGCTCAAGTTAGTGTTCGTTCATGAATACTACAGTAGAATCAATCATACCTCTCTCTCCTTATGCTAGGAAATTAATTGGCCTTTTATAGGCATTAAACCCTTAGACTCCAAGTCCCATATCCCATATTTATCTCCATATTCTATGGATATCATGTTATTTGATTCCTTCCACTTCCTCAGATTTAGCGTTCATGGAAAGTGGCTTGTTACTTGGGCCTTAATTTTTGTTCCCACAGATGCCCCCTTTTCTCTCTCTTTTCTCTCTCTAGATACGTGTCTAGGGTGTAGAGAGAGAAAATATTCTGTGGGAAGAACACTTCGATCATGAGCATGTGAAATTTCATGGATATGGTGGCCTTAGGCAATGACTGTGGTCTTCAACCTTAAGCTTGATCATCTTTGGATTTGGCCTTTGGCCAAGAGTTTGGTCTTCGACCATGATTTTGAGCCTGGCCTTCGACCAAAAATATGGTCTTCTACCATGATTTTGAATTTTGCCTTCGGCTACAAGTTTTGCCTTCTATATGGATTTAGCCTTCGGCCTTAAGTATGGTCTTCCACCAAGTTTTGTCTTCGACATGAATTTGGCCTTCAGTCACAAACATGGTCTCGACAACATGAATTTGAATTTCATTCATAATTATGGTCTTCGACCATTTGAATTTGACTTTCAATCACAAGCATGAGTTGAGTATTGGCATGCCCCCCATTAGTTTAGAGTGCATGTGTTTACTAACAACACATTGGGGCTCTCGTTCAGCCTCTGTTTATGTTGATTTTGTTGTTAGTTGGTTAGAATTTAGTTGTTTGTAAAACCGCACTAGACATACCATAAGTTCATGAGACATAAGACCAGCATCATCATTCTTTATCACTCAAATGCTAATAGCTTCGCTATTGACTTGTTGCAAATCATGCAATTCGCTGCTAAATTCTGACGGCGGCAATGTTTGAACCTAAAGGGCATTGTGCCAGTCACCTTCAGTGGCCTTGATAAATATGCCTTTTGAACATTCTATGTAAGAATCAATGACGTTAGTGCGGAAAAAAACCATGTGCCAAGTAGTAATTTCAAAAGACATATATCATGTCCAAACAAGCTTCCAAAGTGGGCAACAATAGCAAGTCCTACTGTCTAGAAGATTGGTAATTTCTTTTTTCGCACATATAAATAAATTCATTTAATAATGCTGCAAAGTTATTGCTTTTGCACAAGTGGAATATGACTGCATATGCTCTAGTTAAAATTTGGATGCCAATCTCTATAAAATTGTAAAATTCAACCCACCAAGGATCATTGCAACCCATTCTCATCTACGGCATAAATATATATGCTATGAATCTACGATAAACTTTAGAAGGGCATGAAGGTATGCATTGATAAAAGATGTAAGCATGTATCTGTTTGCAGTTTAGCTCTTGACCCCATAGATATTGGTTCGTTAGCCAATTCCAAATTCATCAGTTTATGATTTCTTCACCCACAGAATATGATTGCATCCCGCAAAAGCACCATGATAGAAAGTAATGACTTGGTGGTAGTTTGTGAAACTACAAAAGCGGATAGTGGAAAAGTTCTTCACTGTTTGGGGCAATAATTCGTACCCCCGTTGTTGTTTCTATGGGCAAATGTGTCCATCCTATTTCATTTGGTTTGTTGCAGAATAAGATAGGATTCTTCAATTAGCGAGTAATAAAATTTCACATTGCATGTCAATTCGTGAAATCCTAAAGAATGAGTTTAGAAATTCTTCTCTGTTGGGGGATTTAATTCATGACCCCATTGTAGCTTCCAAGGAAAGAGTGTATCCATGGCTTCTCATCATGACTTTTTTGTATGATTCCCACATACGGCGCCAACTGTTGGAGCAGAAAATTTTGGATCCTCCAACAAGTAATTTTTTATTTCCATATTGAGAAGCCGAACACCATATTTGATTATCACCATTGAGTGAGGAGGGGGGTACTTGCAAGAAAACACTTTGACGCTCAAGTCAATGTTCGTTCATGAATACTGCAGTAGAATCAATCATACCTCTCTCCCTTCATGCTGGGAAATTAATTGGCATTTTATAGGCACTGAACCCTTAGACTCCAAGTCCCATATCCCATAATTATCTCCATATTCTATGGTAGTGGATATCATATTATTTGATTCCTTCCACTTCTTCAGATTTAGCGTTCATGTGAAGTGGCTTGTTACTTGGGTCTTAATTTTTGTTCCCACAGATTAATACATGAAAGTTTTCATGTCGTGATTCTTTTGGGGTAGTTTTGTTCAGAAAAGGATCTTACTCAGATGCCACTGCCATATATTCTGGATGCTGCCGTCATTCATTAGTGGCACTTCTGATTGGAAAGAGGAAAATAAAAGAAGTTGTCTCATGTCTGGTCTTATAATCAGCTTAATACCATGGTCTGTCTGCCATCAAGTTTCCAGCCAAGACTTGTAGCCTACTCAGATGCCATTGTTCATTTCCATCAAATTCTTCCCTTATGCTAATATCTATAGCTGATGATGCAACAGAAAATGTGGGCTAATGGGTAAGTTCTCATCATTATGAGCTTAAGTGCCAGAAAAACTCCATTACATGGGAAACAGAAGAGTACAAGTAAAAATCAGGAGGAAGAATTGCAAGCTAGTGGATGGCTTTACAGTTAAAGATCAAACTGAATCAGCCTTTATCACCAAATGGAATATAAATCTAATTCAGTTGGTGGTGGTTGTGTCTTCCTGTTCAGTTTTGGCAAGAATTTGATGCATACAAAACAATAGAGAGAGAGGTATATTTCCTATTTGTGTTATGTGTGAGAGAGAGAGAGAGAGAGAGAGAGAGAGAGAGAGGGTGGAAGATCAATACTTTCAAGATGCTCCAGTTAAAACTACATAATTTTGAATGCTGCCGAGCTCTCTGGTGCATGTGGAGACCACATAGCATGACAAATCTCAAACTGCAACATTCTCTTTTGAACCAGAAACCATGTGCTGAGTGTTCTTTTTTGTAGCCCAAGTGAACCAGAATGTTAATTAGATCGAAGTCAGTATCTATGTCAATTTTCTGAAAGATCTTTGAACCTAAACTCCCTCATGCACAAAACAAAAAAAGAAAAAAAAACCAACCCTCATGTAACCATAATCTCTGTGTAGCACTAAAATAAGCAGAAGATTTTGAACCACATCATCCACATTATTTCACATAATTGTTGAGTGGGCCCTGGACCCACAATCTCTAAACTACATGACCTAATGGGTTCCAGACAGGAGTTGGTTTAGCCATTTAGCCTTAATACTAGTGCCCAGTCTACAGATAAGTCATGTTTGAAAAAAGCACAGGGAAACAAACCATTTAAAATGTTTAAAAAAAAACCAAAGAGTAGTGGGAACTTGGGCGCTTTTGACTGTAAAAACTGGCCTTTAATGGAAGGGGTTTGTAACATAAGTGGTTAAGAGTATTTATCCGTGTATTCTAGGTTCTAGGTTCAATTCCTCCCTCCACAATATCGCTTGTATTACTAAAACCACCAAAACAGAATCCATATTAATTCAACTACCAAAAGCATTAGAGCTTCTGGTTTTCTGCTGATCAGCATTATGTCACCTCCTCCAGCAAATGCTGGAGTTTGGTATGTTTAGAGAACAAATTCGAGGGCGTTAACATGGATGAGGCTGAGAATCAATCACCTATGTTGGAGCCTAATAGGGGAATCTGGTTGAAATGAATTCTGTTATACTTTTTTTTTTCTCTCCAGTCATTCTAACGTAAAAGCAAAAGACAGGGTTTTCAAGTGCGCAAAAAATGTGTCGATATATTCTTTTCCGATCTCATAATTCATGTGCAGATATGGGATTTGCGTACACGGATACAAAAGAAGGGTTTTCATCGAACTGTCTAAAACAACTTTTTTAGACACGGAAAAAGGAACTCCACTTGAGCAGCGACCTCTAAACCCATGCAAAGTTACCCAAATACTTAATTGGAGGCACTAAGAGAGACTTTATGCTTTATTGGAATAATTAGTAGTCTAATTACTAAACAAATCACAAATTCACTTATGTCGAATGTTTGGTGAAAAGGGTTTTCAGCTAAAATTATTTTTATTTAATAGGTTAGTGAGTTTCCTGTAATTAAGTACTGATTACCATGTATTTAAGCAGCACCCAGGGGAATCTGGCAGTTTGTGTGGCAAGCTTCTAATATAAAAAGGGTTGAAGCTAGACACTCTCATCAGCTTCCTTATTTAAGTGAAGTCTGCATTTTTGACAGTTGAAGGAAGAGGTTAAGTGGGAGAATATATCTACACAAAAATGAGCAACTTTGGACATGGATTGCTTGAAAGAGTCAAGGCTGCCAAGCCTTTCTTTGCTGTTATTTTCTTGCAATTTGGGCTTGCAGGCATGGATATTCTCTCCAAGGCTGCACTAAACCAGGGGATGAGCAACTATGTGCTCGTTGTCTACCGCCACGTAGTTGCCACTGCTGTCGTTGCCCCTTTCGCGCTGATCCTGGACAAGTCTCTGATTCTCTCTTTCTCTCATTCTTTAACATTATGTGTTAAGAAAGATTTTTAGTGACTAAAACAGTGTTTTTGATCTTGAACAGAAAAATAAGACCGAAGATGACGCTTCCAATCTTCATCAAGATAATGCTGCTCGGCCTACTGGAGTAAATTTCTGAATTGCTTGCTATACAAGGTTTCTCCTAAGTTTCCTGTAACCATTTCTTATCTCTCTCTGTGTCTCTTGGCAGGCCAGTTATTGACCAAAATTTGTATTTCATGGGAATGAGGTACACAACAGCAACGTTTGCAGCAGCTATGTGCAACATTCTCCCTGCCCTTACTTTTGCAATGGCTTGGATTCTTAGGTAACAAATGTGCTGATAATTATTCCTTAAATGTCTTTAAAGGGTTTTTTGGTTTTTTTTTCCCGGCCGGGGATTATATAACCATTTGTTATCTTTGTGCTCTCAGGCTTGAGAAAGTAAAGTTGAAATGCATCCGCAGCCAAAGTAAGGTGTTTGGGACTGCAGCAACAGTTGCAGGTGCCATGATCATGACACTGGTAAAGGGGCCACTGTTAGATTTGTTTTGGACCAGAGGAACAACTAGCCATGAACAGCAAACAGGTGTGGCTGTAAGCCTCCAAAGCTCAATCAAAGGTGCCGTAATGATCACAATAGGCTGCTTCTGCTGGGCCTGTTTCATGATTCTGCAGGTGATTGTTTAAACAAAGATTCTTCATATGATTGGTTGATAGTCTCCTAATTATTTTATCAGTAATAATACATTTTATATGTCTCTGTAGTCAATCACATTAAAAACATACCCAGCTGAGCTCTCCCTTTCAGCTTGGATATGCCTGATGGGCACACTGGAAGGAACTGCTCTAGCGTTGGTGATGGAAAGGGGAAACTCTGCCGTTTGGGCTATCAAATGGGACACAAAGTTATTGGCAGCTTGTTACAGTGTAAGAATGCTAAGAAACTAATTGGAATTTGTTTACATTTTGGGTTTTTTCAACCTGAAGACTGAAATCTTAAACTGGTTTTTAAGCCAAAGGGTTTTAAATTATTCAGCTCTTTACGTTTATTCACACATAAAAATGGATGCAGGGCGTTTTCTGTTCTGGGCTAGCTTATTACATTCAAGGAATTGTGATGAAATACAGAGGCCCTGTGTTTGTGACAGCTTTCAGTCCCCTAAGCATGGTTATTGTTGCTGTCATGAGCTCCTTCATTTTGCGCGAGCAACTGTATCTGGGAAGGTATCTGTCGTATTAAATCCACCATAAACCATGCTCTTACATAAGTAAGAAACTTAGCTAATTTGATCATTTTACAGGCTACTCGGTGCTGCAGTCATAATCGCCGGCCTATATATGGTTGTATGGGGGAAAAGCAAAGATTACAAGTCCGAAACCCCGACAATAGAAGAGGAAGTAGCATCAACAAAACAAGCACAGCAAAAGAAAATCCCAATCTTCAGGCCATCACGATTGCATCGTCTGGCGAATGAATTGTAACGAAATGACCAAATGACTAGAGGAATCTAATATCTTCATAAATTTTTGCTTTCCTCATTTCTTTCATCATCCACAGTTCCTAAAGATAACAATAGTTATAAATATTGCAGCACTGAATGTGATGCAAGGAAAATGACAATAGTACCAGAAGAAAAAAAAGAATTTATGTTCAATAGTCTGAGCAACCTACTTTGTTACATTCTGTGACTTGGTATGTATGATGTCAAAATCAGGCAGGACAACAATAAACCCATCACATGGTAGTAGACTGCAGCACTGAATGTAATAACATTAAGAAAGAGAAACATTCTTTAAGGAAACAAGTAACAAAATATCTTAAATTTCATTTCCTTCAAGACCGTTACAAACTACAACCTGTCATCATATATCCAACGATCAAGAACAGAGGCTCTATTCTAAGAGCATAAGTTCATCACAGAGATTTACAATAACACATTTTCCTTCACTTAACTACCCCGAGCCCGAGCCCTTGTGTTAGTGGTGAAGCCACCGTCAACGAGTACCGAGTTATAGCCAAAAAAGATTACTTGTATGCACAAAACAAAGATGATCCTGCCTTGCAATTCCAACAAGCTTGCTTCATGAAAATTGCTTCCCCTCATCCTTGCCATATATACGCTGAAGTTCACGTGTTGCTGCCAAAAAGGATTCTGAAATGGAGACACAGGAGCAAGCATGAGAAGATGTCCATATAATAGAACAGTTATATCAGACAAAAGTGGAAAACTTGGAGTGTCACATTGTTTAGGGGAAAGGCACCAACAGAAATAAAGAGATCATTTGCATCACCTTTCCAAAGACGGAAGGATTTCTGATTGATAGGTGAACCAGTAATAGTCTGAATAACTTCAAACAACATATTCTGGGGTGTGCTCCTGAGCTCTTGTACAATCCCATAGATAGTCTTCCCATTCTCAAAATATATGTGATTATTTGGGTGTTTTGTTTTGCAACCAGCATGACGCTCAAATTCATATGCATTGATTACCTAATAAGCAGTGTAAGCCCGGTGGGTCATCAGATTGGGCATCAAACTTCCCTTGATTTGAAAAGCAAAAACTGAACAAACTCACCTTGGAGAAGTTGCATGACTGACAGCCACATAGATACCCAGAACCTTTAATCACACCCTGCAGCTCCTTCTAAAATGCATATGAAGAATAGATATAGATGTGTCACCGAAGATATGCTAATCTGAAATATGAATGCATGAAAACTAGGATTTACCTCCCGCGACCAGGCAGTATACTTTACAGGAACTCCATCCAGCATACCAGTTGATAGCAAACTTCGCACATTTGAAGGGAAGTTGTTTGGAGGAACCTTCTTAGACATTTTTTGTTCAACTTTCTTTTTAGAAATATTTTCATTTCCAGCAGTTATATGAGGTAAATTGACAAGTGCATCAGCATTTGATTTGCCCAACTCTTTCTCATTCATAGCTTCTGTTTTTGGAAATGGTTGACCCATAAGAAGTTCATAACCAGAGATTGCCGAGGTATGTGCATCATCATCATCATATCCGCCAAAGGATATGATAGTACTTTCTCGGTTGTTATAAGAGTGACCAATTGATAACATATTGCTGTCACCCTTGCTGTAGGCATGACCCATTGATATGGTACTGTCTTCCCCTTTATTGTAATATGACCAGCTGATATGGTACTTTCCTCTACCTTATTGTAGGTTTGACCAATAGAGATGATATTATTGTCACCCTTGTTGAATGTCTGTCCCATTGATAGGGTGTTATTACTCTCCTTGTATGTTTGACCAATTGATATGTTTTCATCCCCTTTGTTAAAGGGTTGTCCCATTGATATGAAATTGTTATCTGCCCTGTTATAGGTATCACTCATAGATATGAAGCTGTCATCCCCTTTCTTATAAGCGAGACCCATTGATGCTGTGTTGTCATCGGCCTTGTAAACATGAGCTGCCAACATGGCACCATTATCCCCCTGATTATAAGCATGTCCAATCGAAACAGACATGACATTCTCAGAATCCTTTACCTCACTAACTTTGACTTTTCTAAACCCACCATAATTAGGACTTGTTCTAGGATCTTCCAGTGTATGCGACATAGATAAACCAAATGAGGAATCATTCCCAAATAGATCCTCATTAACTTTTCTAGCCAAGTTCATCTTTTCAGTTTCAGCTGCGGGAATGTTTCTATCATCAAAATTCACAGCTCGGTCTGTTTCAGAATCAAATAACCTTTCAGTGAAATGGCCAGAGAATGAGTGAAAACTGGGAACATTCCCCCATGGAGAAACATTTGCGTTTAACATTCCTGAAAATAGATTGTTGTTTGGAACTTCAACAGCCTGTTTCTTGTTGGGGAATAGCTCTACCTCAGGGCCATCCATGAACCACTGATGAGAACGCTTAGGTTCAATCCTAGAAGAATTATCATACAGCGCCTCACCTTCATTTAAACAGCCGGTACCCTTTGGCATCCAAAATCCCTGATTCTGAAAAGACTATCACAAATGACTACTCAGAAAGATGTCTTCGCCACTTGGATAACGTATAAACAATATACAGACATACCAAAACTTAATGCTCTATTTTCAGTATATAAAAAAAACAAACTAAAACCAATGTACCCTTGAGACCATAGCCATATGCAATTACCAGTCATTACAACCACTTCGCATTTTATGTTTGGTAATAAATAAAAACTGACTCAATAGCCTTAGCAGACATATATAGTAAACAGAAATGATGAGGACATCTTCGTCAAACCCATTAGGGTATACAAACGAAAATGATGGAAGGGGAAATCATTTAATTTGGTCTTTAAATCTGGCAATTTTGTATTCCTGCGATTAGTTTCTAACTTGTTCTCTAAGTTTTTCAGATTTTAGTAGGATTTTAGTTTTTCCAGATTTCAAAAGGATTCCTAAGTTTACTATTTTATTTGGATTAGGATTTCTTTCCTCAAATAAGTTTAATTTTCCTTTTCACTCTAGGGTTAGATTATTATATATACCCCTTCTATGTAATTCATTATAAAGTTGAGTTGTTGAGATATAAAGAAAAGTTTATTTTCCAGAGATTGGAGACTTCTTGGTGTTAAGCCTAACCCCTGGAGTGATTCCAGACCTATCCTTGTTCTTTCTATTTTATGCTTTCCATTGTTTTCGCTCTGCTAAATTACCTAAACGCTCAATTCACCCATATCCTACATCAAGAAACCAACAAAAAACTAAACTACCTAAAGCACATTTCCAATAACAAAGTATGCATCCATGACATTACCAAAACCACATTGCAAAAGCCACATGCAAAGATCCAAATTTGAAAGCCAAACTTCACTAAAGAGACATCAAACATACCATTTTTGTTGCTTCACTTCAAACTCCTCTCCACTGAGGCTGCTGCACTTCCTTTCCAAGGATCCAGTTAAAGAACTATTTACACTCCTCGATACGAATCTCTTTCCACCAACAATGCACATTGGCATTCCAATTATAAACACACAACTGCTCAAGATCACACCTTTCTGTACTTCACTTATCAGCCAAACAGAAATAAACAAACAAATCAGAAAAATATACCCAAAAGAAATATAAACAATGACATGCATACACCACAAATATCGTCATGCTCTGTTTGGTAACCGAGAAAATGTTGGAAAACAAAGAGAAAATCGAACTGATATATACCAAGACTATCATTTTTCAAAAACCCAGAATCGAAAACCACTCATGCAATCCCAAATGCAACCAAACAGAGACTTTAACAGCTAAAAGGTGAGCGAGACTCTTTAACCCTAGAACCTTTACTCTGTAACGCATCATCAAAGCAGTGATATTTTCAATGCGAACCTGAAGTAGAAGCGGTAATAACCGGTCGATCCGCGGACAGGAGATCGATGAACTTCCCGGCGTCGAAGTGACCGGAAAACACGCCGGATATTGTACGGACGGAGATCGTGACGAGATCTAACTTCTAAGAGTGTGAGGGACTTGGATTTTGAGGTTCGAGGGAAAAAAAAAGGATATAAGATGATGTGGTGGTGGGTGCCCTGCACAATCACTATGCGTGGGTATCGCATCGTGACCGTACACGTGGCATTGGAACTCGAACTGTTTGCAAACCGGGTGCACTTGGAGCTTGGGGTTGTGAGTCAGAGACACGTGGCGCGATCTCATTGGATTTGTAAGAAAATGGCGGTCCCACGTGTTTTTTAAATTTAATTTTTGCTGAAAAAGGCAAAAAGAAAACAACTTTGGTGAGTAGTAGCAGCATCACTAATGTACCTTAAAATTGACATTGGAGCTTTGATTTGTTGGGACTTCTGTTTATGTCATTTTCATTGTTATCTAAAACTTGTGGCGTTTGTTGTTGGGATTGGAAACATTTCCATGATAGATTATTATTGATGAAATAGAAACATCTCTATTATAGGTGCTTCATGAATTAAATAACCCTAAAGCTTTCTATTTAAACATATTTTACATAAACAATTTTCACTGCGAATTGGGTCCATTCCAACTCTCTTTGCAATCCTCAACTAACAAATGTGTTTCTTCTCAAATAAAAATATATAATGGTTAGAAAATCCGGCAGGTTTTATAATGAGGGGAATTTTGGTGAGAAAGTTCAATGTGGGGCTTCATCCCAACATTCATTCATTTAAGAAATTTAACTCCAACGCTTTCTCTCTTGTTGGATAGTGTGATGGACCCCTACATTGAATTGAACCCCCTCACCAAAAGATTCCTCATTATAGCGTTTCCGTAGAAGACCATAACTTGAACTTGCCATCTAAAACAAACATTAGCCTCAAGGTTCTGTTTTTTTAAAAGGAAAAATACACTAACTTATGAGAAGGGTGTTGGTTGAGGCCCATACTATAGTGGGCTTGTTAACAAACTTGGGTTGAAGTTATTTGTTGCAATCTCCATCCTAAGTTTAAAGTTAAAGTTTACGCATTGTAATATCACGTGACACGACGGCACGATGTTACCAATTCACTTCAATTTACAACAATAAACTGCGAGTTTACATGCTAACATGATGTGACATAAAATAGTTTCTCCATAAAATTGGAGTAGAATTGAAGAACTACCCCATCCGATGTTAATGTCTCCCTACAGTGTCTTTTTTATACTTTTGGAGTACAATTTTAATAAATATACACTATAATTTGACTGAGAGAGAGAGAGAGAGAGAGAGAGAGAGAGAGAGATTTTCCCTAGAATAATAGCCAAGACAGAGAAAAAGAAAAGTTGGAAATATGAAAGAATTTCATTAATATACTGTAAACGCAAACAAAATGGGCAGTAAGGACACTAGAGCCCCACATCCCAGTTCCCTTACAGAAACTTTCAATCAAAACTTGTCCTCCTTTTGATATACATTTCAACTCTCTATCAATCTCTGTCTCCACTTCCCTCTTAAATTTCGAAGAAAGAGAAATTCCTCAGATTAAAAGCTGAACCACCACTTACTGTTGTTAACCAGTACCCAAAATCATCAACTTGTACCAAAAGCTGGCTTCAAAAAAGCATCTAATACACAGAGATGCAGCCATTTCTTTCTACATGCCTAATTTTTCCCAATCCTATACTTATGCTTGTGCTTCACTCCTCTGCTCCACCAGCTCACCAACTCAATTTCATCATCAAAATCTAAGCATGCTTTGAGCTTAAATTTTGCAGTCCCGAACTGTCAAAAAAAGCCAGATCATAGGGATGCAAACAACTTCTGGTTTTGTCAGGTAAGCTGTGATTTTTACACTGGCTGGTTCTGCTTTTTGTCTTAAAAAATGTGGGCTGTGTTTGGCAGTACAAGCTCAGAACCTTGAGGTGGTGTCTAGGCAGCTTTTGGCTCTGGTGAGCAGCAGAAGCTCTTCTGCTTGGACTTTGGCCACGCATGTTGCTGAAGACTTAAGCATGCAAGACTTGGCTTTGGCTGTGGAAGCTGCTGTTGTGGTCACAGCAGAGTTGGGCTTTTTCTTGTTAGCCAAGTCTAATTGGACTGAAAACAATGAATAGACTGGTCTGTGGTCTGAAAACTTTGACTCCCCTCTCACATAACACATTTGTTTAAGCCCTTCCCCCTTCCATAAAATCCTATCACACCTGTCACATACACCAAAAAACACATTAGCGTCTCAATAAATTTATTCATTTAACTTTCTCCGAACAAAAGTTCGATCAGTAGAAATTATTCATACCACATTTACTAATTTCGACCACGACAAACATAAAATCCACACATAACCACCATGTCATTATACTGAATAGGGCAAGTGAAAAACTAGAAGAATGCCCATGTTATGAGGCCGAAACTTAGTTTTCAGGTTTGGGTTTGGGTTGGTTTCTAGATTAAAAAAATAGTACAGAAGACTAAAATAAAAGCAACTTGTTTTGAATATGATATTGCAGACATGGCCGGTCTGTACATGTCATTGTCACATGTTCATTTTTTATATATAGATGAAGGAAACAGGTCTCTGGTCTCACCTGCCGACTCCTATATTAAACTGTCAACAAGCCATCAGCTTCAACTAATGTCAAAATAAATGATGGCTGATTAGACTATTGATTTCATGCGGTCTGTGGCGGAAATACAAAGAAGTGATATGTTATTTATTTATTTGGTTTCCCTCAGCTCTCACAGTATTGGTCCCCTGCATTACTTATTAATGTAGCAAGTAGTAGTTAAAGATTATTTGCATAAACTCAGCTTGATAGCAATGTGAAAAGTCGGTTACTAGAAAAAGATAACATAGGAAATGACCCCTGTCGGTTATGAGGGGATGTTTACACTAATTGAATATGGGGGGCTTAATAAGTTTAGGTCCAACTAAAGTCATAGTCTTAGAAATTTTTTCAACGACGTGACCTTATATGAACCACATTTACTGATCACATTATCGATCACATCTCTAATAGAAGCGAAACCCACTTGAATAGGCCAGTCTCGCCTATATTAAAAAGCATATGATGTGGGAAATGTGCAAAGGAAGAAGCAAAAATACTGCATATGATTAAAAATTCAAAACCAAACATTATGAAACATATAATTGCACAAGTGTGCGTGTGTGTAATGATGGTGATCACTACTTACTCCTCATTTCAACATGCTCAATGAATGTACAGAAATAAAATTCCTCATAGGAAAACAACCCAATAGGAATCTTACCAGGCAGGAGTGCGTCTCTTCTCTCTAGATTTAGAAGTTTGGACAACATAATGATCAGAATTAGCAAGGTATTTATAGGTTGGAGCAAAACATATCCTCCCTTCCTCCCACCCTTTAAATACTCGACCAGCTTGTTGCTCTATCCTTAGCTGCCAAAATATAACCAAATCCAAGCGTGAGATTGAAAGTACCAAAACACCCTTTTCGATTCGTGGTCAACCAATCCAAACCCATGTTTGGAAAAACAGTACTTACATTACTATCTTACCTGATCCCTCTCTAGAAGTGCCTGCCAATCATGCTTCTTCAGTAGCTCATGTGTGTTACCGAGCAAGCAGCTGCTAGCCGATAATTTAAATCCCCTAGCCAAATAACCTTGCTGTTAATTAAAGTTAAGAGGGCAAAAATGTGTTAATTGGAGGATTAAAACAACCATGGTGAACATTAAACAAAGGATTTTTTCCAAAATAAACAAAACAAGCAAAAGGGGAATAGAATGACTTACTCATGGTCCAAAATTCTATCAGGAGGAAATGGTTGTTGTGAGGTTCTATATGAATGCGAAAACCTTGTTTTCTTCAATATTTCCATGACATCTGAGTTCCTTCTCATCTCATCCCCTTCTTTCTCACCAGAGGTTAAGTGGGCACACACAAAGCAAAAGGTTGTTCCATGCAATGTCATGCTGATTGATATTGAACCCTGTTGCACACCAAAAAAATGATAATGCTTAGAGCTACAAGCCTTGCTATAATGCCGTCATATATGTATGTACTGGTAGTTCTGCTATTTGTACCATCTAACGTTCTATAACGTCAGATGGTTGAAATAGTTTTATTTATCTAGTAATATGCTACATCTTGCATGCACTTGTGTTATGGCATTACAAGCAGCTAACCTTATTTCCAAGATATCCCATTATGCCTCTACCAACGCACGAGACCTTCGTGTTGCTAATGTGCCTACAAAGGTCTGCGCGAACCCACACGCACAAGAAAATTCCAACCATCTGCTTGCTTGCTGCTAGGCAGTAACGACGTTGTTGCATCGGACTGCTGCCTGGCCATGAACACATCAATGGCGAGCTCGGTGAGTTTTCTCCACTTGAAGTGGACGCCGGATTCAAATTCAGCAGTCTTTCGAAATTCGCATTGCTAAGTTCATCTTCTAAAGAGAGCAAGTCGGAGAAGCTGATCCTAGGCTTCATGATGGCCTGCTGGTCAAAATGTGAAGGATGTTCTGTATGGGTGGCATTGTTGTAATATTGAGAAAGTCCAGGGTCATTCTTGTTCAATGCCTCGCGAATCAGGGAAAGCCACTTGGCAGCTGGACTCTTGTCCTCCGCGCCCAATACGTTTCCGGCGTTCAGAGGGACAATTTCCTGGAACCTAATTAAAACACACACAAAAATCCAAATGAATAAGAATGTACATCCTTTTATCAGATAATTTCACGTATGTTGTTAGACTGTTAACGTAACACATTAATGAGTTCATAAGAACTACATAACCTGTTAAACTGTCTGACAAGAGTACATCACACACGTATACTTATCCACATAACTAAAATTTGCGATGTAAAACAAACGTGGTAAACAGAACCCAAGTCTAAAAAGAATATTGGATTTAAAAGTGTTTATTATATGATTTCAAGGTTGGACGACTACTCATTGGCGCAAAGTCTCTTCAACATTTAGAATATTAAAAAGACAGAGATAAAAACAAGAAAGGGGTCTAATTTAGGATGCAATGCCAAAGCCTAACAATAGAGAAATACAAGGAAAAGAAAGACCGTTACCCGAGAACATAGATATCTGCCGGAGTAGGGGACCTCAGCCATTCTCCCAAGTTCAAGTCCTCGTGAGGTGATTTCCCTCCAACATTCCAAGTCCCCACGAACATTCTGGAAAACCATCCAACACATACCAAGACAAAACGACTTCGTTATAGTCAAAACCCGAAAAAATTGTGTGGAAGGAATCATCTTTTCTAAACCCAAGACTCAGTCATATATTCTTGAGTGAAGTATGGAAAACTGAATCGTGCATTAGTCAAACTCATTTAAGAAAAATTATGGCCACAATAAAATATAATATATGAATATCTGTCAACGACTGGCAGTCATTCACGTACATAATCGAAAGTCACAATTATCCAATCTCTTAAATTGACTATAAAATGTGAAATCAAAGTATACCTGAGGTTGAGATTATCAGTGACAGCTGGTGCCTCCACCCCTAAACTTGTTCTTTCCTCCATCAATGTACAACCATCTTCAAAATAATAAATAAAATAAGATTAAAACTCAACTAAAAACCCAAAACTGAAAAAGCTCAATAACTTTCGGAAAGAATATAGCAAGGACACCTAGTCAAAAGTGTAAGTTACTGCAACACAATAACTCAAACTTAATCAACCTACATCATCCACCGTCCACGTGGCACACCAAGAATTGGCTCTGAACCGAACCCCAGGGGACCCAACTGAATCAAGGAGAGCCCATCATAACCTAGTTCGAGTCCAATCAATTAAAACAGAGCCGTGGATCCGATGGCTCAGAGGGGTACGAGGACATGTGCCAAGCCACATGGAGGGGAAAGAGCCAAAGCAGTAGCATGTACGAATACAGTGCCGTTGCACAGTAAAGTTACCTGAAAAGTCGTCCGGTACGACGACGTAGCGATCTTGGTCCGAACAGCTCCTCCTTCTGCCAGTCTCGTCTGACACTGTTCACAACAAACACACCGCTTCAGTTCCGATACCCGAAACTAGACGAGAAACACCGAAACAAGAAAAAAAACCCGAAAAACAAACGAAATCTTACTTTTGAGCGAGTAATCGGAATGAAACTCGTCCCCGCCACTCGGTATGTTGAGCCATTTCCTCGCCACTACTTTCGGCCACGAGGGCTGAGACAAAACATTTCGGTTTTCAGTTTCGGTTGCGGCCCAGCCGATATATTACGATAAACGAAATATTCGATGGCAAAAGATGAATTGGGTACCTTGGAAATCTTGCCAACGTTGGTCCGCATTGCTCCGCCGTCCGATCACCGTCTGAAAATCTGAACGGAGAGGAGGCGAGTTAAGTAGGAAACTTTAAGGTTATCCGATTCTATAACCCACCGATACTTTTTTATAAGTTTCAGAGAAAAATATGATTTGGGGAGTGTGAGTCGTCAAGAAAAACAAAATGGGTGCTTTGAAAAAACCATTCTTTATTGACAGATTTTTCCGGCGAGACGGAATATCAAAGAGGTTAAAACTGTAGCATTCAACGGCAATATAAAAGACCCAGTTGCAGGGGAAACGGAGACAGCTGAGGAATTAACGTAAGCAAGAAGCGATTGAAAAAAAAAAATTAAAAGAAAGAAAGAAAGAAAATTTACAATATAAAAGAAGAAAAATGACTTGGGATATTTAATATACGAGAGAGAGAATAGGCCGGGTTCATCCTTTTTGGTGTGAGGAATATTTCTTTACAGAGAGGAACGACAGAGTGGAGGAGCAAGATTAAACAACAAACCAAAAGGCTTGGCCTTTTTTTTGAGATCTTTAGCCAGGGATCAAATCTAACTTAATTAAGTATTAAAAAAAGCTTACTTTTTTTAGTTTCTTTCAGGCAGAGGACCAAGTTCAGAGCTTTGTTTTCAGATGTAAAAGTGAGATTTGGTCTTCAAGAACCAATTTTGAAACCCAGAATCTTTACTCATCTGAGAAATTTGGGATTTGGATTTTGAATATTGGTCACGGAGCCACAAGATCTTGGTGATCAAAGAGAAATCAATGGTGTAAATAGAGTAAAAACAAATGGGGAACAAAAGAATAAAAAACAGAGCTTCACAAAAATAGTGGGACAATGAAACAGAGAGAGAAAGAGAATCATGAGCAGTGTATGATTTCTGGGACGTACTATCAAGTGGCATTGCTTGATTAGAAATGGGTTTCAGTCACAAATCAGTAATTAAAACAGGCAAACTACAATAATTACAAAGAAACAAAAACAAATTTTTTTTTTTAAAAGTAAAAATTGGGTTTGGGTTTTGGTTTTGGTTTTACTGGATAAATAAGAGTGAGGGGGACTTACAAGAATCGGACAAGAGATGGTGAGTAACTGACGAAGGTTGAAAAAACTTGAAAAACAGTGCCTTAATCTTCTCTCTGCTTTTATGGAGCTTTCGTTTTCGCTCAGGTAAAGAGGGCAAGTAAGAGACAACTCAGACAAGCCAACCCTGAAGCGTGGGCTTGTTTGCTTCTTTTGGTTGGCTGGAAGAGAAGAGAGAATGCAGAGGAATTTGGGGGCGTTCCTCGTAAAAGTAAAAAGGCAATAGATTGGTTCTCAAATTTATAAACATTAAGAGAGAGAGAGAGAGAGAGAGAGAGAGAGAAGAAAAAAAAGGCTCTCTCTCTCTCCTCTCGCTCGCAGAGATTTTAGTGAAAGATGAATGAGACTGGACGAGAGAGGGTGTTCAACTTTGAAGTCCAACTTTCCTAGCTATATGAGCACATTTTTCCATCGTGGGTATTTTGGTCATTTTGTTAAAATATGAATAATGCAATTACAATGTTTAGGGTAATTAAATTTTGATGGCTTTGCCAAATTAGTAGCAAAACACTTTGTAGTTTATTCCCTACTCATGGTAACAAATTAACAATTCAACTTTTATTTTTTCACCAAAGAAAAGGAAGCAGGAAAAACTCATACACACAGATATCATGGGGACTTGAATACACAGCCACTTTAAAGCACGTCAAAGGTCTGGACCATGATACCAATTCAACTTTCAATTTCTTTTTATTTCTGGTTTTCCCTCCAAGATGAATTGAGCTCTTCAATCTTAAGATGCATAATGTTCCAATGGAAATTGGAGTTTAATCACAAATTCTATCTAAATGTTTCCAGTGAGATAAGCTTGGCACATGGACTATTTTGAGAAAAACAAATTTGGGTGTTCTTGTTAATTATTTCGTTTGTCCTTTTTTTAGATTAAAAAATGGTGTCAGATAAGATGTTCAAGTAGGTACATGAGACTTAAGAATCTTTTATCATATAGTATGAATAAGAAAAATAAAATTAAGTAAATCATGTGAGAGGCTAATTTGTCATGATTTTTGCTAAAAATTTTAGTGAAGGATCAAAAGTCAACCAAACTTTGAAAGGGAAATTTATTCTCAAGTTGTCTATTTAGCAGTTACTTTGGCAATAATCAAAACTCTCTTTACACTTGATTTTTCTTTCTCACAAAGTTTTTTTAAGTCAATATGTATAAAATGAGTTAAAATGAGTTAGGTTTAAAGTTCATATTGCTTCAAATGCAATGCAACAAAGAAAAAAGGAGAGCTTGTTTAAGTAAAACTTTCCGTACATATCTTTATAACTTTGTTCGTTCTTATTTCTTGCATGATTTTCTCACACAAGATTCGACAAAGTTTACTATTTCATTTGAATTAAGGTTTAAGATAAGCTAGAATCATAAAAATTCTATCCATAATTTTATATAATTTAATAATTTGAACGCAAGGCTAACATAGATGACGATGGGATCCATTACTTTCATGATATATTATTGGGTCACAAATTTGAATTAAATATCTAGTTATTTTTTAAAAAGAAAAAAACGTGACAGTTTAGTTTAAAAGGCATTGAATTGATCGTTATATTTCCAAATTCCAATTCAAAAATAACAAGGGAGATCCAGAATTCAAAATCTTCTGAGTTGCCTATGTAAGAAGTATACGAGTAAAACTCCACGAAAATGCAGCAGAAAGAAACCAAACATTGTGCAGCACGCATAAGAATTTACCAAGCAATATGGTGGTTGGTGGCAGCAAAAGGGTCCAAGGGAAAAAGAAGGTAAATGCATCCAAGCAAAATTTAAATGGATGGTCAAATCGGTTAAGATTATGCGTACCTCTTCGTCCAGAGCTCAGTCTTGTGCCCTCGGTTTGGGGTGCATGAAGCCAAGAAATCCCAACGACTTAGACCATAGTACCCTCCCTGGGTCCCACTCCAATCTTATGAAAATGTTTCCCCACAGGCCAACCTTAATCTGTTCATCAAGTTATGATATGTAATTTTGGATCAAAGGAGGCATCCTGTGCACAAAAGAAGAGTTTTCCACCAATTAATGTGTGTAGAGTGAGACTTTAAGCAAATAAATTTTTCATTTTTGGTAAATTTTTTTATGGTGATGTCATTAAAATATCATAACTTATCTTTACACGTCTGAAGTTTGATTTTTGCTTTTTCAATCTATTCATTGAATAAAAAAGATATATGTTTTTGTTAAAATCTAAGGGCTTCTAGGAATTATTTCTTATGAGTATGACTGTTGCTTCCCCAAAAAAAAAAAAAAAAAAAAAAAATCTTATGACTTATGCAATATTGAATTACATATATAGAAGGAAAATCCAAGGTGATTCATTTCCATATAGGGGGATTTTTTTTCTTTCCATATCTTCAAATCTAACAAGAGCAAATATTGGTCTAAGATAAGAGCATTTCCACCCCTATGGGCAAATGGCAAGACAAGGGCTGTCATTATTCACGCGAATAGTGGCCACCATTGTCTTTTTGTTTCCATCCCTATGGGCAAGGGCAATAGCAATTACTATTCAATTTAATTTATTTTCTATTTTTTATACTTATTTGATAAAATTTTCGGATAAAATTTTCAATTGCCGCATGCCACTATTTATTATAAAATTATCATATCAAATTTCAGATTAAATTTTTGGATTAAATTTTTGGATAAGATTTTTAGTTGCCATGTGTCCATATTTATTATAAAATTCATATCTCATTAATCATATAATTGAAATACCTACTCACTCATTATACAATTGAAATACTCCCGGTCCTTATAGTTCGACACAATTGAGTACAAGAACGACTCAATCATTGAAGGAAGCAGTTCCGCCGGATCACGATGTGAGGGAGTATTTTCCTTCAAATGACGTAGTACTGCCATTATTTTTGACATAGAACGCACCACTGGAACCGACTGCGGACATTGTTCACTTGAGGAGCCATATGTAATGGGTTTTTTTTTTTTTTTTGCCTTGAATCTATTAAAAAAATGAAATTTGATTTGCAAGAAAATATATATATTTTTTAAATGACATTACATTGAATAAAACGCCAATTAATTTTTTTTTACCTCGTCACCAAGATTTTAACCGCTTCGAACGTTTGTCCATGACCCTCCGACTTTGATGGAAGATGTCATTTGTATTTTTTACACAAATGGAATTTTGTAGTAGAATGTGGTGTGGAAAGTGAAAAATATTGGAAGGAGATGAATTTGTATGAAGATTTGGTGTGGAAAGTGAAAAATATTGGAAGGAGATTTGGTTGGATTTCTCAAAAAAATTTGATCCAAGTGTCCGGGAAGTGCCCTGTGGCTTCTTTCCGTTGGAGCGTGTCAAGGCTGACGTCAACAAGCGGAAATCAAATTTTTTTTATTGTTGGCGCATGGAATCCATGCACCAATGGACCATGAGGAGAGACTGAATGTTGTAGGGGCGTCGACCTCCATGGAGTCGGAAGCGGCTATGCAAGAGTTCAGAACGTGTTTTGTTTCCACAGAAACTTATTTTATTTAAGTTAAAATAATATAATATGAATTTTTAAATTAGTTTTTTCTCTACTCTTAAATTAGATTCAAGGAATTTGTCTACAAATTCCTTAGACTCTGATGATCAGAAGAAGATGACTAATAAGTTTGATAACAAGTTAATTGTGGTAAATCTTATTGTGAGTATATTGTCTTGTTGTAAAAGTTGCAACATTACTTAATACGTGGTACCAACTTTACCCTCCTTTACACACCAATCATTGATTGAGGCTTTATTTTAGCTGTCTAATCTTTCGATTTGGCTGCAAGATTTGCCCTTTGATTTCATTTCAATGGTAAATTTTGGCGGCATTTTGGCTCTATCAAATCCAAACCCAAATCTCACTGCCCCCAAATTAATGTCAACCGTACGCTGGATTTCTTGAAAATTACTACCAGTGAAACAATTGAAACAAAGTAGTTGATGTAATTAAATCTAAATCTAACACCCCATAAAAGGAAAAGAAAATGATTGTAAGAAGCTGTAACTTGCAACTCAAGCCTCGAGGAGAGCCAAAAAAATGATCATCAACACACTACTGACATGGAGCTTCTCTGGAACTGTACCCATTCAATTAAATACAATGGTGGCTACAAGCCTTTTACAACTCTCATATATAGATATATAAATATATAAATAAGTTATTATTATTATTATATTTATATATTTGATGTGACACATAGTAAATGTGCATCGAAGCCAAGGCCTGCAGTGAAGATAGCCGATGATAAGTACTTTCATGCAGAAGGTGCAGCAGCTTCGTAACCAGCAAACAGCCATCTTCATCTTGTGTTTTAGTGTAGATAGATTGCTAGGATTCAACCATGAACCAGAACCACCAAACGCTAAAAGAAGAGGTTGGTAATGTTTAACTTGGCCAAGAACACTTGACCATGAACACAGACAAAACCTAATAAAATCTGAACTCAGTTCGACTAAACTAAACTAGATAACAAAAGTTGTTGGGTTTCCACCACAATTAAGGTGGGATCAGCAGCCCCTACTGACCCAACACTTGGCCAGGTCCTCTTGTTGCCAAGTGGAACGTTCCTACTTTTCCAATACAGGAATAATAATACTTATTTATTTGTTAATGGGGTGACTTTACTGATCACCAGCACACGTTTGCGGCCTTTTGCGTACCATTTTGACTAGCAAATTACCTGCAGCGACAAAAGTTGATCTGCAACAGCAACCTCATTAGAAAAAGTAACCAAATTTAAATGGGTTCGAACACGTGCCATTCCTAATGTTTGGGTCAAGATTAGCTTGAGAAATTGGTGGAAGATTAGGCACTAAAATCCGTAGTAATCCAAAAATATCTATATAATTAGTTTGTGGTAATTATAACTAATAAAAGATTAAGGGCCCTAACCATGTGCCCCCTTCATATGAACAAAGACAAGTTAACACATTATGGATTAGTTTAAAGTTATAATAACATTGTTGAAATGCAGAGGTGCGAAGAGAAGCCAATGCTTTCGAGCAAGGTGTCGTGATTGTGTTAAAGCCATGGCTGTGTGGCCTGCCCTCAGTGGCCAAGGAGATTCGATAAATCATGCCTATAACCTACCCCAATATGACATAATAGGATTTAATTTAAAATTGATTTAAGTTTACCAAAATAAATAAAAAATATGTGAAAAGGAAAAAAAGGCTAAAAAGGTTGTGTACTTAATAGGAACTTTGTTGGCATCAGCTTGATGTTTTCTTCCATAATCGGAGCGTTTCTTAGATTAAATTAGCTTGCTTGTAGAAGTAGAATGGAAGATAATTAATTAAATATATACTCATCTTTGAAAATAATGTATCAAGTTCGTCTCGTTCGATGTATTTTCTTTTGAGATACAATGCACTTGAAATTATTAGAAATAAATGTATATATTACAAATTGGAAATGGCTATCCACCATGAATTATTTTTTGCATACGATTACCAACAATTTTATGCATTATTAATATTAACTTTATAGAAATTAACTATACACATGATCTATTTGTATTTAAAAAAATAAAGATGTTAACTAAATTCCAAATAAAACTCTCGCTTTATGAGAAATATGATTACTAATATGATCAGTAAATATAACACGCACGTATATATACATGTCACGTTCGAAACCTAACATAACTGAGATAATTAGGATAGGGTATCTCAATCCATAAGAAACTTTGTAAAAGCTCCACTAGATATTTGCTTTCGTAATGAGATATTTCAGATAGGATAAGTAACTTTCTTGATGTGGTTTTAACTTCAAAAGCAGTCTCTTTTTTTTTTCCTTTTTTTTTGGGGCCAGTTCCTCTAAAAGCAGTCATTATTATCTGAAGTAACCATCCATTGCTTTCGCCTTTCAGTGTTACATGATCAGAAGCAATGTTTAAATAAGAACATAATATTTGGGGCCTGTAATAGTTTATCTGACACGTATACAAATTATTTACATGAAGAGTTGAAAACCTCTTTTGACGAGCGCATTATATATAGCAAGTCCTCAAGGCCGGTCCAGGATTTATCCTTAGAATCTTCCATTATGAAGCAACTATCGGGGGATTTGGTCACATACTTTATAATCCTGCCAAATTACATGATGTTAGCATGCAATTAACAAAGATATAGAACACTAGAAATTGGTACAACGTCACAATATTTACGTTCACTCCCTTTGTCAAATGTTGGTGATGTCGTGTCGGATATGGTTTGTGTAATTCATTATTTAATAATTCTTCGATACAAATCAGTACCAGAACCATACAACTAATTAAAATTTATTATTGACTGTGTTAATTAGAAAGATATACCCCCGTGGAGTATCATTCTCTGTCTTTCGTGAGGCGAACTTCAAGGCTAATGCTGTTGCAAGCTTGGGGCATGGGCTGAATCCTTCTAAGCTGTGGGAGTCGGGCTGCCTCTGAATTGTTATGTTCCTTTCCTTTTTGATTTGTTTGAGCTTGTGTGCTCTTGTGATTTTTGCTTGTAATTTTCCTCTTTCCGCATTTTTAAAAAAAAAACTCAATTAAAATGATGAGGATGTGCCACATGAACCGAGTGTCGGTCTTGTCCGTCCCTGACCTAGTTTACGGCAGCTTGGGTTGACATGCATGCAATATTGAGAGAAATTGGCCGAAAGGTATTAAGCCGACAGAAAGAGTACTAGCTACTGATCGTTCTTTAACATAATATCCCATATGATTAGAAAATTCCAATTGTTAAGGATTTTTTTTCAGCTACGTGCGTAGACTATAGGAAAAGATGTTGCAGTTTCCTAAAGTAGTGTCAAGTGTGGTACACAATGTCAACACGTTTCTTCAGTCCGGCCAGATATGTTATTTTGTATTAGGTTTTCTTCTTTGGATGAGTAACGAGTGTCTCTAGGACACTCTAGAATCTTCTATATGTCAAAAACTTTTGAGCTCAATGATATTGGGGCTTGCAAACGCACCTTGGACACTCTACCTACCACAATAGGCTAAACAAACGAAGGTTTTTTTAGCTTTAATCTCACTGCTTACGTGGTTCACAGTTCAAGAGGTTGAGTACTTTTCTTTTGTACCATTTTGGGGTTTACTTGTGGTGCAAGTTTTAACGTAACATTAATGCTTTTTACACTTAGTTGTGATAGGTGCGGCCTACTATGGTGCAAGTGGCGCCACTGCACATGCCCTGATTTTTTAGGACCCCGAAATATTTTTACTTTATATTATATATATGTTAATATTATAAAAACTGTATATATACTCCAGCGTACAACATATATTGACACAAAAGTGTATTTGGTGGAACTTGTTTCTAGGGCATATCCCTTGGTACAAGGCCCAAGTTCAAGTCTCGGTGATGTTATTCTATTGATAGTGGATTTGTTTATGTCTTCTGTTGAATCTTTTTCATGGCTCATGAAAAAAAAAACAAAAGGGAAAGATCCAACTAGACTAACAACATTATATATCACACCCAAATAAAAAAAATAAAAAAAGTAATTTCTTCCAATAAAAAAAAAAATTCATGCCTAACTCTTTCTCTTGAACTCTTATTTTCTTACCGAACATACTATAATATTTAACTTTATCAAATGAATTTTTTTTAAAAAAAATTATGAATTTGATTTGTGATTGTTATTATATGCTAATTGATGATGAATTTTAGTTATAAAAAAAATTATTTTATGACATTAAGTCATGAATTTTTTTATAT
Source organism: Prunus salicina (assembly GCA_020226455.1). NCBI lineage: Eukaryota > Viridiplantae > Streptophyta > Magnoliopsida > Rosales > Rosaceae > Prunus > Prunus salicina. Next base: position 9,137,181 of record CM035342.1, read on the forward strand.
TTAGTAATATTAGATTATGTAAGGGTTCCAATTTAAGTTTCGTACAGGATCCTCAAAATCTTAAGACCAGCCTTGTACGTATATACATGTATAATACATGTATTTTATGGTTTGATATATATATATATATAGCTTCCATTGAGGGATCCCTCAAATAAGCTTATTTGAGAGACACCCCTTGTAGGCCCCACTCCAGATTGTATTTCACTAATCCAAACTGTCTATTTTGTAGATACTCATTCAAAGATCATCTCTGCAAAAAATCACTTAAATCCGATATCATTTGACCACTCAATTGAGTTATTGAAATTTTAGTACTTTCTTAAAATACCATGTTCATTAATTTTGTAAGACACAATTGGATGTCGAAATAGTTTCCGATTTGTCTAATTTTTTTATAAGGATGATCTATGAATGAAGACCTAAAAAATAGATGATTTGGATCAATGGGAAAAAAATTGTAGGGTACCCTAATGGACGTCCCTAAAATAAAATTATTTAAGGGATTTCTCAATAGAAGGGGACTGATAGTTATGAGTAAGTATGCGTATAGATTTATCTTTATAGTTAAGGGACTTTGCAAAAACAACTTTTGTAATCAATGATTATCGAAGAGTGCTTAAAAATTTATACACTAGCTCAAGATATATTATATTAACTCTTGATCAAAATTTTAATTAAGCTACAAACGATATGGCTTAGGGTGAGATCAATTTTTATATTTCAATTACAGGGCAGCAAGAATAAATGTCGCTCCTTTTGTCATCGTGGAATTAGAATATGTATCTGATGAGGTGAGGTTGGTATATTATTTCCTCGACCAGTCAAGAAAGATGGCAGCACTGATGATCACACTTTAGGCCATGCTTGGAGTTGGAGAGGATCAGCTATGGAAAGTGGATTAGTTAATGCCATAACAATTCTTAAAAGCCAACCAACTGTTGGTTGATCAGTACTTAGCATGATTAGGGTTAAGTGTCCTAATCATGAGGCTCACGAGCCAATAATTATGCACATGGGGGGTCATCCCCATCACAGGTGCTCCTCTGGCTCTGGGACTCAACTCATCAGATGCTCTTAGAGACTCTTAATTACAACGTACGTACAATCATCCCCAGTATTCAATATACTAATGAATTGTTGTTGGTTACGAAGGAAAGGATGATGTTAAATGGATGAGGGAAAAAATAATACGAAATTGACAAAGTTTATTATAACGGGATAACTCATCTATGCAATCATTATGTGACTCGAATTTGAGACCTCCTTCGACTAAATTAAAACCACCATCACTAAACTCAATGCTAGTTGGTATTCGAACTTTGACTTTAAGCATAGCATAAATGGCCACTACCATTGGATCTATAAGAGTGTGGAGTCGCATATCACCGACCAACTGCTTTAAACCGCGTTGTTGAAAACACATTGATCGCTTTAATTTTGATTATATGATTAAGCAACAATATTAATAGTTAATCATCCCACTTTAGATTTAAATGACTCCATAACAGACGCGAAGTCCCAAAAAGTTTATCAGACGATTAATATAGTTTAAGCATGGCTTCTTCTAATCGTGGTTAATTATTATTAATCTAATGCATAATTAAGAGTCATTGTCACATGGTTTGTAAGCTGAAATGGAACACTAGTTTTCTTCGAAACTGTCCTCCCAACAGCTACCGCATTAGCAAATATTGTGAATTAAACAAATTATTCATTGCTTCGAATGTTCAATGTTCTTGCAATCATTAAGAATTTTCTATAACTTTCTGTGGCATTGTGCTAATCACACTTTACTAGCTTCTATTAATTTTAATTAACTAGCTAAGCAATGACGTTAATTTGTGCTTGTCTCTTTGCATCAACACAGATCTTCTTCTTTAATTGTCTTTTTTGTGTGTGGGTTTTTGGGGTTAATTTTAATTAATCATTCTTTTAGAATAGAGATTAATTAAACTATTCACTTCATATTTTAATCGACCAATGAACAACTCTCAATTAAACACATACTAGAAACTTCCTACATTTCTTAATCAAAGGGTCTCTCCAATGATTATGGGTTGAGAGAAACTTCATATGTTGGAAAATAACAGCTACATTTATTAATATTCTTAAAATTAGACTGCTCTGAGGTCATGGCTGACCAAATGAGCAATTGGTAATAATGAAATCTTGCTATGCGTCAATAATTTAGTGAAACATAACATCCAAAATATGTATTTTCTCCTCCACTCATCCAAATTATGTATTCGCACGAGTGTTTCGTCAAAAGAATCTAAATTATTAAATATAAAATAAATATTTGCTCGAATGTACGATTCAGATTAAAGCATAAAATCTTTTAGTTTGTCAACAATCACATTTACAACTCAAGAAATGGACCTTATAAGCTCATGTGTGGGGTAGGAATTACAATCAAAGGTGGCTCACGAGAACAAAATCAAAGATTCCGGTCATGAAGAATAATTCTCAATAATATTTGTCAAAAAAATGAACAGGGTCGTACGAATTTTCAACTCCACATATGATCAATTAAGAAGAGAAGAGAAGAAACAACTCATCATAAGTCAGAAAGCATCATCGGGTTGGTCTTATCCAATGGGTTGACTTTTGCAATATATCTAGTTGGTTCTGCATCCAGTTGCTGCAAAATATATACCATTAGATCCGTGTAATTCTAGTCAAAACATAGTTTATGCACTTTTCACATTCATTCCAGAAATGCATTATGCATCTCCATCACGGTCTAATCGACCGCTGCCTTTGACATTAGTGGTTAGGAGCGCAACAAACGTAATGTATTTGGAACTTATCTGTATTAGAGAGATGATCGATAATCTCAAAAGTAAAAGTAATATAAATAGCAACATTCCTAATATATACAATATATACACGTGAAAATAATAATAATAATAGCTATGACCTCTCAACTTATTTTTGAAAAAAATTCAGTCATTTTCATTGAAAGCACATATATGAAAAAGTAAAAAGCCTTGAAATGAAGTTTGAATCGAAGTTATAATAACAATTTTAAATTATAATAATAATAGTCCATTTCAAACTATCATTAGCGTCGATCCAATGAAGAACCAGAGACTGAGGCCAAGTCCCCGTCATGTGCCTCACAACTCATTGTCATGATTGGATAACTTTGGGAAGCTATCGAGCTAGTTATGAATATTGTTAATTTCGACCCACAATAATTACATTAATATTTTGTTTAAGCTCAAAAACACTGTTTAATTGTGAAGATGATACTTTTTAGATGTTACAACTATATGTCATTTTGTGAAGAAAAATACTTCCCTTCTTATCAGGTAAGTAGGAGCTCATATATTTATGCCAATAACAGTGTGATATGTGCGATGAAGTTTTTCTTTTTGTGTTTTTAATGGATTATTTTTGCATATGTGTCAAACTGTGATTCACAGGAAGGAAGAGTATAACCTTACAAGTAAGGAGGTAAATAGTATCCTTTTGTGAAATCCAATTTTGGAGGGTTTTTTTTTTTATAATTTTTATTTTAAGGTACAAACTCTCATGGACCTACTTTATTATAAAAATAAAATAAAAATTGGGTTATCAATTCCATCTTCAAATCTTTCCTTCATATGAATTGCAAAACATGCAAAGTGTACCATCGCTTTAGACTCACAAGTTGTAAGTGGATTAGTTCTTGGAAAAGCTGAAAGAAAATAAAAAGTAACGAATTGTTAAGTTTCGTAAACTAATGGGTAAGTGGGATTTGCCTCTCTTCTCCATTTGAAAAAGGTGCATTAGAACACCAGTCGATCATGATCTCATGATGATTGATTATTATGATAAGTTTCTAGACATTTATATTATGAGTAGATGGTCCTAAAATCTAACTACCAAGTGGAGAGGATAATGAGTGTTCTAATCATAATCCCAAGAGATAATTATGCAAATGGGAGATCCCTTAAGCTCAATTACATTTTAATTAAACTCGGGGCAATAATTTGAGGATAATGAGTCTACTTCACAAATTGAAAGCAAATAGAAACCAGAAAGAGGCCATAATTTTCATGTTGTTGATTGTATACACATATGTTCCTATATCTCTTTTTTACTTCTATGATTATAATAATAAACATACACATAGAGTTGTATACAACCGATTTCACGCGAGATTTTCTCCGTTGCACACTCAATGTTGTTACTACTATTAGTACATATATAAATAAAGCAAATGGAAAAAGTAAGAGTCGTTATGGTAGTGCACCAATGCATGCAACATCACTTGGGCAGCTCAAATCACGTACCCAGTAACTTATAGCAAATTGGACCGACGGATATAAATGTGAAAGGGTGATATGATGTGGCTGGGAAAAAGATTAAAGATAGGGCACACGTACAGCTTTCTTCTCCCTCTCCCAATTTAGCCAGTGAATGATGGTGGTGTCCTTGTTCAGCCCTAGAAACTCGTATGCTCCATTAACAAGGTAAATAAGGTTCATTCAGTTTGGCTGTTTCAGACTGTGTGACAAGGATTTGAAAAGACATCTTTCACTTTCAATTCAATCAAAGGCAAGCATTGGCTTTTCAGTGCATCAATTCACTTTGCTTTTTCTTCAGAGCTGGCCAAATGTGTCATCTTCAGAAGGCAAAGAATAATCATGCACTTAAGATTCTCCTTAATTAAGGTGGAAAATCTTCTAAATCAAATCCAAATCAATGCATGGAAGAATGTTCTGTAAATCTAAACCATACATTATATTCAGAATTACTCTAATTTGTTGCTCCCTAGATAAATACTTATGTTGCAAGACTGTAAATTTAAATCACACATTATGTTAAGATTCATATAATTTTATAGTTATTCTCTCATTCAGATGTCCGCACGTTATGCCATTATAAGCAGAGAAAAAAATAGGAAGGGGTAGTAGAAGATACATGGCATCCGCATGATAATAACGTCCGAACGTCCGCATAGGAGAATTTCTATATAATTTTAGGAACATTCTAGAATATTATTAATTATGTATGATAAAGACTTTTAGAGGACTACGAAACAGAGATCTTGTTCCTAGATAACTTAGCCCATATGAAAGAATGTTGTTTTGGATTGTTAAGTGGGTACGCGTAGGACTCACTGTAGGAGGAAGGTGGAAGGAAAGCCCGTATATTGGGCAAGTTTGGCATTTCATGGAAGGCACGCGAACGCGTCATGGATCTCGTACCTCTCTTTTTAGACCAACTTTTCAAACATGGACTTGGCCCACATATATACACAGTCAAATATTCATACTTTATGTTATATAAAAAAAAAATCTATTTCTTTCTCTTTTCTAATAGTGTACTTTCAATAATGATAACAATCGAAACATCTAGAGGAGTCAAACACACAAAACTGCTAGCAACTACCAAAGGTGGATTAAATGATAATGATTGGGTGCATCTATATGTTATAATTGATACAATAAGAAAATAAGAAGAAATAAAACAGTTGATAGGGACCTTATATTTCACATTTCAAAAATGAAAATAATGCAGCTCTATGTTGCTAGATTTGTTGAAAATAATTATCATTTTCTCAATCCATTTGAGGACCTTTCCAGGAGAGAGCATTCTAAACCATTAAACTAGCGGTGTTTTGCAGCTATAACTTAATACATGCGATAATATGTCTTAGTTCACATAACTAGGTAACCTTCTTTGTCAGACATATTCTTAAAAACTATTCGACTTCTTTTTCTTTGGTTTCAAAGTAGTCCAATTCTACCATTGGTTTGGGACTGTTTCTCTAGAAAACACTTATATTCATAAGCGCTTCTAACAAAAGAGCTTTTATTATAAAAAGGTTGAAATTTTCATAAAAAATCGGAGTGCTTTTTGGAAAAGCACTTGGGTGTGCTTCGTAAAGAAGCACACGATAGGTTTTTTATTTTATTTTACAGAGAGCGCTTCTATGATCCAAAAACACTTCTAGACTTTTCTGGCAAACATTGTCATAAGCGCTTTTAGTCCTTTCAAAAGCACTCCCAAACAAACCAAAGTAATATTCCAATTTAACCAAGGTATGTAGTTGCATAAATGTTCCATATTCCTACCCTAAATTTCCTTTGGAAAAAACTTTTTCAAGCTATTGGAAGAACAAGTTGCCCATTTTTTAGTTTCTTTTAACAGAATTGTTTAATTTATTAATTAAAACTAGCTAAGAAAGAATGTGGTTTTTGCTTTGATCAACACTAGTTTTCTCCGCACAACATAAGCGAACCTTTTTTATTCCATACAATTCTCCATCAAACGATATCATCAATGAGAACCCAATAAGTAATTAAAAAGAATCGTATCTATTAATTCAATTAATAATATTGTACATTATATAAATTAACGAAAGAATAATAAAAAGAATACAATGGTGTGACATGTACATAAAAAATTATGAAACAAAAGCATCAACTTTTGGAGCCATCTCCCCGAACAATAACTTCAAGTCATTCTCCAATGGCGTCAAGTTCAAGTCCATCTCCAAGCACATAATCCTCTTGCTACTCGACCTTTTCATCACCGGAATCTTCGAAGCGACAACAACCTCATCAGGAACTTTAGAAGAAAATCCCAGGTTCATGTTGGAAGCTCTGTGCCTCCTCATATGGCCACCCAAAGCCTGTCCCATGCCAAACTCTAGGCCACAAATGGAGCACTCGTGGGCTTTCGGCTTGTTCTTCGTTGCCATCAAATTGCTTCCTTTTCTGGTCTCACTTTGTTGATCATGATCCATTGATGTTCTCGGCCTCTTGTGGCTTGCTCTGTGGCCACCAAGAGCTTGGAACGATGGGAATTTTCGGTTGCAAGTTTTGCACTCAAACACATCGTTTGGAGATGAACACTTTCTGAACTTGGTCTCCATGCCACATGAGAGTAGCATGAGGAACTTTTCCATGTCCAAACCCTTCATCCCTAACCCTACTTCATCTTCTCTCATTCTCTTCATGGCTAAGCAAAAGCAACGTACAAGCTGGTCAAATGTCTCACAAACCAAAAACAAAGTGTAGTTTTAGATATGGAAGAAGGCTTCAGTTGTGCTGTTATTTATAGGGGTTCGGAGTGAGTTAGGAAATGACCGTATTGCCCTCAATCCGCGTTAAGGAAACCCAAGAGTGTAGTGCGTTTCATTGGCTTTTTGGGTACTCAAGGGTTTGACCCATTTTTTTTTTCTTTGACTTGGAGACCATTCCTTTTGTAATGAAGAAAACGAAGTGGATTTAGATATTCGAACACGTGATGAGCGTTGACCAGTCTTTGGTTATAAGACCAGCTGTTGCAGCGAGTCATCAGTGGAGGGCTATGTCTAAGAACTACGAAGTTTGAAGGAAGCTGCAAAAAGGAATCTGCTTTGCAGCTTCCAAGGTATTTCAGATTGTTCAGACATTGAAGTCAGAAAAAAGCACTTTTGTTGGAAAGCACACAGAATCACCTAAATGTCTTCAGCATGAAGGATGATGAATAGTCCAGTCTTGCCAAACAAAGTCGAAGAAAATAGTTGGTAACTGAATTACTGGTGCACCTAAAGTTCTCACGTTTGTGCTTTGTGGGCTGCCCTCTGGAATAATTCAAAGAATCAAGTTGTTTTCATTCTTCAAACCACTTCGCTATGATTTTCTTCAAAGTCTTTATTTAAAAGAATTTCATGCCAGAGTATGATTTCACACCCAACGGCACCACTAACCTATCTATGAGCAGCAAATGCAAGGAACATGCCTCAACGTGTGGGGACACACTGAAGAACTTCTTCCCAAGCATAATTTGAGCAGCTTTCATCTTTCTGGTGTTTTTCAACATTCTTAATTTGATCAGTTAGAGAGCAGTTCGAGAAACATGCAAGGAACATGCCTCAACGTGTGGTGTGGGGACACGCTGATTCCCAAGCATAATTTGAGCAGCTTTCATCTTTCTGGTGTTTTTCAACATTCTTAATTTGATCAGTTAGAGGCGTTGGAGACAATTGTAGAGAGGAGTTGGAGAAACTTGTAATTGTTTTCATTTATGGCAAGTTGGCAACTACAAAATATTACAATATTATTCTTAACTTCTGAGAAGCAAATGAGGGGAACAGTAGACATTTCCATTGCGCATCATCGGACTTCCCAATTGTAGAAAATAGATGGACTAGTAGTGTTCATAGCTCATCAGTTGATGAGCATGCTTTGAAATTTTGAAACGGAGCATCATGCAACATCAGTTGACATCTGCAAAAGGAGTTCTAGGACCTGGGGTCTTGCTTTCCATTTGGTTCCGTTTCGATTTGTTGTCAGAAATACAGTCTTCTGTGACTTCAATGGAGCTTCTCATCTCCTCAATAGATTCCATGCTGGGGACAGCTATAACTCGTTTCTTAGTTCCACCACTATGCTTATCAACCTGTTCATCACCATACCAAACAGCAATGATATTAGGCTTTATGCAATGAAGTTGACCCTATACTATAAGGAACATAATATTTTCCATATTTCCATCTCACAAGACAACATACATACCAGATAATCTTTTACAAGGCGCTTTTCTGCTTCGTTTCGTATAGTTGATACACCTTCACCATGCTTGTCTTGCACTGATTTGAGTTGATCCAAGCACAAGGTTGCCATGGAGTCTATTTCCTTTGTCTTTTCGTGGTCCAGCATTAGTGAAGCTGCATGTTTTTAAATCACCAGTTAGGCATTAGAAGAATGGATTATTGTATAGGAGTGAATTACTTCATTGCACAAGTAAATTCAAATTACCATTAACGCATGACGACGTGTCAGAGGCTATGGCATTGAAATCTGCATCCACACGGAAAGATGCGGAAACAAACTCTTCATGTGCAGAATGGTTTGCAGATATATTTTCCCTGTTGAAGCAAGGAAAGGAAATTGCAAAAGAGCATTAGAAGGGTAGAACAAACTAAGACTAGACGTCTTGATGAGTCAAGGAATGGAAACTCACTTCACAGTAGATTCGATCTTTGCAACACTGTTCTGATTAAGAGTGTTTATGGCTGACTGGGCCTTTTCCCACTGTTTCCTAGAATCGCCCACTCTCTCTGAGCTGCATATAACCATAGGAAGTAAAAATTTATATGAAGAGACATATTGATAAGGGACACCACTGCAGCTGCAATACTAGAATACTGTGGCACTATCTTTTCTTATACAAATCGAGGATATAAGTGCATCTTCTTTAGATTTAATTCAGGTTTATGTGCATTCCTGTGTTTATATTGATCCTTTTGAAAGATTAAATAAATAAAATTTGAGAAGAAAATGAATAAACTTACCACTCTTGGAGGCAGTTTTCCATGATTGCATGAGACTCGGCTGCTGAGAATGTGTCTGTCATGAAGTTACTTTCCACCTTTCCAAAATATTCGCTCAACTCCTTCCCAGCATCCGTTGCCAATTGTTGCATGTCAAACATCTCCTTTTGCAACCTGGTATTATCTTGTTTACTTGTGTCCTGGATGTTGGTTGATGCCTTTGACACCTAATATTTATTTTTCTAAATGTCAGTTAAACAATACCGACAAACTATTCTAATTCAAGTGATAAACAGAAAAAAAAATAAATAAATAAATAAAAGAAGAAGAAGAGAAAATACTTACAATTGAAGCTTTCTTAGATGTCAAAGTTGCTAATATTACTGCAATTTTTTCCATAGCCTGTTTTTCCTCTTTAGCAGCTTCTTCCTGTTTTTTAAGGCAACAAAAGCTCATCAGCATTTATTGTACTAGTTCTGAAATTCACCTGTAGGGTGCACTTACCTTAAACATCTTCTCAAAATTCACTAATTGGTGGACTCGTTGGATTTGGCTTTCTTCAAGACTTCTCATGACTTGACAAGCACGGTCATGAAGGTCATCAAAAAAGTTCCCAGTGGCCTTTGAAATTACTTGTGTGGAAATCAAACTTCGTTGCAACCCCTGAAGTTGTACTCAAATATTAAGAATCTTTAATCTTTTCAAGTGCACATTATACCAAGTATGAAAAATAAAAACTACAAACCTACCTCCTCTTGTTGTCGAGTGGAGAAAGCCAACAGCTGTTTCTGCTCATCAAGAGAGTGCTGGATATCTTGGATGACCTCATTGGCTTCCATAACTGCAGTTACAAGAAACTACAAAGGCAAACATTGTACAACAGTCAGCTATTAAATCGAGGGCATTCTACGAATGGTAAGGGAAATTGAGACCATTACCTTCTCAACGGCCACTGTCTGTGATAACACCCTAGCATTTATCTGGACCAGGTCAGATGATGCTTTCGTTTTCAGCATGTTGGCTAGCTCCTTCAAGGCTGATACTCCAGAACTGTATGTCTCTGTTATCTTCTTAATCTTTGAATCCAGTACCTGTGCTGCCTGTTAATAATAATAGCGTTAACAAACAAATAACCAGTAAAACCAAGGCAATAAGCATAGCATATTGCATGACATAACAAAATCTCCCTTACATCACATTTACTCGCAAGGTATGAGTGAACATGTTCCTCCATGCATCTTAGTTGGTTCTGCTGTTGAGAAACAGACCCTAGGATGGTCTTATGCAGATCTTTCAAACTCCGATCAAGCTGAGAACCAAATGTTAAAACCAAGCTCTGATTTTCAGCTTCCATTCTGTCTTTCTGATCTGCAAAGAGCAAAAAGCACTAGATATGATAATGCCTAGGTCTAAACACTTTCATATATCCCTTCATCTTCATCATCTTTTGTTGTCTGTTATTCTTTTCTATATGTCTCCTTGCCTATTTGAAAGGACGCTTTAGCTTTCTTGTCTTAACGTCCAGCCAGAAGATGTAAACAAATAATAGAATAATAACCATTAATTTTTTTACCAATTACTAAATATGCAGGACACAATACTTTTCTGTATGAGGGATGCGTATGAGCTTGCATACTGAAGTTAATTTATCTTACCTAATTTTTCATATAGAGAATTTATTTCCTCTGATGCATTCTGCAAATCAGTTCGTAACTCCTTTGCACGTCCAATTAAAAGATTTTCTGTTATATGAGCAGACATTTGTCACCAATAACTCAAATATGAAGAAAGAGAGACAAAATTTTCTCACCAATTTCTCAATTGTCTCTTACCTGAGAATAGCATTTTGGATATAATAAGCTCCTTCTCTTTCAGGGTTGTGATTGCTACCTGGTATTTCTCTTGAAGATCAAGCAGTGCCTTGTTGCTAGTTTCCAGACTTATCTGAGAAAGACAAAATTGAATTCCTAATAAGATGCATGCATACACTGAAAAGACTATGGCAATAATGCTAAGTCCATGCATACCTCACATGCCTTCAGCTCACTTTGTAAATCCAGTTTCTGTTCTTGTTCGCTGAGATAGAGCTCACGAAAACTCTCCGCTTGCTGCAAGAAGAAGTGAGTTTGATGACATGAATATCATAGCAGAGATATTAACCAATGAGCAAGAAAATGTACCTTTTCTGTGAGGTTGAGATCATTTTCCAATTGCTCTATTTTCTCAATCCTGGCCTGCAGGGTTTCCAGGTTTTAAACAGATTAAGCTACATCAGTACAAATACAAAAGCATAAAAGAGGCAACATTTATTATCTATTTGCGTTCACCTAGTTTGAGGTCCTCATATATATATTTGAACCATGCTAAAACAATAAAGCTGGCAAGCAATATTTACCTTTTTTTCAGCTTCCTCCTGGACAAATCTTTCACGTGGAATATAAACACCATTCTTTTCCCGTGCTGCCCGAACCTCTATTTGTTTTTAAACAGATTAAAGAAAATTAAACAGCAATCCAAGTTAAACAGATTAAAATAAAATTAAACACCAATCCAAGTTTGCCATTCAACCTTCTTTCATTCTTTCAATCTCTGAATACAAATCCCTGAGCAGCACAGCCTTTGACATTTTCTGGTTTGCCTGCAAGAATAAGCTTCATCAACATCATCCTCATTGTAAAGAAATACATTCAGAGAAATAAAAAAGGAGGCAAAAATAATAATCCAAACAAACCTCAGGTTTGTTTTTAATGTTCTTGGCACGACAGGCATAATCTAGTGTGCTTAGGGTTTCTTCCATGCACTGAGCAGTTGGAGAAATTGTGGCAATGATGCAGGTTTTTGTTTTGCCTCCCAAAGAATCTCTTAAAAGTCTTGTAAGCTTACTGTCCCTGCAGATAGAGTCAGCACAGTTGAATAAACATACAGAAAATAGAAAGGAAGATAGTGAACCGCCAAATATTGTAACAAAGAGACATTATATATCAGTATGTACCTGTAAGGTATGTGAGTTGAATAAACATAAAGAAAATAGAAAGGAAGATAGTGAACCGCCAAATATTGTAACAAAGAGACATTATATATCAGTATGTACCTGTAAGGTATGTGAGTGGAATGTTCCACTAGTGCATTTATGACACGGCCCAGTGTGAGCAAGCTCTTATTTATCTCCCCCGCTTCTCTTGCACGTCCCTACAGTTTTAAACACAAGTTTCAACACTCTCTGATATACTCTCTGATATACAGTCCAGTTTCAACACTCTCTGATATACAGTCCAGTTTTGAAGTTAGGAAACTGTTTAGAAGCCAAGTACGGGCTGTCATTTCTTTGAAATGTAAACTAGACCAACCATTGTACTACTGGCCATAACTAGAACAACACGAAGAGCCTAAATTTTATAAACACAATTATGGCTGCAATTTCAATGACTAACAAGATCATGTTTGCCCAGACAGCAAGCTTAAGATAAGAAGATTTATAATAATACCTCTCGTGCACCTGAACGAGATATGTTTTCTGATCCTGCCAGGTCGACAAGATTAATTTTGCCACATTTTATTAGCTCCTCATCACCAACTGTTGCTTCTTTTATATGTACAGTAATAGAAAAGACAGAATGAGAGCGACTGCAAACAAGAAAAAGGGACAAAAATTGATAAATGGTCCTCTAGAGTCAACATATTGTTAGTAACTGAGTAAAAAAATACCTGCTGCGCTTGTTCAACAGAGTGTCTGCTGTACGCCTTTTGGCAGACCCTCTTTCCAAGACACTATAAATTTCATTTACATTATACACAGCTTCTTCTTCAAGGCCTCTTACTATCACACAACCCTTTCCATCCTCCATCAAGGAAATAGATTTCCTTTGCCTGTCTTCTGCAGTTCTTGGATTATCATCAGGCGCTAGTAAATCAGTTATTTCTTCATTATATATTTCTAAGAACGTTACTTTCACACTATAGTCAGCATTTTGTGCTTCAAGTGTCTCAAAAATGTGTCGAACAGCCCGTGGAATAACACCAGCCTCAGCAGGCAAATTGCCACTCTACAAGAAACGTTATGTGTACAATGAGGAGAGAAGATATTTTAAATTGCCAGTCAAAGCAAGTGGATGACTAGATGATCAATCTGTACCTTATTTCTCATCCCACCTTCCATTGTATAAGTTTTACCAGTGCCTGTCTGCCCATATGCAAAGACAGTGCAGTTGAATCCGTCAAGAACTTCATTAACTATTGGGGAAATTGCTTGGTCATATATTGATTTTTGCTGGGATTTTGGCCCAAAAACCTAGCAAATTAAAATAAATAAGATAACTTTGACGTGTTGATCATCATAAGATTGTATTATGAAGTAATATTATCACAACGGAGATGCTTACCCTGTCAAAAGTGAAAACTCTATCGACTTGCTTGTTATTTAGACTTTGCAAAACAGTGACTTCTCTTTTGTGTTCATTACAGGATATCACCTTCTGGACGTTCAACCTTTGCTCATCATCACTTAGAGGCCTGAAATCAAAATCAATAATAAACCAATGGGATAACTCATCAGATGTACATAAGAATGATCTTACACACAAAAGTTTAGAACTTTAGATAAATTTTTTGAATTAAAATTAAGCAAACGATAAATCCATCTGGCATAATAATGTTACACTACAAATCCATGTCAAAAAATAAACCACAATTCGAAGCTACACAACTTCAATGACATGAAGACTCTGTAAACAAACATTTCTACGGTCCAGCTGTTGAAAATTTTGTCAACAATTAAACGAGGAGTAGAATAATTTTCTACAGTCATAAGTGCAAGTACAAAGAAGTTGGGAAAGCAGCAAGTTGAAAATATTTTAGGAAACCTATAGATAAGTAGTTGGCATAAGTATAACCTAATGCTTGTTAACTATCTCAAATTCAATGCCGAACAAAGTAAACTTCACTATGATTCTCATCCAAATCCCAGCCCATACAGTTCACCCATAATGTTGGCAACATTAAGTAGGGATAGCCATATTTGGGTGAGGACTAACTAACATCACAATGAAACTCACCAAATGATTGAGATTTCAAGTCAGAAATTGAAGCATAAACTGAGAAGGCCACAAAAATCCACAGACCAGCAAAACTTTATTTGATTTTAACTAACAAATGAGGAAGATTAAATAAAACTCACCTGCATCTAAGCAGAACTTGCACATTAACCTCTTTATCCTTGTCCTGACGATTTGGATTCCACTCAAGTGTTCTGCGCCGCCTTTCGGGACGAGGTGTAAGGAAAGGAGATGGGGACGGTGACACCCCCACCCCAACTTTCTTAGACTGATCAGGGGTGACTGACATCACTTTTTTCTCTCTTTCAAACCTAAGCAAACATCAACACAGTTCATGTTCATCACCATGTATATTATAAATCATATCAACCACAGAATTACAAACCCCTAAAGCCCTAACCAACAATGTCGAAACATTTCGTGCCGATCAATTAACTCAATTTACACCCAGAAAAGGACCCTAATCACCATAACCAGAAAAACCCTAACATGCATCTTTGGTAATGAAATCCGTACATTAGATTTACCAGTGATTTGGGACCCGAAGAAGATAAGAAAATACCTCTGTGATACGTATCGCCTGATGAAGCCAATTAAGGATGTATCTGCCTTAAATTCACAACCAGAGAAGTAGGGTTCGATAATTGAAATGAGAGCAAGGAAAAAGAAAGCTTTCTTTCGTCTTCCTCTTTCAGCGAAATAAAGGTTTTTTTTTAAGGGTTCTAGGGAAAGATCGAATCGTGATTTTGAAATGAGGAAGAAAGTGGTGGTCTGATTCTCCAACGGCTACCGTGGGTTTTTGTATAGGGAGGGAAGTGGCCGTTGGGGCCAGACAGAAATCTATGCGTTTTTCAAATGTGGTGGGGTCGGTCGTGAAAATTCAAATGAGGCGCGTAGCCTGAGTCGCGCTTGGTAAATTTGAAAATGATAGCATTTTTTTTTTTGGGGTACAGAAAATGATAGCATTTATTATAACTTCCTTCCTTCATAAACTGCTAAGCATTGATGATTTTAACTCTAAATCGAATTACATTTGATTTCTTTAAAAAAAAAAAAAAAAAATTGAACTATAAAATCTTATTCACATTGAATCACAGTGAGTTTACCAAATTTTAACAAAATGAGAAACACCACTAATTCCATTTTTCTTCTTAACATTGGAACACGTCACAATCCAATTTCTCATTTTTTATTAATAAAGAAAAATAGAATCAAGCCAATGAGGTCTAGTTCAATAAAAAATGACATTAACTTGTAGATTAGTGGTCTCAGATTTGAACTTCATGATGGTGTGTGTGTGTGTGTGACAAACTCGTATACTTCATCTAAACATAATTGTTGTAACAAAGAATGGAAGAGTTAAAAATTGTTTTAATTTAAAAAATAGGTCAGAAATAAATTCTCCCCAACTTAGAGGCAAACAATCGGTTTTTCTTTTCCAAAATGGAGAAGAGAAAATGTATTAAAAGGAGATTGTTTCTATTACACACGTGGGCACGAGAATGATAGTCCGCTAATGTACGTTTCGTGTGCTCGGCCCAAAATAAAGCAATATTTACAACATTTCCAAAGTTTCAAATCAAAGCTGATTTATGTTGAAGCAAAGATTTCAAAAGCTTACCATCATGACAAAAGCTGCCAGGCTTATCTACTTGAACTCGGCTTCAACATCAAACTATGATTAAAGGGCGTGTGCTTGGTAAAGCTTACGAGGAGACAATGGAGAATTGGTGGAGCGCCTCGTGAAGGAGATAGGGTAAAGTGGAGAACGACTGTCTCTTCAACATCATTTACAAATCAAATGTTAGATGGCCATTTGGCTCCCATTATGATTACTCTTACTGCAACTAATGATCGATCCATGTCTTCTGCAAGAGGATAAATTTTTTCGATATGACCAATAACACCGCATGTTGCTTGCTACCTTAATAGTATAAACTCGTCACTCTCATACAAATTAATCGTGCGGAAGCTCAAACTGTGCATAGGATGACTGCTATGATGCAAGAACAGGGGAAAGAGGGTGTTGGCATGCCAAGCACATCAATTCTTTGAGGAATTCGACTTCCATAAAAGCTTAGAGAGAAATGCAGAAGATGTTTTCTATATCTGCACACGTTACAGCTCGACTTGCAATTCTTCGGGTGAATTTAAATAACAAAACCTATCCTCATACAGATGCAATTTCGTCGAAATTAATCATAGGGGCACAGATCCATAAAAAACTACTTCAGCCGGGCCTGTCATGTATATATGGTTGTCCTCCTCTCTCCACTCAATCTGCAATGGCCCTCCTGGTAAATCGACCGTGCAATTCTGTGTCCAATAAGATAAGCATGAAAAAAGATGAGCAACGAGGAAAGAGAGTAAACGAAACTACAGTAAACATGAGGTTAATCTGGAGCCAGCATTTAACAGCAGAAATCCATCATCCAATAATGAAGCAACACACAAAAGTTGGAATCTTGTGACAATAAAGCAAACCTTTTTTTTTCTTTTCTGATAGGAGATAATAAAGTAAAACTGAACTTTTAAGATAACTAGAATCATCATTTTTGTATATATGACTTTACTCTTCTTAAAATTGAACGTTAAAACTGATAGAGCAAAATGGCACAATTTCATTTCCGTGAGAACTATTTAGACCAGTTATTCAGCAAATAGCATGCCAATACTTACCCGCTCAGCACGACCCTCAAGAACTGCTGCAACAACTACAGCACAAGCACCAGTTCCGCAAGCCAGTGTTGCTCCTACAATGAAAAGTAATTAATTTCCCACTAGAAAAGAGGGATTTGATATTAGATCACCATACAAATAAGTTTTTCTTTTGGTTGCAATAGAACTAACCTGCACCACGCTCCCAAACACGCATCTTGAGGTGTGAAGGAGTGAAAACTTGTACAAATTCTGCCAATCACAATCAAATGAGATTCGTGAATACAGAAACATACTTAAGAATAATGACATATTAAGAATTAAAAGCTCACAAGACAAAACCGAAGGACCAAAGAAGTTTGTTTGAAAATAAATATTTAACTCACACTAAAATATATAGCATGATCTTTATATGATCTTGTAACTGTGTTTCAAGCTGCTAAGTAAGGCACACAACCATATGAGGATAGGGCAGGGCATAAATTCTTTTTACACTTTAGGTCATACATGTGTTGACTAGTGGTTTGACTAGCATGACAACACCCAAAAAAAAAAAACGATTTGTAGCATGATAGCTTCTGACAATATACCAAGACTAAACTCTAATTGACTTCAATAACAAAAGCATGCCCACAGAAAAATATATTCTAACCTGTGTTAGTTCGTGCAGGAAACACCACATGGTTCTCAAATTTTGGACCAATTTCAGCCAACTTCAATTCATCGACCTGCAAATTCTGCTCCATTCCAACCAAAATCAAGAAGTGACGGTCAGCAATGATTGATTTTGCTAGAAGTCCTACTTCAAAAGATCATGCAAGTAGAAAGAGGGGAAGTTGGGGATATTCAGAAAACTTTCAACCATTTGAAAATGATGTGATATACTAAAGGCCACAGGGCAACTATTAATGAATCATCAGATGAGTATCATTGCTTCTGCTAAATTATTTACGTCCGAACTAGGTCATTCATTTCAGAGAAAAGAGAAGTATCAGAAAAAATACAATTAAAAGAAAACTCCAACAGACCCCTATTAGTAGTTAATATGTCCCAAGTTAATCCAGAAAATAGTTACCTGGCCTCCTTTTGTACCAAAAGTTACACAATGAGGATTTCCCATACTAACACATGTTACATTCCAGGTTACTCCATCTACATCAAGATCCGACTTAACGACAGATTGATTCTTGTTTGCAGGTAGTCCTGTAGGTACATCTGTTGCTTTTAGAATTGGTTCCCCCATATCAACTTTAACCTGCAATTCAGAAAGTCAATGTCCGCGAAATTGAAGATGACCATCTACATACTTAAAGCATGACTGAGGCATGCAGAGTAGCAGTGGGCCTTCTTATAATATTTTCAAAGCCACATGCTTTGCCATTATCAAATGTTTGATGTGTTTAAAGTATCTCAACCTGAAATGCTCTACTTAAACTAACACATAAAATAAACAAGAAGGTATTGATACATAGAGTAAACAAGAACGTACCTTCCCATCATCTTGAATTTCTGGAACAATTAGACCAGCACCGGTATGCACCGTGAAGCTGCAATGGTATACACATAAGGTCATTGTTAGAAAATAGACACACATATTAGTCTGAAACAGATTATATTTCCCTTCTCAAAATGCAAACAGACACTAAAGGAAACAATGCAGTGCATTAGCAAGCATTGTTAGATAAAAACAAAACTATAGCATTAGCTCACATCCATACCGTTGCTTCCCGTGCAAATTCTCAAGCTCCGCAATGAATCTGGCAAAGCACCGGACTCCATTACCACACATCTACACGATAAAATTGAACATCAAACTTTCAGAAATTCGAAAAACATAACTCATAAAACTTGCACACATATAATTAGTAAATGCAACATATCTGCATCATAAATAATCAAAGTATCAAGTAAAGTCAATATTTGGGAAAATGTGAGTCACCTCGGGCTCGCTCCCATCAGAATTGTAAATCCTCATGGTATAATCGGTGCCATTGATGCCCGGCAGCGCGAAGATCACTCCGTCAGCGCCAATCCCGAAGTTCCGATCACAGAGCTTCGCTGCTTGCTCTGGAGTGATCTTAGGCTCCGAAGAATCCCTATTATCAACCTATCACTCGCAAAATCAAATAATCAATAAAAAACCAAAACTCAAAATAGAGAATCGAGCACACCTAACCCTAACCTTTTCGTTCCTCACCAAATTTCAAAATTTGCAAAATTTTCACACATTTTCATTCAGAGATATAAAATTACCAAAATGAAGTCGTTGCCGAGGCCGTGGTACTTGACGAAGTGAAGGAACCCGGTCTCTCTGCGGTCCAGAAAAGAAGCCGGCGAGGTTTTCTCGACGGCTTCGACGCTCATCGAAAACGAGGCCGCCGAGACGCGAAGACAAGCAGTTCTCAAACCGACACTTCCCCTGACAGAGTTGAGTTTCAGAATTGGAGAAGAAGATCGAAGAGAGGTGAAGGAGGCGAGAGAGCGGCGAGCTGGGGACGTGAGAGGCAGGGAGATGGCGGCGGCTATGGCCATGACTTTGACGCTAACAGCAACAGAGTTTCCTTCGCAGTTGATTTGTTGTTTTACTTCTTATTTGTCCTAGCGCCAATACGTGCCGTTAGTTATAAATAAGGTGGTAAAATAGACATTTTCTTTGAATTTAATTTAAGAGCATCTCCAAGAGAGATGCCAAATACCAAACATTAAATTTAAATTTGATGGATGATGTGGCAATTTGACATTTACACAGTTTTTTACTCCACCCGATATATCAAATAAATAATTATTGTAACAATCAAATCATTTAAGATAACGAAGAAAAATAATAAAAAAGGAAAATAATAAATGAAAGTTATAACCAGCTGTCTTTAAAAAATAATAAAATATTCATTTGACATCTTGCTTTTGGGATGTCAAAAATAACAGCTGAGCCTCTAGCCTTCATTCCACATCAGCTTTGACAATTCGGTTGGAGTGATGTGAGATGTTATTTCTAACCGTTAAATGTCAATGTGGCACTTTTGACATATCGGTTGGAGATGCTCTAAGACAAGCTAATTAGGATTTGATATTAACTTTGAACTCACTTACAATTTTTATATATATTTATTTATACAAATGATAGGATATTTAAAAATACTTTTACAACTTGTGAATATATGAAAATTCTAATTGAAAAAGTCAAAACTTCTTGACGTGTTGGTGAAACTAATCCTTTCATTTATGCACAACTTTATTAGAGAGTAATTGATTTGAGTGGAAAGAATACATCACATCTTTAAGTTTGACAAAGTTTGCTTTTTGTCAAGTATTACAAAACATTAGGTTGTCATTATTCGTAATAATGGACAGACAGTTGACGTGGTCTTAATTGAATAATTTCTCCACATGCAAAGAAAAATTATATATAAACTTGACTCAACAATACCATATATGCGAAACGACATTTTAAACATTATTACTTGGGAGAGTTACATAAAGAACCAAGCTCTAATTGCAAGTAGAGTGGGATCATTACACTTTGTTATGATAAAATTTCAGGGCAAGTTAGAGTCAATGTGTTCACCCTAATTGCCTTTTCAAGCAAAAGATCCATTAGCTGCAATTCATGGTCTCTGCCAGTGAAGCCCAGCAACTCAATGCTTTTCAGATGCTTGAGCTGTGAAGTGTTCGACTTGACACTTGTAAAGTCCATCCAAAGGTGAGGCTCATGCCAGTATTGGTAGAACAATGGGCAGGGGATGGTGCTCAGGTTGCTGTCAATCTGCCACCACAAGCATAAGGCATTAATTACCTCAACCAAAAAATATATATATATATTTATAAAAATATAATTTATTTTAAATAATATATAAGAAGAAGAATTCGAACTTAAGCGCAAAGGGCGAGCTCAACTTACGGATATAATTTATTTTTTTTTTAAAAGGACTGACATTAAAAGTCTAAAAACTTAATTACCTCAACCAACAATATCTCCAGCAAAGGACATGCATTTAAGAAGCAAGCAAGGGAGTCTCTTTTGTCCTTGTTGATCGAAGAGTCGATCCAAGTTAATGCTTTTAACTTGTTGAATTGGAAATCAAGCCTCCCAAAAATCACTCCTGCTGAACACAGCCACTTCAACAATATAGCAACCAAATTCAGTGTCAAAAGTTGGAAATATATAAAGATTTACATGTGTTTTATAATTTCATATATACCTCAAGAAGCCAGCCACTTATAGTGAGAGCCTCAACATCCTTGAAAGAGAAAAGGATGGAGAGAATTTCCTCACAGTCAAACTCATTGTTGATTGGTCCATCCTTCAAATTGAGCACCACATCAACCAAACTTCTTGTGTTTTTTAGGCTGATAATCTGGGGAAGAGCACCATGGAACCAAAATGATTTGAGATTTTGTGCAGAAATTGTAATGGCAGACATGTTTGAACAGTCTGCCACCACCAAGCTCCTCAGGCTATCTGTTTTCACATCAAGGCTTTCCAGTCCCCTGCATTTCTCAAGCTTCAAGCTTTCAAGAACATGGCAATTGGAGAAAACTTCAGACACCAGGGTTTTGGTGAGGTTGGTGACTGATCTGAGGTGGAGAAGCTTCACCCCAGCAAAACTATCTGTTTGTGTAGGATGATGGCTGTGAAGGCACAAACAAGCACTGGTTGATGTTGGCTCTGATTTGAAATCTCTTGAAACTTTCTTTGTTTCAAAAAATTCTAAATGAAGCTCTCTGTCAACCCCCTTGGTGGCTTTGAGAATCAGTGCTTCATTGCTGTCAACAACATTGAGGCACAGCTTCCATTGCTCAAGACAAGCATAGGACCTCATGCACATTCCCATAACTTGGTTGAATTCTTGACCTGAGCCTTCATGGTTTACTGGGTTTGGATCAAAATTCAAGCTTACTTGAATTGGAGACCAGAGGCTCTTCCAATGTGTTGAAAGGACACTAGCTCTTACTGCCTCTTTCAATGGCAGGAAGGATATAATTCTCTGTTTTAATTCAAATGGTAAGCTGCTGATCTGATCAAGCTTTTCCTCCTCCATTAGTTTCTGATAATTTCCCTGCTAAAACCCAATTGTTAGACCCAAAATACAAATACAAATTCACAAACCAACTTCTAAATCCTAAAACAATTGTTGGGTTAAGCTCAGAAACAAGAAATCATCAGAAGAACATAAAACTAAGGCTTCAATTACTTCGAAACGTACCGGAGCCAGTGTGGCTGTGGAGCTGAGATTGTCAGTATCCAGAGAGTGCAAGATTATCTGCAATGGAGTTGATTTTGTCCCGGTAATATGAAATGGACAAGTCGCCTTTGGTGGTGCGAAGGAGTTCATTGCGTAGATGAAGGATGCGGTTGTGAGAGATGGAGGCATAGCGACGTTCCAGAGATACCCAGGATTGACGAGATGTGGGAGACAACACCACAGTAGACAACACAAACGGAGTGAGTGAGATGTTTATCCAACTGAATATTGTCTGATCTTGCTGGACCCAAGAGAGATAAGAAGGATTGACGACATTTTCGGCAGCACCAGAAAGACACTTGGGAGGACAGAGGAACGTAGCTAAAAGGATCACTAACCACGAAGAATTGGAGAAATTTGAGCCAACCACAGTGGACAGTTGGAGCGGGTCACTTTGATAGTAAAGATGGTGAAAACAGCAAGTGGAGGCTCACGGGGTTGGTTGTTGATGGTGGACAGAGGATTTTGGTCACATTGGTAGGAAGGACAGAGCTATCAGAGTTGGCCATGGGAAACCTGGGTAGAAAAACATCGTTAGATTTGGGAGCTCTTGATACCATAAAATTACTAACCAGCATATCAACTATTCAAATTCAAATGACTTTAAGAATATCAATTTTCTCTTAACTTGGACTTGGTCTAACACATGGACCGTGCAATGCAACAAGTGGTGCTTGTAGGTTTCAAGTTGACATCAATCATGATCCCCGATCTTTATATAAACATTTCTTTGTCCTTAATGCAGAAAGCTGATATCGAACAAATAATTTGTTACAGAGATTTCTTTGCCCATGAAGTTGAATTTCATTATTCAAACAAAAGTAAACGATATGAATGAATCAAACATGTCTGCTAGATTATTATAAATGTTGATTTGATTGGACTTGTAATTAATAATTATCAAGATTGTTGTTGTTTATTTTTTTGTCAATCTTTTACGAATGGATATTATTTTATTAAAAAATGTTCCGGCAGCTTCTAGGAAAATGGATGAGGAAATTATTGTCAAGGTTCGAAGTTCTGTTGTGGCCATTTGGCCAATAAAAATATAATAAGCCTAAATTAGTGTGGTCTTATCTTATGTGACAAGGAAAAGATGGATGAGAGGATCAACAATAAGAACTTATTGGAATTGTTATTCCAATTTAAATGAAATAATTTCATGTCGGACGTTTGGTGTTCTTAATAAAAGAGTAACTATTAAATTGGACAATATTCTCACAGATTAGAGACCAATCCCACTCTGGACTCTATGGAACATGACTGAACTGAACGATCCGATCTTCGCACATTGGAAGTTTGAATGAAATTCAAGACATCTTTTGTACCACATTGGTAAAATGGAGAAAGGGACCTAATGGAAGCAATTTAGGTATATATAATATTTAATTATCAAAAGATGGGTCTTGATCTTCACATTCAAATTTAAATTAATTTTTAAGTTTCGGATTAATAATTTTTTATTAATTCGAATTAGTTTAAATAACAATTTTTTAATAGTTCTAACTCTTTTGATAGGATTTTAGAAGTTTATTAGAAGAGACCTCATGTCTTTTTTTTAGGGTGCATTTGCTACCATATTTGCTTATCGATAGATATGACCAATTCGAACTTCTCAAAAACCTTGAAGTAATTCATGTATGTCTTTAACAATTGATTTTAATTAATATCCACGAAATCTGTGCCTTGTGTAATAGAATTTGAGTTAAGACTTTGGAGTCTCCTTCAACTTCTATCTTTGTTAAACGTAGAGTCGTTGTGCCCAGATCAGAGCTTGCTTTAGAGCACTTCCATCCTTGCAAGCCAGCACAAGCAGAAGGGCCTCTAGTGCCCAAAAACTAACTCCAACGGTGAAGGCCAGTCTATGTTGTTTGGGTTTGCTGATGTTAGCATGATATCATCAACCAATTTAAATACCTAAAAATTTAAAGAAAAAAACCAAAAAATTCAGATTTTTTTAAATTATAAATACCTAGTCATGTTTTTCACTTCTCACACCAAAACTCTATACAAATTCCTCTCCTTATATCTCATATCATATGGTATTTGTCTTTATTTGCCATAGCAATAAGTAAAAAAGCAAAATAAAAAAGAGTTGGGCAGTCACTAATCACGTTAATAGTCTCTGCTCTTACTTTAACCTTTTGCCATAACTACATGAGTTGAAGTGGTCTTTAAAGCCTGTGCATGTGCTTGAAGAATTGACGTATGTGTGGAGGTATGATGTGTACATAGTTATAATTTGAAGACCCTTGGAGCCTCGTGCAAGTGCCCATTTTCCATACCCCACCGCTTCTGACTGCAAGTACGGCTGCCAATTCAATGCTCAAAAGAAAGCCACATCAACAGAGCTCTCATGGGAGATAGAGACAACGAAAAAATATAGTAAATTTAGGTTTTAGTCATAAAAAAAAATTTCACTTTTGGAAAAAGCCAAAGCTTTTTCAAAGAAGACAGAAAAACTTCTCAACTTTCAAATCAAAGACATGCAAGTGTAAATGATTTCTTATGAAATCCAAAAAGAAATAAGGGCAATTTTGTCCATTTTAGCTTCTTTTATAAAATTTCTCTCTCCTTTGGGTTTTTCCAAAGTCTCCCCGCCAACGAAGTTGCGCAACTGATTGGGAACTTCGGTTCCCACGAAAAGAAGAGAACAGAGCTGGAGGGCATAATGGCCAATTCACTGCCCATAAGTCAACTCAAGGAAGCAGATCATCACTTAAGTGGGAGCAAAAACATAATTTCACTATTCTTAATGAACAGATTAGGAACAATGAGTTTGGATTCAGTTTTATAGAAAAAGTATAATATAAGCACATTCTCATGTTGTCTGAGAGAAAAACAAACAAACTTAATTAATATAGATAGTTGAATTCTGGGAGATAGTCACTTGTATAACTTCAAACATCAAAAAATGGTGAAATTACTGTCTTTAGGACATTGTATCAAATATGCTAGTCTCTATCTCGAATCAAAGTCAATTTTATTTATTTAGAGTTTATTGTAAATTTAATTTCGTCGGAGTTGTTTTTCCAACATCCCCCGGCCCACCAAACAACAAGCACTTCTTGTTGTCGGCTCTGATTTGAAATCTTTTGAAACTTTCTTTTGTTTCAAAGAATTCTGGATGAAGCTCTCTATCAACAACATTGAGGCATAGTTTTCATGGACCCTAGGCCTGCAAGAGTTGACATGAATCGCGATGGTTCGTTTAATTTAAAGCGACTTTTTTGTCACACGTATTAATATGGACCCCCTATGATCTTGACCTTTATATAAACATTTTCTTTGCCTTATTATGATCAATAGACGCAGGTCTACTATATTACTATATAGTTATTCATATGAAAAATATATATTGACCTTATTATAAGTATACTTATAGATTGTCAAGATTGTTGTTTAGTTGTTGGTTAATCGTGTAAGGCACGTATTAGGAGCCTAGGACATTCAACAAATAGATATTATAAGAAAAGTTCCAGCTGCTCCGAGGAAATGAAGAAGGAAAATACTGACAAGGTTCAAAGTTCTGTTATGGCCAAAATAATATGATAATGTAATGCTTCTAGAATAATGCTTCTAGAATAAGTTCATATCAATTCACTCCTGTGCATAATCAATCACTGTCCACAGCCATTTCTTATAATGTTCATGATCATGACAAATCTAGATTCTTAATGTACTTATAACTACTTGGAAAGGGAAAACAAGGATGAGAGGATTTACTTTCTCCATGTCAACAATATGAAATGATTGCAATCCTTTGTTAGCATCAACATGACTAGTAAAATGAACTAGTTTCATGTTAGATGTTTGGTACTATTAATAAACGAGGAACTAGACTTATTGTATTGGACAATAGTCCCACGTATAAGAGAAAACAAGTCTCATTCTAAACTCTATGGAATATGACTGAACGTAGTCTCGATCCAATCTTGATTCGCTCACGTTCGAATGACTGACGTAGTCTCGATCCAATCTTGATTCGCTCACCAAACGAGGCCTGAAAAGATGGAAGAAGGATCATGAATTGGTATTGTTAAAGCAAATCAACAAATTTATATACACTAAAACCCAATTCAACTAGACATTGTTCCTAAGCATAATGAAATGATGCAATTGCCCCCCATTTTACTGTCACTCAGCCTCTTTTTTTTTCCTAGAGACTCGCCATTAAGTTTGAACCATGGTTGAGCTGGTTAGGGGGCAGCGATGGGATAAGCTGCTTGGATGTTTGGGATTCGTTTGGGGCCGTCGATTCCTGTTTGGGGCGGCGCGCTGCGAATCTCACCCTTCTTTTGGTCTTCATCTCATCAATTTGTTTGTTGGTTGAGAGATTTTTAATGATTTGTAGAGCATTAGTTTGATAGATCTTCCATCTTTGTTGGTTGCGAGTTATTGCATCATTTATCTTCAGGTTTGCATCCCATCAACTTGTTAACAAATTAATGACTTGTTGATGGGTTGCTGAGCAAACTGTTGAATCCTTTAATTCCTTGCTCAAATTGGTTCCTCGAACGAGTGAGTGATAGGTTTAGAAGATAAGTTTTTAAGAACAAAGGTTGTTGGCATATGATAGTTTATTTTCTCTTGCTAAGAAAACTGTTTTACTATTTGTTTTAGAAACACTTGCTTTCATCCTCAACAAAAAAAACAATCATTTCATCAACTGTTGTTGGGGTTACTCTAAATTGTGTAATGATCTATTTTTGTTAATATTTGTTTTTTTTAAATTATTTTTTGTTTTTATGTTCATATGTTTTTGTACTAATTTGTGTAATATATATTCATTTGGTGATTTCATGTTAGAGATGTTAAAAACTATTTGATGTGGTATATGTTGCCAAAATATGAATATAAATGAACATGTATGAGATAGAGAGAAAGAGAGACCAACCTAATGACATTGATGACTACTGGAAAGAGAAAAACAAGGAGATTAGTATCTGTATAAAGTTTTTTTTTCACTAAAATTATGATTTGGATATGTGGTAAGATTGATTTTTGATTGAATTGATGAACTGAGTATGTGTTATATTAAAGATTTGACTATGGTTATGAACGAGACGTATTCAAGATTTAGTTTTAAAAAAAAAAAGCAAATTTATGAACTTCGCATGTGCTATACCTTTTTATTTTATTTTTAAACTAAACTTCTGTAATATGCATTGTCTTTAATTCTTAATATATTATCATGTCTGAATGTTAAATAACTTACTCTATTCCATACATTGGGATTGTCCGTTTTATCATATAGTTGTGAGCCATGTCAAATTTAAGTTTATCCGTTTTCAATTTCTAAAGGCATAAGTTATGATGCATGGTAAATTTGTAGTTCAATTGTTTCAATTCTGTTTTTGAGTTTTTAGAAGTCATTGTTTAGATTGTTGTTTGTGGAAAGTTTGATGATTTGCAGCATCAGTGATTACAAACAATTAAAGCACAGTGATTACCATCCATAGTTTTGTCTTTGGTTTTTCCTTTTGTATTTCCTAGAAATTGATTTTAGTCAGAAATCTTGATTCCATTTAAAAAGGTTTGTTCTAGAAAATACAAAATCCAAATACTATGAAGTGTGCACAAGAGAAGATCCTCTTTTTTATTTTCCAAAATATAAATAGTCTATTGTATTATTCTGATGTTTCATACCCCCGACTTATCTTTCCTTCCCTTTGGGTTTTGCAGGCATGAGTCATTGGGCATTATTGTTAAAGTTGTTTTCTTGGTCTTGGGAATCTTATTCCAGTATTTTAAACTTCATTGTAGATTCAAATGCAAGTTTGTGCTCTTTCATTGAATACAAGAACATAAATTTATTTCAATTTATCATTTTCTGCGATTTATTGTTGTGCACGGGTGAAATTGTTAGCTTTTGGTGAAACATGAGACTTCATGTTTGTTTGTGATAGAAAACATATGGATGAATAGTTGTTCTAGCCTTCTATTGAAAATTTGTTAATAATTGAGATTGTGACTTGCCAATGGTCATTTTCAGTATTGTTGTTATTATCAAAGCAAATGATGAGATTTATTCAAATAGTTATACTTTGGCTGCTTCTTCTAATTAGTTTTGTTGCTTTGTATACATTAATATAAATTTAATTATTTGAAAATCAGGGGATGAAAAGTGTCTGTTTATCTCTATGGCTAGAGATAGGCAAGAGACACTTGAGATTGAAGGCTTTTCTCGCTGTAATGTAAATAATGAATTACATACTAAGAAATTACGTGTCACATTATAATTTTTTTTAAGAAATGTGTTACTCATTTTGTTTATTTGTGATATTGCAGAGGTTGTTCTTTGGTTTCAGAGTTCCGCCGGTACCGCAATCACCACCCTTCCGGTAATAATATTTCTGTTATAGAGTAATCATTATTATATTTTTCTATGACTGTAAGGTTTTCAATGCTTTATAAATTTGTTGCTTGAGGTTTTAAATTTCCATCATAATCCACTCATAAATGGACGATTTTGATTCATTTATAAGTTCAAATTGCACATCTCTGCAAATGGTTGGTTGCAAGTCACAATTACAGACCATTGAACTATTTTCCACAAACAAATTTATCCCATTGGCTTAACTAATTATATAGGATTTGGTGCATATTTGGTTTTATGGAATTTGTCTTTTTTATAAACACTTGACATTGGTCTACACGGTCTTACATGCATGTGGAAATGAGTTGTGTTGTGTTTATTTAGTTTTCTCTTTGTGGTATTGGTTACTTTTCAACCAATTAAGATGTGATTGTGCTCTCAAGGAATTTGAAAAGAAACCAGTCTTCACTTCATATCATCATATTTTCATGTTTTCATTTGTTTGTGTAAGAGAAGGAAATGTAACAGAATTTTAACTTCATTGTAGATTCAAATGCAAGTTTGCACTCTTTCATTTAATACAAGAACATAACTTTATTTCAATTTACAATTTCTGTGATTTATTGTTGTGCAAAGGTGAAAATAGAAGCGATCTACTTATTCAAGCTATGTTTGATGACAAAGTACAACTTCTTGAATCAGGCTATAAGCAATTTGATCAAAAATTGGTTGAACATGAGAAAAAAAATATAGTTACCCAAATGCTTCCGTCACTTTTCTCAAAACAAGCTCCACCTACATTTCTCACTGTCTCACCCAACCCTTCTCCTGCAGAGCCCATTTCATATTCAAAAAAGAGGTATAGACTCGCAGTTAAGAGAGCTCTTTTCACCTCTTTCACGGGGAAAAATTGAAACGATTAGGATTTATATAACAATTAACTCATTCGTTCCATATTTTCACATTATCTAACATTTACTAATACTTTTCTTTTTCTTCTATTTTGCATGTGTTTAAGTGATGTTGCAACTAAAAAGAAATATGAGGAAACTCTTGCTGTGAAGACCGTAGAAGAAAATGTGTCAGATTCTGACAATTTACCAATTATCAGTTTGAAGAAGAAACTAGCCCAAGGCAGTTCCAAAACCACCTCTGCTACTCCGAAATAGAGTTTATACTCTTCCCTTTACAATTCATTCATCATCTCACTGAAATTCACATTACATGCATAGTATTTCATTGTTCATAGCTTCTCAATTTCTCTATATTAAGTGGTAGTTGATTGTGTTGAATTTGGGGAAAGTTTCTTTTTCTCATAATTGTCTTCAATTACGATTCGATTACAGATAAAATTTATCAGCTCTTCTTCTAAAATATGATTTTTCCCAAACATCTTTTACAACGCAATTAGGTTGGATTCTTTTGGTCCAAAACAAGAGCCAATATGTTTGATTTTAAAGGTTCTGCACTACATTAATTTTTGTAGTTCACTGAAGTGATATACGTATATTTCAATTCTTCCCAATTCTAATATTTAGTTGCTGCAAATTTCAGTTCATATTAAGAAACATGATTTTTTTTTTTGGGGAAAGATGAGTGAAATCTGGGAAAGAATAGTGAACTATGCTCCAAATTCTACCCATTTGTGCATTTCAGAAAGATGAGCGAAATGTGTTTGCTAAATATATAAAGAATGTACAGAAAGGGTTTAAGGTCTATACTCTTTTTGTAGCTGCATAATATAAACTTTTGTTTCCAATTTTCTTTAAATAAGGCAATATTGTCTCAACTTATTTTCATTGTTATGATTCATAGCACAAACCACACATATATTTATTTTCTTATTTTCACTAGAACTTTGTCATTTATCTACTCTGACAACTACCATTTTTCCAATTTGTAATGAAGAAGTGAAAATACCTGCACACGAGAAGAAAGAAGAAAAAACACCTATGCAGCCAAGGAAAAACCAAGAACCAGTAAAGAGAGAAGTTCTGCCACCATCATTGTATAACATGTTATTTATCTATCTATTGCAACAGTTGTAACAGTTTTTTAAACACTACTTCGCCTACATAACATGTTACTGATCTATCTTTTGTAATTTAAACTTTCACATGTATGTAAATAATATTGTGTTTCCTATATGTTTTTACAACTTTTTACGTATATTATACAATTTTAATACCCGCGATATCGCGCTGATACCTTTTCTAGTTGTAATGAAATGGCCGCCCCTAACATATTTGGAGATCATCCCAGTAGCATATACAGCCCCAAAAAATCAATTTAATATTCCATTTCAACAAATAGTCACAATGAAATCGCAGTCATCAAATGAGTGCTCAATATATAACTTTGCCACTAAATCATTTCCTTTTTAAAATAAGAAATAAATAAATAAATAAATAATCTCAAATTGGTAGTGAATTTAACACAGCGAGAATGTTGCCGGACTCGTAGCCGATCTTTTGGCCTAGTCCCAAATTAAATAAAACAAAAGGCTAAGTAGCATTTTCCCTTAGGCAAATAAGATGATTAGCCAAGACAAATATGTTTAATTTTATTTCTTTCATTTTTATCTTGCAAACCATTTTAGTGGCCACGTGGCCCTTCATGGATGGGTTTCTCAAAGGACTTTTGTACTGGTCCATTTAGCCTCAGGTGTCACATTTGAGACAAGACGACAATCATGTTCATGTCTTGACTCAAAAAGCAAAACTTAGGATAAATATAAACTATACTTTATGTATCTAAATTCCATGTCATATGATTAATTAAATCACTCTGTTTTGTTTTGTTTGTGAAAAACAACAGCAAGAGATTGCTTCGCAAATCTAACCTCAGCTTGTGAATTGTGGTCAAGAGGGACAATATCCTGTCTGATGATGAAAGCTCATCTTTTGGTCCGCAGAGCTTTTTATGCACAAGGAAATGGTTTTCATGGATAGTGGGTCTAAGTTCATAGATTATGCAACTTTAAGATTAATTTGTCTGTAAAAATGATCTGTGTATTTCTTCTTTTTACATTAACAAGGAATGGGGAAGTCACAAATCGGGGAAGTCACAAATTTGGGAAGTTAAGAATTTGGGAATAAGCAGAATTGGAATCGGATAAACTATTTGAACACCCATAATTTTTTATCATGCATGTGTGAGTAAACGCATGAGAAATAAGGAATTGGAATCACTCCAATACCCATGTGTTAGTAAACACAAGGGAAGAAGGAATCAAATTGATTTTCATATCATTACTGATAAGTAAACATGCCATAAGAGTTATTTGACACAACTAAGGTTTTTTCGTGTTTTCACACGAAACCCTATGAGGTTTCGGAAATTACACTCTCAAAAAAAAGCTAGCTAAGCATTTGATTTAGTTTCCTTCAAGTTACCACTAATCAAGGTTCATTAACACACAGTAGGCAAATTAGAAATTAGAAGAGCAAACCATATATTTGATTGACAATGAGAGATTGAGAGAGTAATGTATGGGATCCGACAGAATCCCCTTAACCACGGAGGCCATTTTTGGAGAGTTTATTTAGTGATACTGTGATACAACAGGGACGCGAGTTATTATAATGTGCAGTCTACTTAGTAAATTTTATTAGTAGTTTTAAGAAGGTTTCAGACATACCTTATACTCATCCCACCATTAAAGATTCCGTTTATGGAAGCTTGCTAGAGGTCTCCCCCCCCCCCCCCCCCCCCCCCCCCCCCCCCCCCCCCCCCCCCCCCCCCCCCCCCCCCCCCCCCCCCCCCCCCCCCCCCCCCTTTTTATGTCTCTGCTTATCCCTCTTCAATTTAATTGTTCTGCAAGCCGGCTAGGCCTTCGACTTACACATTGCTTCTGTCATTTGTGTGTGCTTGAGAGAGAGAGATGGTTTACATTTGGAGTGATCAAGAGGTGAGTGGTTTTTCATTTCAATGTATTAGAATTGGTGCATCTATGCATTTTCATTTGTTGTTTACAATAATATTTACTGGCTTTTCATGTTTTATGGCAAGAATTTGGCTGGAGCCTCCATGAGGGGCTTGGTTCTTTTCGAAAAAGTCAGATTTAGTTTAAAAGTTTCCCCCAACTGGCTGTACAATTTGATGCATTTGTAGTGTTGAAGATTAATTATATCATACAGAAAATACAGCAATATTTCTGAGAGCAATAAAGGATATGAATTATAATTCTTGCTGCTCTTGAAACACTTCATGTCAGTGTATTTATGCATGTTCCAAATAAAGTGAAGGCCTGTTTTGTATAATTTTCAATGATTCATAAAATGGACATTTGGAGTAAATGATCATGGTTAATGATTTTCATTGGAACTTCTGTTGCATGCTTATTTGGGCTCTTTGTTCTCTGACAGAGTGTTGATGAACTGAAACACAAGCTTCTCTGCACCAATTTTGAACTAGAATCAGCAAAGATGATGGCAAAAGAGGAGGTAAGCAAAAATGAGGAGATCATAAAGCAGTTATATGAACTCTTGAAGGCTGCTTGCCAAGAAAGAGATGAAGCAAAAAACCAGTTGCAAAAGCTAATGAATGAGTTATTGCCATCCATACCAGCTGATCAAACCACTCATATCCTCTCATCACAACCCAATAATGAAAACCCAATTCCCCAAAAAACCACAAACCCATCAATGCTAAAAGAATCAGAAGCTCTTCTTCCCCAAACATACAATTTCCATGTTTATGGTTCATATCCCACAAACTGCAACTTGGGTTCTATCTCTTTCCAAGGCCTGTCTAATGCGAACTTTGCTGATTCAAGTAACTTGGCTCTGCCAAAAAGGCCTGTTGCTCAAGAATGTGGCTCCAAGTTTGATTGTGCTTCTGTTCTAATTGATAACATTGCTAGAGTGAGACCATTGCCCAAGAAAGGAAGACTGATGCAGGCTGTCATGGATACTGGTCCTTTACTTCAAACACTTCTTGTTGCACCTCTTCCCAAGTGGAAAAATCCACCCACTCTCATCTATGGAGGTGATCATTGTGGCTCATTAATAGAGCAGAGATTAGAAGTAGTCGAGTCGATTTGCCCAACGCAGAGTTCATCGAGTGGTTCTGCTTCATTCCTTGATAGTTCACCCGGCTTTTCTCAGATACCATCTTCTTCTGTGCTGAACTTTGCACGTGGCTCTGCTTGTTTGAACAATGGCCTGCAATTGCATGTTGGAAACAATACAGATGCCATGCAGTATCAGATTGCAACTGGTAAACGAAGAAGGTTCTGATTGAGATTTGGAGATCCTTTTTCTGTTGTTTAACAGTAAGTATACATAGACTTTGGTGACTGGTGTAAATGATGACTTTGGTTTATGAATAAAATTGTGACTTTGGTATGGGTGTAAATCCAATCTTGATTTCTGAATAAAATCATAACTATGTAGTTTTGGACTTGATTAGGATTTCATAGTTGGTCTGTTAATCCTTGAAATTCTACTTAATGAGACCTCATTATGAAAAGTAAATTTTCTCCAATTGGCAATCAAGCTCGAGGAACACACCAAGCCCAAAACATTTGCTCTCTTGAAGGAAAAGCATTTTGTTTTGTTTTTTTTTTAATTTTTCTATATTTCAATTTGTTAAAGAGGAGAAATTCTTGAGTCCGCTTGTCGAATCACATAGATTATTCAACTACACTCATACAATAGTAGGACACATATAAATTAGTCTTGCCCAATCTCACAAAAATGACCCAACCTGATTGAGTGTGTTGACGTATACATCAGGACACAAGAATTTATCATAAAATGAAAATTAATATAAGGGTGTGCATCAATCCAACTGAACCGATTAAATTAACCAATCCAAATTGTAATTACCAGGTTGATTTGGTTTTGACCAAGAATTGCAGTTAACCCCATTGTCACTTCATGTATTTAACTGTTGCTTCACCACAATTGGGCCAAATTTGCATTTAATCCCCATTGTTTAAAGTTTAAAATAAAAAAAAATAAAAACTAACCTAAAGCGTTCAAACACTTGAAGTTACATTTCTTGGGCTAACCCAATATGCCTTTTACGCATGGCTATTTGATCCCCAAAAGTACCTACCCAAACACAGATAAATGAAAACCGTACTATGTAGGCCTCCTCTCTTTCTTTTCCTACAAAGGAAAGCTCACACTTCGGCTGGTGCCCATCTTACTGAAACCCAGAAAGCTCATGCCCATGGCCTTCAACTCGGTACCTCGGATGCATTCTTCCATGCATGCCAGTTGTTCGACGAAACGCCTGACTTGAGCGTGGTATCGGCCACGTCAATAATAGGCAGCTTTGCTCGGCAGCACCATCATGAAGAAGCTATTTATCTCTTTTCAAGAATGCTTCTTTCGAATATCAGACCCAACGAATTTACATTTGGCACTGTCATTCACTCGTCAACTGCACTTGGAGACCTAAACATAGGCAAGCAACTTCATGCATTTGCAACAAAGATAGGTTTGCATTCGAATGTCTTTGTGGGAAGTGCAATGTTAGATCTTTATGCCAAGTTGAGCATTACCCAGGATGCTAAAAGAGCTTTTGAAGATACCCAGAAGCCCAATGTAGTTTCTTACACCACATTGATATATGCATACCTGAAAAAGGAGAAGCTTGAAGAAGCTTTGAAGCTTTTCCAAGTGATGCCAGAGAGGAATGTTGTTTCATGGAATGCAATGATTGGAGGGTATAGCCAAACAGGCCACAATGAAGAGGCTGTCAATCTATTCATTGAGATGCTTAGAAATGGGTTGGTACCTAACCATTCTACTTTTCCTTGTGCTATCATTGCAGCTGCCAATGTAGCAGCACTAGGAATGGGCAGAAGTTTTCATGCCTGTGCTGTCAAATTCTTGGGTAAGCTTAATGTGTTTATTGGCAATTCACTAATAAGCTTTTATGCAAAATGTGGTAGCATGGAAGATAGTCTCTTGGTTTTCAACAAAATTGAAGAAAGAAACATTGTTTCTTGGAATGCTGTGATATGTGGCTATGCTCAAAATGGTAAAGGAGAAGAAGCAATAAGCTTTTTTGAAAGGATGAGGTTGTCAAGTTGCAAACCCAATAGTGTTACACTTCTTGGCTTATTGTGGGCTTGCAACCATGCTGGTCTTGTTGACCAGGGTTATTGTTATTTCAATCAGGCAAGAATTGAAGACCCCAGCATTCTGAAGCCTGAGCACTATGCTTGTATGGTTGATTTACTCTCCCGGTCCGGGTGTTTCAGAGAAGCTGAGGAGTTTATCAGCAATTTGCCTTTTGAACCAGGTATTGGGTTTTGGAAGGCATTGCTTGGTGGCTGCCAAATCCACTCAAATATGGAATTAGGGGAGTTTGCAGCTAGGAAAATATTGGCTTTGGATCCTGAAGATGTGTCATCATATGTAATGTTGTCCAATGCACATTCTGCAGCTGGCAGATGGCAGAGTGTGGCAACAATAAGGAGAGAAATGAAAGAAAAAGGGCTGAAGAGGGTTCCAGGTTGCAGTTGGATAGAAGTCAGGAACAGAGTTCATGTATTTGTCACTGGGGATAAGAACCATCACCAAGTGAGTGAAATGTTGTCTGTATTGAAAATTCTGTATAGAGATTTTAAGGGAGAATAAATCCAGACAAGGAGAAAATGCCATTGATGATCTCTATAGGTAGCTGGAGCCAACCTTAAGATGAGGGAGACCAGCTTTCAAGGCCCCAATGAAGCTAAATGGGGTGAGGCCAAAAGTGTTCTTCTGGCTGTTTAGAGGAAAGTAGAATGAACTTGGAAAAAATAATCTGGGAAAGGAGATGCTCAATCAATTACAAGGCCTCTAAGTTCTTGCAATGAAACAGCGGATTGGTTCAAGTTTTGATTTTTGGTCTGTTTGTTGTGCTTTTACATCAGCTAATTATGTTCCCCCTGGCTAAATGCATCATCAGCCAGAATATGGAGAAATTATAGATGTTAACATGTTTTTCAAATTAGTGGGCATGATATATTAAAAGAAAAATTAATGAATTCAAATGATATATCAAAAGAGTTTATTACAGAGGCTTTTTTTTGGATACAACCGATAATACTAATCTAAACAACGGGGAAGGGAATATGAACTCGGATTTAGAGTGGAGTCTAGCCAACTTCGCTAAATCCATGTATATTGATTACAAATACTTTCAATTAGTAATTTTCATCTCAAAATCTTAGAACATTGAAGTTATTTAATAGCAGAAAGATTTATTAGTTGACATTGCCTTGCAATCAATATCCAGATGACTGATTCCATTCTCATTTTACTGGTTTGATATTTTGTTTACCCTTTTGCAAATTAAAAAAAGAAAACAAGGGAAAATTGAAAGACCAAAATTCAAAAAAGCAATCCGCTCAAAAAAAATAAAATAAAATCAAAAGCACAAAACATTGGGCCTTATTTTCAAGTCAAAAAAGCCCAAAAATAATAAAAAGCAAACATGCGCGTGGCCGCTCACGGGTCCGCAAATCAACACGTGTCAGATGACTGCAGTGAGAAGGCGCGCACGAGACACTACATTAACATATAACCGGTCGGGCGGTCCCCGCACGCGCCTCAGCAATCAAAAACCTGTGGGACCCACGTTTCCAACCCATAGTTAGAAATCGCACCGTCATCGAATCATTCCCAGTTAACCAGGGTTAAGCTTCAGATCCAAGATTAGGGTTTCAGAGCTTACCCTTATCAATTTCCCCCAAAATCCTATCTCAATGTTCATCCTTTCAATTCTCAGAACC
The DNA here is from genome assembly GCA_020226455.1 of Prunus salicina. Taxonomy (NCBI): domain Eukaryota; kingdom Viridiplantae; phylum Streptophyta; class Magnoliopsida; order Rosales; family Rosaceae; genus Prunus; species Prunus salicina. Next base: position 9,174,445 of record CM035342.1, read on the forward strand.
CTATTTAGGTACTGAATTTCTGATTCGTTATAATTTTCGATCGCTCTGGAGAGAATCCTTTTTGTTTAAGGAGCAAAACAAAAATTAGAGAATCCTTTTTGTTTAAGGAGCAAAACAAAAATTAGGGGAAGAATGGAGACACAGAGGATAATGGAGTTTCCTCACAAGAATATGGATAAGCGGCCCAGAAAGAGGCCTCGATTAGCATGGGACATGCCCCCTCCTCTTCCTCCTCCTGAGGTTCGTCTCTCTTAATTTTCCAAATTTTGTTATCTATTTACAATCCCTGGTCAATTTCCCAAACTTTTTTGTTTTTTCTGTAATTTTTTGAATTCTCATGGTTTACAGCTTTTTTTTATTCATAAGTTTCATTCAGAATAGATTTGTAGAAAGTCTAAATCTTGACGATTTCTTGAATTTTTGCGCTTTAGGGACATAATAAAACGTCATTCTTGAATTATATACATGTATGTGTAATTTGATTATGCTTTATATGTTATGCAGCTGTTCCCAGCAATTTACTGCGGGCAGGAGTTTGGGAATGGGCCAATCCCCAATTACACCTATACGTCTATGTTTTATGGGGGCTTGCCACGCAATGCTTCCCCTCCGTGGAGACCTGATGATAAAGATGGTCATTACGTGTTCGGCATCGGAGAAAATTTAACCCCTCGATGTAAGTTTCTCTAACCATTACAGCTCTTGTTCTATGTAAGTAGGTACGTCATGTTCAGATTTGGATGCACGTGATTGTTTGGCTCTTAATTCATTCATATTTGCAACTATGTGTGGTTATTTGGTAATGTTAGTTATTTATGTTCGGGCTCCCGTATATGGAATCATGCGTTGGATCTTGGTATTCAAGTTTTCTGTTCATTATTTATGGATTGACTTTTTGTTATCATTTAAGCTTTTTATTTGTTCACTAATTCATACCTTTTGCTTATCATACTTGCAGACAGAATTCTCAGCAAAATGGGAGAGGGTTGGTATTCTTGCTTTCTTGGGAGTAAAGTTCACCTTCAGCTAGAAGGGGTACATATCTCTTTTCAATTCCTCAGAATTATTTTAATATCTTGGCTATGACTTTTCTAGGAACTTTTGGGCAAGTGTTAGAGTGTATTGACAATGAAAAGAAAGAAGTTGTGGCAATCAAAATTGTCCGCTCCATACATAAGTATCGTGAAGCTGCGATGATTGAAATTGATGTCCTACAAAGGCTTGGAAGGCATGATATTGGTGGCACTCGGTAAGGATACTTTATTTTCTGTCTCTCTCTTTGGTGGTAGAAGTTTGCGATGTTAGTATAAGTGGTTTTATTCTTTGCAGTTGTGTGCAAATACGGAATTGGTTTGACTATCGTAATCATATTTGTATTGTAAGTATTTATTGGTACTTCTGATTTAATTAGTTTAGAGGGGCAATATATGTTCCTTCATGCCTGAATTTTCTGTGAGTTAAAAAAACTTGCGGATGGATTTAAATGGTTTCAACAGGTATTTGAGAAGCTTGGACCTAGCTTATACGATTTTCTTCGCAAAAACAGCTACCGTTCATTTCCCATTGATCTTGTTCGGGAGCTTGGCAGACAACTTTTGGAGTCTGTAGCATGTGTGTGGACAATTCTTGCACCATTTTATCTAAATTCATTCAACTTGATGCTCAAACTATTTTAAGTGTAAAGCTGAATTCTGGCCTTCTGGGCATGATATTTATTTCCATCTCCAATATTATTAGGAGAACATAATTATTGTATGTATAGCATGCAGTTGATGATAATAATGGCAGTTAATTCCCTGCTTTTTGACTTGTCTGCTGGTTTATTTTTGCAGTTATGCATGATTTACGCCTTATACATACTGATCTGAAGCCAGAAAATATTCTGCTTGTTTCATCTGACTACATCAAAGTGCCAGACTATAAGGTATTGTTTACTAAATCATGCTTTTGGTCTCTTAGCATCTTCTGTGTTTGTGCATTCACAATGTTGTGGGTTTTGTCATGTGTTTGATTATTTTGTGTCTCATTATAGTCTAATATATCCCTCATGCACGGAGTTGCAACAGCATTTTCTGTTTCATTCAGCAGTTCTTAATTTTTAGACTTAGTCTAAGATGTCCAGCAATTTGGTACAGCATCAGTTTAGGTTTCATTTTTTTACCCGAGCCATCTTCAGATCTTGTGTTTTTTTAATTGTGGTAATTAGTAAAGATCAAAGTCCTGACACTTCACCCTTTTCTTTTCTTAACTGGAATCAAGTTTCTCTCACGGTCGACTAAAGAGGGTTCCTATTTCAAGAATCTGCCCAAGTCAAGTGCCATTAAGCTCATTGATTTTGGGAGTACAACATTTGAACATCAGGATCACAGCTATGTGGTGTCAACACGCCATTATCGTGCACCGGAGGTTATTTTGGGTAAATACAATTCTAGGCTACTCAAGTGACATCTTGGGTTTGCATTTGTAGATAACAGTCATCTGACGTTATATGCAGGTCTTGGATGGAACTATCCTTGTGATATCTGGAGTGTGGGTTGCATACTTGTTGAACTTTGCTCTGTAAGTACCATTGAGTTCATATGACCCATCATCTAAAATTGAGTCATTTTCACTTAAAGTTACAATTGAATTTGTGTTTCGTAGGGGGTGCAGAATATTTTGTTGACATTTGTTTTGTTTTTCAACAGGGTGAGGCCCTATTTCAAACGCATGAGAACTTGGAGCATCTTGCCATGATGGAGAGGGTTTTGGGGCCACTACCACAGCATATGGTGCTCAGAGCTGAGTAAGACTCTTACTGTGCATAATCTCCTCGTTTTGTATTTGGCATGGAGCTCTTATATTGTGCCCAATTTTTGCAGTCGTCGTGCTGACAAATATTTTAGAAGGGGAGCACGACTGGATTGGCCTGATGGAGCAACTTCTAGAGAAAGCATGAGGGCAGTTTGCAAATTGCCCCGGTTACCGGTAATGATTCAGAACTTAAAAAGTTGCTATCTTATTTATGCCAATAATGTAACACCCTACGCATATAAAATACAAATTTAATCTGTCCTTGGATTTTTAATTAAGTGCTTGCAGACTTACTTTATTGTTATTTTGAACCATCCATTGCAGAACTTAATAATGCAGCATGTGGACCATTCTGCTGGAGATTTGATTGAACTCTTGCAAGGGCTCCTAAGATACGAGCCAGCGGAGCGTCTCAAGGCAAGGGAAGCACTAAGACATCCCTTTTTCACTAGAGATATGAGAAGGGGTGGCTACCCCTTGTAAATCAACGATCCTCATCTATCAGTCATGCGCATGAGTATTAGAAAGCCTGAAAGATATAAAATGAGTGAAACGAGTTGAAATACAGATGTGGGTTTTTGATTGTACGATTGTTTCTGTATAGTAAAGCTTACCCCACCCCTCCCTTTACCTGCCCATCAATCTCTTATACTGGTTGTCTTCTTCTATAGCCATAGCTTCTGGTTTGTTTTTATGATTTTCACTGAGAAAATGCGTGACCATAAAAATCATGACTTTAAAATGTTGTTTCTGTGTTTTGCTCCTTGTGCCATTCTTTTCTTACCCAACTTCAAATACATCAGTAGGCAAAGTGGGATTCTCTGGTTAGCCTTAAAATAACCTATGGTGAAAACCACTGAGATGGGGTGAGCGGTCAGGGACTGAATTTGCTGATGTAAATTTTCTAGTTTACTGACCAGCTCATGAGGTTTAATTTCAAAGGGGTTTACTTCTAAAACTCCACTTAAGGCCTCCCGTTTTATTTTAATTTGGCCAGTTGTTTGAAGTTTTAGAAAATGCATGCTGATTAAACTATTGCTAATCTTTGTTTGTTTAGACTATAGAGCAGATGAGCATTTGATATTGAAGGTACCAACAGAGTTGTTGAAAGTAACAAACCGTGAACCAACAGCAGAGCAGACCATGTCATTATCATCTCGAGCTGTAATTGCACTAACCAATATTATACTATCTATAAATTTGGTTTTACGCAAGCTCTATCAATGCTTTTGGGACAAGGACGATCATTAATATGCTAAATTCTTTTTCCAGAACAGATATCCTCTCTCTTCTTAGAGGGTATCTTTTGATTTACTATAAAGCAAAAGAGAATTATATACTGTGTGTATAATGAATTATATTGTTGTTTATCTCTCCAGATATACATTCACCCAATTGATGAAAAAATACATTTACATCTTCTGGGGATATAAAGAGGATGTAAAAGTGACTTTACATCCCCGAATTTACACCTTCCACTGTGGATGCTCTAACAAAGATGCAACATAGCAGTGGTTAATTCTGAAAATTCCATCCTTCTATCATCTAGTGAAAAACTAAGATATATACCAAAATATCTAGCTAGCCTTAGGTGATTGGTCAAGAAGCCGATTTTGGTACTCTGGATGGGCAAACATTATCTAGTTGGAAGTCTTTGTCTTAATACGCGTAAATGGAACCACAATTATAGGTCAGTGAAAGGTGAAAGCAACAGTTTTAACACAAAGTGAATTTTTTTATACTTTTAGGTCATGATTAATTATTAAATAGCAAGTCCATATGGGCCATATCATATATCTTTTCTTCCCTGAGTGAATAAATTTGTACAAATCACATGCCTCCCATCCCCATACATCAGAAAAGCTCCCATGCCAACAAAACTGGCTGAATTACAAAACTACAAATAAAAGGCAAAAGAATACAAAAGGCACCTATTGAAATACCCTCGGTACTAGTAGTAGTACATATATATTCACAAAGCTCTTCTGCTCTGGACTATACATTCTAACAGTATTTCTATAAAATTATAATACAAGAATCGTTTTGATGTAAACTATTTGTATTAGAATTATGAATTTGAATCATTGATCACGTCAATATTTTCTTACTATATTAAATTAACATGATCAATAGTCAAATCCACCATTATAATATATGTAAATACATACATTAGCATCAAGTTTGACTTTTATTCGATAACAATAATTCGAACTTGAGCTCTCTTCTATTATAAAGTTGCTAGGTTAGAACTTAGAAGAGAGGATATTGAGATCATGGGCTAGGTAGGTTGAAACTGGGCCAGAGTTTGTGCTGCAGCAGGAGTGTGGGCGGCGCAATGATGCATGGGTTTGATAAACCTAGTCAGAACTTGGGCATAAGAAAACCTACTAGCTAACATGTGTAGGAAGGTGAGGGGCCCCACGTGTCACGTGGACACTGGCTCAGTGCCCACGTATAAGAGACAAACTAAGGCTGCTTGTAGAATCTCCTCTCATCCCCTCTCCACCAATCATCGTGCTTCTCCCACGTGGGCATTGGAGCCCCCACACCACCTTATGACATCACAAGACTCACCTGCACTCTTTTTTATTTATTGATTTTACTTTTCATATAAATATATAATTTATCGTCCATCCCTCCTCATGATTTTATCTTATTTTAACCTTAACCCATCAGTCGTTTCAACATCTTTGGCTTTCCTGATCCCACCTCTGCGTTTTCTTATGATCTAGCAGCTGCTTGCCTCTCACTCTCCCCCTTCTTTCTGCAACAAGTTGAGCTAGCCAGCCTCTTTCTGCGATATTAGAGGAAATATTAGGTGTTATATATTGGGATATATATATTAACAAAGAAAAGTACCACAAGAAGATGGGCGATTCTTCTGCTTCATACATCCACATGGTAAGCTTGTTTTACTTCTATATAGCAAGTATAAGCTACAATTTTTTATGAATATTCTTCTACTTTTTTTGATCATCATCATCTCCATCTTTCTGTTTTGAGAGTTTTTTTTTATGAGGATCAATGGTGGTGACATGCATGATTATAATGATTAATTATCAGGTGCACCATTTAATCGAGGAGTGCATCATATTCAACATGAGCAAAGAAGAGTGCATGGAAGCCCTCTCTAAGCATGCAAACATCAAACCCATCATTACCTCCACAGGTCAGTCCAATCCAAATTAATTCCCTCTCTATGTATATACACCTTTTTTTTTCCCCGAGAAGCCATATAAGAGACTCGAACACAAGACCTCAAGTACAAATTTTACTGTTACAAGTCTCTATGTAGACATAAAATGCATGTTACACTTAGAATTAAGTGTTTGCATGGTATTATTATTAAATAATCTGTATAATTGCAGTGTGGAAGGAGTTGGAGAAGGAGAACAAGGAGTTCTTTGAGGCGTACACAAAGAAAAGGGAAGCTAGAGCCTCTGAGATGGAGATCACAAAGCAAAGGATCGAGAAGATGCTTTTCGATCTTTCGCAAAGAGACAGCTCCGACGACGAAGATGATGAGAAGTAGTTTGATTTTTCATTCAAGACAACGACCGATAAGATGGCCCTTTTGGCTTTCATTGCTAGTTAGGCCAATACCGATTCCTCTCTATGTAAACATCAGCGTAAAGGCCGCCAAAAAAACGACAGCAAATAACGACATGTAATACGGACGGCAGATACGACGTCGTCCAGCAGTCATCAATAGTAGTTGGCAAGTGTGATTTGTAAACCTGTTTGGTTCGTTGGGTGGCTGGGGTGGGTTGGCGTACACGTGGCAGAGCCCGCTGTGGTTCCATTGGCCTCCCTTGTGCGTGTGTGTCTCGCATTGCAGATGCTTTGGATTGTTTTGTAAATTTACTTGTCCAGCCTTTATTTATTTGTCTTCATAATTAATTCTCTCGTGTGTGTAAATTTTTTTATATTTTATGTTTGGTCTATTTTCTCCCAATAATTTTGTTATGTGTGGGTCATTTGGATATGTCGCTGTTGGTTCCCTTCGTTTTTGTTCGGTGGAGAGAGAGAGAGAGTGGCATTAACGTTAAAATACACCAGACTTTTCAACGTTTTAATAACTTTCAATGAGTTTAAAAGTGTGAAGGTATTCAACTGTGACTTTTAAATAGTTTTTAAAAAATTTATGGTATCCAAAAACAGTGAGCAGACTGACTTGTTTTAATTCAAGATCTGCTACTCCAAGATTGTAATGTCTCCAAGTTTTGCAATGAACTTCGTTTTCTCAAAACCAAAAAAAGGTTGGGCTCCACTTTGATATCCCATCTTCTCATCCACTTTCTTTGGTGAGTAAAAAATCTTGAATCTTTTTCTTTATGCTTGCATCACGAAACGTAATCAATATTTTATTATATTGAGTTTTGCTCTAGGGCCCTATGCGTAGGTGCTACTTTATTATAGAGGGAAAAATGTGCCTTGTACCATAATCCGAGTAATAATTCTGGTAAATTACTGGTTTTTTCATTTGTATGAATAATGAAATGGTTGTTGGGTTGGAGTATATGTTTGCATTTAATATTTTATTATGTTTTTCACTCAACTTTGTAAAGTTGCTTCGAACTTTGAAACACATTCAAAACACATTTATAATATAACAAAGAAGCTTCAAACTTCCTATAAATTACAAAACTGCTATCACTTTCTTAAAACCTCATAATAATAAAAAATCCAAAACACTCTATAGGGCATTAAAGTAATTTAATAATTAAAATTAAATTCAATAGAGTCAGCTATCATTTTTTGGATTTGTTTATAGAAATTAAATGGTGTCGGATTTATCTATATTACTAATGCTAAGAATGAGTATATAACTAAATATCTCTTCAATTTAATCAAACATTTGGTTTGGTAAAAATATTCTTTAAGTATAAACTAAGCCTATTAATCAACCATAGAACAAAAATAATTTAAGAAAACCTATAATCACATCTTTTCTCTTTGTTTTTTTTCAAAATGTGGAGCCTCATTTGGTGGATCGGTTTGAAATATGTTAGACTGTATAACATAATATATTGAATTGTCGTTCAATTTAATGAGTCCAATCTCATCATTATAAATTCACCAAAAGCAACCGTTATTATATTTAGTCCAATTTAATTGAAATAATCCTGTTCAGACCGGACCACAAAACGAGGCGCGTAAATACAAGCATAACTTCTCACGAATAGGACTTAGCACAAAGCCTATGGCAGTTTCTAAGGAAACTGCTGGACTGGATAAATTACACATAAGCCCAACTCTAGATGAAGCCCACTTGAGGAACACAGCAAAAAAAGAGGACCAATATTGAGTTTGAAATTTTCAGCCCAAGGCTTGAAAGCTTGCGTCCAATTTGATGACATATACGACGTCGTTTGGAGCCTCACTGGATCAATAATTTTGTAGTTTTGGAACGGCGTGCGTAAACGGCATATTCTCAGGGTTTTGAACTTCTCCTGATTCTTAGTTCTCTCTCTTCTACTTCTTCCTCCTCCTCCTCCGTCTCTGCCACTATCCTCACCTTCATTCCAGGGTTTAAGAAAACCCTACTTCTCTCAATCCATGGAGTCTCTCGCTAAACTTCAACACCGTCACCAACCCTTTAACCTCTCACTCAATCCCCACCGTCCGTCATTCCCAAAACCAATTTCTTCCTTCAGACCCCCACGCTCATCACCGCCTTTCAACTTCACTTCCCTCACTATCAGAGCCTCGTCCTCATCCTCTTCACCATCCTCCGCCGACCCACCTCACCCCCAAAACCCTAAACCCTCACCCTTCCAAACCCTAGCCCCTCTCGCCTCCCCTCTCCTCAAGACCACTTGCGCCGCCATAGCCGCAGCCGCATTCTTCTTCATGCGCTTCCACAACAGAACCGCCGTGGCCTCCCCCACAGTCGCGCCTTCTACTGTGGAGCCCAGAGAAGAAGTTTCGTCCACTGACAGCGTTACGATCGAAGAGAAAGAGAAGCTCATTGAAGAGCAATTGAGCCAAAACCCCGACGATGTCGAAGCACTGAGGTCATTGATGGAGGTTAGGATCAAAGCCCACAAATTGACCGAAGCGATTCAGGTGCTGGACCGCTTGATCGAGCTCGAACCTGAAGACTATGAGTGGCAATTGCTGAAAGCCAATGTTCATAGCTACATGGGTGAGTTTGACCTCGCTACCAGTGAGTTCGAGGAGATTTTGGCCAAAGACCCTTTGCGAGTTGAGGCCTATCATGGTCTTGTGATGTCTGCTTCGCAATCCCCCGAGAAATTGGAGAATGTGGTGACGAGAGTGGAAAAGGCAATGGAGGGTTGCAAGAAGCTGGGGAACAAGTCGGATGTGAGGGATTTTAAGCTGTTAATTGCCCAAATTCGCGTGATGGAGTCAAATTATTCAGAAGCTTTGAAGCTTTATCAAGAGCTTGTGAGGGAAGAACCGAGAGATTTCAGGCCTTATCTGTGTCAAGGAATCATTTATACTATGTTGAGGAAGAATAAAGAGGCTGAGAAACAGTTTGAAAAGTTCAGGAAGCTTGTTCCCAAGAACCACCCTTATAAAGAGTATTTCGATGACAATATGTTTGCCACGAAGCTTTTCGGGCAGAAGGTGGAGAGGGAGAGAGCGGAGTCGAACATCTGAGGGAATTATGTTGCTGAATTTTAGCTCATTCTGGTGGCTGGCTTCTGTAATGTGGTGGTTGACTCTTGGTTTCTCTCTGCCTGTTTTTGGTTAATGCTTTGGCTGGTAGTGTTCATGCAAACTGTAGGTAACTTTAGTAGTAGTAGCAGTAGTAAAAGTATTCTTCAGACTGTAGAGCGTTCTGCAAATCGATCAGTGAAATTTAATATCTTGTTGAACCATTTTTGTCTCAGTATTTGAAGTTATAGATGGAATGAAATTGTTTTTGATCTGCCAATGCTGAAATGATTAACTTCCCGTGTTGGTTAATGTGTTTATAACTCAAGAGCATGCATTGATTATTCCAGTACGTCTAATTGTATGATTTCGTCTTTATCAATGGTACAGTAGAAAATAGAAATGGTTGCAATAATATTTAGTGATGGAAAATCCTTTGGATAATTTTGTTTCTTTAACTGAGATTAATCCTACATGACTAGTTCTGGTTTTCACTTCTTGTGTTCTAGCTCTGCTGCATATTATACCTTCATAAATGACGTAGGATGCAATTTCCCCCCATTTATTTCCTCTATGCAACTTTAGAATTGTCAGCCCTAACTCCTCCTAAGTTTCGGTAGCCCTGCCAGTTATAGTCATGTTGTTATACAGTCAATTTCTTGTCAGAAAACCCTTAGTGCTGTTTTAATTTTTCAGTCATCATGTGTGGCCATTGATGCTGTACTTGGTTCAAAGTTGTTCCACATCTCATTAGGGGTTGAAGTCGGTGCGAATGTTCATAACAGGGAAGCTGTTCGTGATGAACTGCAGTAGTTTGTACATGAGCATTTTCGTATAACTCGGATGTGATCAGTTGCGTTGATGACTCAGTTTGATCTTTATACATAGCAATGTGGCAGTGGACCAGTTGTAGTTGTTATGTTGACAGTGTGTGTGTGTATACACAAATTGCGCATAACTATGAAGGTGGTGATGAAGATGTTGACAATTATGATATGATTGTGTGTGTCTATAATTTGTAGCATATTTTGGTATGCAGTATGGACGGGATCTATTCTGGAACAAATGCAGATTTGAATCTTATTGTTTTGTGCTCTCTACTGCAATATTGTTCTTTCTTTATGTCATGGCAAGTCATTGGTCTCATCATATAGTTTATGGCTAATTTCGCTGGTTTTTTTTTTTAATGTTTACCAATGGACAGAGCACCAATTGAATCAAAGCTGTAACTTCTGCTTAAGACTGCAGGCTCTCTACCTGGCTGGTGCAATTTAGTTCTTTGAAGTTTGCCAAAATCAAATTGGCATGTGCGTCTGTGCATGCATTTTTGTGATGTGCGCTTTCCAAACCAGTATAACAGAGTATACCTAAACCTGCAGCTGCTAGTCGACTTGGGTAACAATCACCATGACAAAGATGAAGGCTTGTTAGGAAATGACCCACCAGTGTAGTGGTTTGGAGCAATTACTCCTCAGGAAAGCTCTTGGGTTTGAGTTTCAGTATATGTGTAGTATATTATCGCTCCTCTCAATAAGAAAGACGGAAAGGCTATAATGAGGGCTTAAAGTGAGGAGGTTATTTGAGGAGGTCAAATCTCACCATTAACAAATGTAAAGAAATCATGGGACTTAAATAATTTAAATGTTTTGACGGTCGGATCGGTCTCCTCACTTTAACTCCTCACTTTAACTCCTCATTGTAGAAGCTCCCTAAGAAAGATCCTAAAAAAAAATTAAAAAAATGAAGGCTTGTACAATAAAGCTTTGTTGGCCCATTAGATTTTAGTTAGCCCAAGAAGCCTACAGCAAAAAGGCTAATCAATCAATCATCAAAGTGATATTCACAATTTGGACCATAGTGGTAGGGCCTGAAACTACACTGGTTTTTTCTTTTGGGTCTAATTAGTTCATTCAAAGAAAACCCAAACTCATGAAATACAGAGCAATGTCGGCGAGCAAACCACCGACTAGTGACCACCACAAACAAACACAGGCCAGCGGAAATAGAAAGCGAAAAACCAGATACCGAGCACGACGCAAAAGAGAGAAAAGACAAGAGCTAGTAACCCAGACAAAGAAGCATATATCTAGATGAGGCAAAGGCACCCAGAGGTATGTAAGTATAAGCATGAATTGCTTCCCAACTATTTAAAAATCTAATGTCCTTAATGAAATTAAATAAGTAAATTACATTATTGTTCTAAATCACTGTAATCAATTTCTCCCATTCATATGCATTGTAGGCTTAGTTTGCATGTAATTCCAAAACGTTGAGGACTATTTTTTTCCCTCAACTTCTTCACATTTGCCTAGGATTGAGCTTCTTCATGAAGTGTAGGATCAGGAGGTCGCTTTCGTTTTTGACCTTCTTCAGTTTAAACGCGTCTTGGGTTTGAATGTTGACTTTAGTTTCTGGTCGGTTTGTCTTCCAATGTCGACTTCATCATTGTTTGAAATGCGTCTGGTCCCAGCGGGAGCTACGGATTAATTTGAACCTCAAAACTCCTTGCCAAACAAGGCGGGAGCTGACTTTTTTGGTCCCACCATGCAAATTGCAATCAAGATATTTTCAATGTGATAAGATTTCTTCTTTTAAATGCATTCGGGGTAAATGAATGATACTTGGTTTTTGAGCTGCTCTCTGTTAAGAAACAGATGGAGCATTCACGTAGTTCTCATGGTAGGCTGATTTTGTTTAAATTCTATCATGGGTTCATTCTAATTTTGTGCATGAGCACAGCTCTGGAATCTGCAACACTGCCCAGCACTAGTTTCGGAAACGAAACTGATCGTCTGGCTCTGCTAGATTTCAAGAAAGGAATCACTAGTGATCCTCTCCATGTCATGAGCTCCTGGAATGATTCCATCAACTTCTGCAGCTGGATTGGCGTTACGTGTAACCATTCCACAACAAGAGTCTTGAGTTTGAACCTGGAAGCTCAGAACTTGGGAGGCTCCATACCACCTTCTATAGGAAATCTTACTCATTTGACCTGGATCAACCTGGGAATCAACAACTTTCATGGCCAAATTCCTCAAGAAATGGGTCGCCTACGGAGCCTGCAATATCTCAATGTGTCTTACAATTCTTTTGGCGGGAATATTCCAACTAATATATCTCACTGTACACAGCTAAGTGTGCTGGATATTTTTTCCAATGAGATTATTGGGGTTATTCCGGACCAACTGAGTTCATTGTTGAATTTAAATCAACTATGGCTTTCTCTTAACAATCTCATTGGAACCATCCCAGGTTGGATAGGAAACTTTTCATCTTTGAATAGTCTTCGTCTTTCTCACAACAATTTTCAAGGAAGCATACCCAATGAGCTCGGTCGCCTAACAGCCTTGGGGAGATTCGTACTTGCAGGGAATCACTTGTCTGGTAAGGTTCCTGCTTCAATCTATAACATATCTTCCATATACGTTTTCAGTGTTGTTGGAAACCAGCTGCAGGGAGAGCTACCACCAAATGTTGGTATTACTCTTCCCAATCTTGAACTATTTCTTGGTGGTCGCAACAGATTCACAGGAAATATTCCTGCCTCGTTGTCAAATGCTTCTAGACTTCGGAGTATTGATTTTGGTCGAAATGGTCTCACTGGAACTATTCCTGCTGAAAGTCTTGGAAGTTTGCAAAGCTTAGTTAGGCTAAACTTTCGTCGTAATAGATTGGGAAGTGGGAAAACTGGTGACCTGAATTTCCTCAGCTTCTTGGCTAATTGTACTAGTCTGGAGGTGTTGGGTCTTTCCAGAAATCAATTTGGAGGTGAGCTGCCAGGATCTATTGCCAACCTTTCAACCCAACTAAAACATCTTACTATAGGGGGCAATCTGATACATGGAAGCATCCCTACCGACATTGGAAATCTCTTAAGCTTGAACACTCTGGAAGTGGAACATAACTATTTGGGTGGGAGTGTCCCTGATGGAATTGGGAAGCTTCAGAAATTAGGGAGACTGGTTTTGAATGTTAACAACTTTTCTGGGCCAATCCCTTCCTCCCTAGGTAACTTGACTTCATTGACACAGCTCTTCATGGAGGATAATAGGTTTGAAGGAAGTATACCTCCAAGTCTTGGAAATTGCCAAAATCTACTGATACTCAATCTTTCTAGTAACAACCTAACTGGTACCATACCTAAAGAGCTTATTGGGCTTTCATCCCTTTCAATTTCTTTAACCATTTCTAACAATTCATTGACTGGTCCACTACCATCTGAAGTGAGTGATTTAATACATCTCACAGAGCTAGATGTATCCGGAAACAAGTTATTTGGTGAAATCCCTACAACCCTTGGCAGTTGTATAATGTTGGAGCATCTGCATTTGGAAGGTAATGAATTTCAAGGAACAATTCCTCAATCTCTTCAAAATTTATCAAGCCTGGAAGAAATAGATCTTTCACGCAATAATTTATCTGGGCAGATTCCTGAATTTCTATGCAAGCTTCGTTTTCTTAAGTATCTCAATCTTTCTCATAATGATTTTGTGGGTGAAATTCCTAAAGATGGGATCTTTTCAAATGCAAGTAGTTTCTCAGTTCTTAGAAATGACAAGCTCTGCGGTGGCATACCAGAATTACATCTGCATGCATGCTCCAACAAAAAGCCCCATTCATCTCGAGGAGCACTTGTCCCAAAAGTAGGTATCCCTATAGCATGTGCACTTGCGTTCATAGTTGCTCTATCATGTTTCATTGTTGCTTGTTCAATGATGAAAAAGTCAAGAGGTAGACCTTTGACTTCACGTTCTTATAAGGATTGGAGATTAGGTGTCTCTTACTCAGAACTGGTTGAATCAACTGACGGGTTCTCTGTGGACAATCTGATTGGTTCGGGCAGTTTTGGTTCTGTTTACAAAGGGGTACTCCCTAGTGATGGAACGGTAGTTGCTGTTAAGGTATTAAACCTTCAACAAGAAGGAGCTTCCAAGAGTTTCATTGATGAATGCAAAGCTTTAAAAAGTATAAGACATCGTAATCTGCTCAAGATCATAACTGCTTGCTCAACCATTGATTATCAGGGTAACGACTTCAAAAGTCTAGTTATTGAGTTCATGAAAAATGGAAGTCTAGACACATGGCTGCATCCAAGAGATGATGGGCAATCTCAAAGCAACAGATTGACCCTTATCCAAAGACTCAATATTGCCATTGACGTTGCATCTGCATTAGATTATCTGCACTATCGTTGCGAAACCTTCATTGTTCATTGTGATCTAAAACCAAGCAATGTTCTTCTTGATGAAGATATGGTAGCCCATGTTGGTGACTTTGGTTTAGCAAGCTTCCTCTTGGAAAGACCAAACAATCCCCCCCGAAGTCAAACAATGTCAGCTGGTCTAAAGGGTTCGATAGGCTACATTCCTCCAGGTATGAATTTCTATCATTCTCAAATTTTCTATTCCTAAAAACTGATTACTAAGCCCAATTATGTCTATATTGATCAAAAGAATGAAAACTGCATCTTTTTCCTTGGGAATGAAGTA